>JAEAOA010002125.1:0-27500 GCA_016746295.1 Potamilus streckersoni
CCAGAATTACCCGTGTATGCGAAAACAAAATGGACTGTCATCCGGATTAAAGGTGCCACTGTTTGGAAAAGAAGATGTTATGTGGAAAGACAAGGCTGTTTGAAGCGGACTCTCATCTTCGGACAAGAAGTGAGATGCAGTTTAAGACAAGCTTTGAGAAAGAAAAAAGCAATGCGATGTCCTGTATGTTAACGGCATGATGTTAACATCATAAACAACGGCCCTTTTCAGGGCCACTTTCCATGCCTCGAAAAGATTATACTTTTCCATAACAAATTGCCTGTATAAGTTATAAAACATACATATCACTACATTCACTAACACGACGAACACTTGATGTCACAGTACTTGACGAATGCTTGACGTCACAGTACTTACACATTGCTACACTGTTGACAAGTGTCCAGTACCGTGACGTCATGCCACCTGGGACCATTTCTCTTGACGCTATACAGTCCCAGGGTGTGCTAATACAAAATTCCCCATGACGCTATATTACCCCACGCAGTTTCATTTTTCGCCAAAAATCTTGACGCTATATCGTCCCACGCTGGTTATTAATGATAACTCCCATTGACGCTATATCGTCCCCTATTACTACTACTATGGTAGCTATTTCAAGAAGAAGCAAATATATACGGCTTTTCAAAGATTCTATTTATTTTTCAAATGTGACTAGCTAAACTTTAAGTATTTTTAAACTTAAGTTTACTAAGCCTGTTTTGTTAATTGACACATAAATAAAGTTGTTTTTTTCTATTTACTTGCCTGTAAATGTGTTTTGACTATTAGGGTACCAAATATTTCAAGGTTCGGGGACATAGTCCCCCAATCATCGCGCTTTTGTCCCCCAATGGTATGATTCGGACTAATATATGTGTATATATATATATATATATTTATATATATATATATATATATATATATATATATATATATATATATATATATATATATATATATATATATATATATATATATATATATATATATATATATATATATATAAATAACCATATTTGTCATTTTCGGTAAACTAGAGAGTATATTGCAAAAGTGAAGAAATAAAATCTCTGTTATTTCATAGACAATGCTGAACACTTTCCAGGTCACGTGGGACTACTCCTAAATTTCAACGTCGATAAATAAGTGTAAATGTAATTAAACAAGTCGAAATTAATGTTGCATTTTACACCTATGCATATTTGTTCATGAAGGATTTCACTTGGGTGGCTGGACTACAAAGACCAAAATGGAAGCTGCTCATAGAATGATTTAATAACCGTGGATAAAATTTATGCCATGTTGCCAGGCAACCGTTAGTCGGAATCTGATTTGGCTTTATTAAAGATAGTGATTGCTATTCTATATATATATATATATATATATATATATATATATATATATATATATATATATATATATATATATATATATATATATATATATATATATATATATATTCATGCACGATTATACAATGTAGGAATTGTCTAATTATCACACTTTTAAAAACAATTTTTATTATTTTCTTTTTATTAAATGTATGTTTTTTTTATAGGTACCGACCAGTTTTTTTTTCTTAAGTTAAAAAAAATTGAAAAGAAAAATGCTATTTATTTATTTTCAATTATTTCTTTTTTAATGATATAGTGTTATGTACATCTATAAATTTTAGTTGACTTTGTTCAAAATCAAGGTCATACCAGACCAACAATATTTTTTATATACTTAGATATATTTTCTTTGTGAGTGTAGATTACATATTTTGATAATAATCAATGGAGGTAAACATGCTTATTTGGTTCTAGGTCAAGGATAACATAATTTTACATGGAAATGTCTAACCTTGCTGACAACTTCTAATGTTTTATAAAGAAGAATGACACAACATTCTGGCTGTATTATTATGTCTTAGTTTTCTAAATGCTGTTGTTTACTTAAAAATAACTCATTCAAGAATTAAAATCGGAAGCAATGTCAGGAGATTTATTTATTGAGATTATTATTCACTGGAATTATAATTGGCTCAATAATAGCCAAATTCTTCGATTGAAATATTAAATTTCGAATTATAGTGAGTTCAGAAAAGGACATCTTAGGTTATGATATTATGATATGTCAAAAATCATTTAACAGATCATCACTTTACAGGTCATTCGCGCATTAAAACGTTCAGGACTGCAGGCAGATCAGCGCATTCAATCTCGCAATTTATTTCTAATACCACTTCATACATTTGGACTTGTGATAGAACGTTAAGGACTATTTGGGATTTAATTACCAATAATGTTAGTTCTTTTTTCAATTTGTTTGAAATGTTCACTTTCTTTTATAGAATTATTTGCTTAAGTTTACTAAATTTAATATGTTTTGCTCTTTTCTCTTATTTAGTTTAAGACCATATAGTCGAAGCAATTTATAATTCAATGAGCTTAATAAAAATAAACAGTATGTCTTCCATTTTATTCCAACAATATCAGATGAACTAAATTATTTCAGTAAAATGTCAGTATTACCTAATATCAAGCCTACTCTAGTAATTTGTGTTTGAGCTTTTCAAGTTTTACTGTACATGTATATACAGCTTCATTAATGATCTCTAGTTCTATTCAAGTTCAAAACTGTTTACAGGTAACTGCATTTGTACGGGAAAATATGTTAGCTGCATGCCCTTGTGGAGTGAAGTAATCCATTGGACAAAATGAGTTCATATTTTCCCATACAAATGTTGTAACATTTATTATGTTCTCATTATAAACTCGTTATCTTATTCTACTCGAGCTTTAATTATATAAAAATACACTATAAGAAACAAAAAGAAACTTAATTTATGCTATATTACAAAATAATTGCACAAGTGCAGATTCATCAAAACACAACAACAATATTAATGCGCTCTTAACTCCAACCAGCGAAATTTTAAACTTAGCCGTATGCTTGCTCGACATCACTTTCAAAAATAATTGTAGCTTTTTGTCCACATAAAATTGACTTGCGCATTTCAACAGCTTTCCAAGTTTTGTCTGGAATGAAAGGATTTTGTTATAGCAGTTGCTGTTGTTGTCAATTCTATTCAATTCTGCTGGACTTGAATTTATTAGCTGTGTTAGTTCCGCACAAAATACAAGTGTTTTTGATTTGTGCAGGGAGGGGCATGTCTTCACTCAGCTGCATCTGTGTTTCTGTGGTGACATTGAGTGCTTGAAACCATAATATGTGCAATATATGAACTCTTTGAGGTCTATAAAAAAAAAACCTGCGGGATATCAGCACATTAAAACTTCGCAATTTATTTCTAATACCAATTGATACATTTTAACTTGTAATAGAACGCTAAGGACTATTTTGAGATTTAATTACCAATACTGTTTTTGTTTTCAATTTATTTAAAAATTTTCACTTTCTGTGATAGGATTATTTGCCTAATTTTACTATACTTAATAAGTTTTTCTCTTTTCTCTTATTTAGATCAAGACCATATAGTCATAGCAATTTATAATTCAGTGAGATTAACAAAAATAAGGAGTCCATCTGTACTTGATTTGAGTAAGTCTTGCTTTATACTTCAACAATTTCAAATTATCAAAAAGACCCTGTAGATTATCGAATTCGTTTCATTTTTAGGGCAGTAAGTAGAATGTTATTGCACTTGGTTCGTAGTCAAAATTACAGCATAATTTCAAAATGTGTAATCAAGCTTTAGAGCCCACGACATAGCTTATTTAACTCAAAAAAGTAAAATTTGAAGAAGTTCAAGATTCAAAAATTGAAACATAGTTTTGCCCATTCTTAGTACAAGCTAAATTAGACTTATTTATGCCTGGTCACTTGCAAGCTTCCCCAGCTATGCTATGACATGTATGGCGTCTATTATCTAGACTAAATCCGAAGCACTGTATCAAAAAAGTTAGAGTAAAAATTGCAAAGCAGCTACTGTGTCACTGTCCATTCAGCCAGCGGACATAAAAATTTATAAAATTTATAAAATGGTACTTGTCTGATAGATATGCGATAGCACTTGCCTCAGTGTGCTTTTCTATGCTATTTTTTATATCCCAGAGAGCACTGTTCATAGTCTGAACCATTCCATTAACGAAAAGTTACGAACATTTCTCCTAAATTACCGTTTAAATGCTCAGAATGGTATTTTCTAGTTTGAGTCTCACACCTTTGTTGTGGACATTGTTGTGAACATTGTTCATTATTTACTTTTTCGAAAATTCATTTATGGCTTAATAAACTCTTTCATATTGCTCATTTTATCGTCTCTACTTTCTAGATAGAAGAAACAGCTATTTTAGTTAATTCAAAAATTTAATAAACTCAATTCAACAGTCTACTACATGAGTGTACATGATTTGTTTGCAAAGTAGTACCTAACGCACTATAATACTTTTAGGCACACACTTGGGTGTAAAATCAAGGTGTTTGGTATTGTACATGATTCTGACAATGTGATATTAAGGGAAGAAAAGGGAGTATATAGTAAATTCAAATATATGTACTATCTCGTCACAAAGGACACCATGGCATCGTGAAAGGCACATGTCCACAATTACATATCATGTATTCTCGAAGATCTTGGACCACAAACTCACAATATGGAAATTATGACTTGGTGTACCTTCAATAATAATGAAATTAAAATCAATCAACTTTCATTTTTTCTCAACATTTTTCCCTAGCACGTTACATTTGAATCATTTAGATGCATTTCTAGCATCTAATTTAATCTGTGGATTTAGATTTTAACTTAAGAGGTTCTGAAAATTTTTAGTCAGGTGACTGGTTTGGCTTTAAAGTGATTTTTCAACACTTGCAGATATAATTTATTAAAATTAGCAATTTCTCTCATGTAATATATACAAATTTTCATTTATACTCAGTAATTATCTATCATAGACATATTGTTCAGTATTTGTGTAAAAACCCTAGAACTCTTCGTAATGAGAAACAAACGAAATCACTGTCAAATAGACTGACATGAAATATAATTGTCTTATTGATTTGACTGTCTTCCGTTCTAAACTCTATGTCAGTCTACTCTTAAAATATCCGAGACAGTTACATCAGAGATTATGTGTAAATAACCTTGACACCAAGCTATGAAAATGTCGCAGTGAAATGTTTCAATATATCTCACACGGATGGTGAACGATTAGCTAAACCTTTAGGAACTATTTGACCTGTATAAGGACAAAGGAGAAAACTCGGTACATCAGTTATGTATCAGAAGTCGTGTATCCTGCCTTTGTGATCAACGTGGTGACGAAGGCAAAGTATCCGACTTAAAATCTGCAATGAATTACATGCAATCTGTCTGATGGGTTTTATAGAACGATATATGGATAATCTAACACCTGTCATCGTTACTGTTCGGAAGGGACCTCTAAATCGAATGGTTCATATCTTAATAGGAATGACGACATAAAGGATTATGACCCGATTATATTAGATTGGCCTCAGCATGTGAATGCACACGGTTTTAAGATATAATTAGTTGTTTTTTTTAAAAATTTAATTAAGCTATACTATACCACGATCTTGAACAGTTATTGCCCAATAAAGTAGTAAATACTTTTTGTGGCGCTCGACGCTTTGACTAAATTTCTTTTGTAACATTTTTAGTGGAGAGATTAAATGATAAATAGTAAATAGAACATTGTTTGTCAGTTTACTTGATCGACTTGTATTTGCCTGAAAGTGTCGAAGTGATACCACCAGAAAACTTTCGTTTGACGGTATTTGTGTCTCACCTAGTCAATCCGATAGAAAAAATTAAATTTGTTTATAAACTGAAAAGATTCTCCATGATTGGATATGCTGCAGCATCATAAGTTCATGGAGCTTTTAAGAGGATCGGGATTTTGTTGCGTAAGATCTAAAAATATGAATTTAAAGTTAAATGAATAATATCTGAATTATTAAAAGTCAAACTGATAATATCAGTTCAAATTTAATGAAAACGTTTTACAACGAGTGGTACATCACTGACATACTATACAAATATTTTATTTATATCACATACAAATACAAATATTTGCCTCTTAAATGGAGTTAAGATTGACTACAGGAAACCGTATTGATCTAGTGAATGAACTCTTATCCCTGTGTCCGTTACAAAATGTAGTTCTGTGTCGTTTGTTGCTATTCACAATCACCATTACATATTTATAAGTTGGTTGTTTCTTTTCGAGTTCTATTTTTATTCACATCGATTAAATCAATATAAGACACGCTTAAGATTTAAACATGACATATGGTTTTAATGTAGAAAGTTGAGCACTTGCAAATAGTAAACGCGCAACCATTAACGTTCAAGAGAATGGAAATAAGTGTGACACAGAAACTAAGCATAATGACGAACCCACATGAGGTAATTAAGATTTTTAATATATTTGCATTTAATCTAAGTCATTATTCTGTATTTTCAACATATACCATCTTTCCCCACTTTGGCCGGTTTGACTTAACCTTACCATCATTCATAGGTCAAAGAGACGTGTGACCTAAGCGAAAATCATCTACGCTCGTCTTTTCATGGATTTTCGCCCTTAACATGTCACGATATGAGAGAGAGAGAGAGAGAGAGAGAGAGAGAGAGAGAGAGAGAGAGAGAGAGAGAGAGAGAGAGAGAGAGATGCTATTGCAACTTTGTATCATTCATATATAAACATTGTATATAAATCCCAAATGAAGTATACACATACCATTACGACAAGCCATATTCTTGTAGGTAACTTCGTAGGCCTATAAGTTCAGTTTCAAGGTTTTCATCCAGGCCAATATTTTCTCTCTCACTCCAGATTTATGCGTATTTTATCTCTTTTGCATGAGAGAGGAGGTGGAGAACGGAAAGCAGAAAGGATTGAGATGAAATTGTGTACCATATTAAATTAGTTTAGAAAATGGGATTTTCAATATTTTATCGTTATTTTTCATACGTCATTATTGATTAATATCTGGGAATTAATCATTGATATAGAATCAACTGCAGACGGTCGCTATATATATATATATATATATATATATATATATATATATATATATATATATATATATATATATAATTGTGATACGCTCATGTCGTAATAATACGCATACATAAACATCCTAACGTCTGTCTGCAGTTGATTCTAGATCACTGATCAATTTTCCCATTAATCATTTGTGATGTATGAAAAAAAAAAACGATAAATGTACTAATAATGCCAGTTTTGTAAATTGATTTAATATGGTACACATTTTCATCAAAATCCTTTCAGCTTTCTCTTCTATCCAATCCTCATACAAAAAGGCAAAAATGTTGTGTGAGAAAGAAACTTAATTTTGGCTTGATTAAAACCTTGAAATAGAAAGTACACCAACTAACCTACAAGAATATGGTTCGTCGTAAAGATAAGTGAGCACATTCCTTGGGATTTTTAAATACAGTATTTATCAATGATACAAAGTTGCAAACTATGTCGACATTACACAGAAATGTTTGGGTCACGTAGCACACATACTGTGATGTACTCATTGTTTTGTTGTTGTTTCTCTCTCGTTCTGGACCATACGGACTAAAATATATGAAATGAAGAGCGAAGTTTTTTTTTTTTTTTTCATTGCTGCAGTGTACATACCATAAACACCCCCCATCACCCCCACCCCACATATATGTAGTTAAGAATCAAATGTGCTATTAAATGTACTGTTAAAAATTGCACATTTTGAATTTAAAAAACACTCATCCAGTCATTTCTTTAACAAACATACACCTAGCTATACGTGACATACTACTATCGTTATTGAATCAATAATAAACAAGACACAATTACAAACTGTAGCAAAATCAAAACAATTATTGGTAACCGAGAATGAGCTTTAATAATGCAGTTTGGAATATAGTTTTCCGGTTTAAAAAACAAAGATAAAATGTTGATTCGTTTTGACTTTTATAAATATCAGCATCCTAATGCGACATGCATATTATCCGGAGGCATTTCTATGTTTTCACAATGACGGCTGATCAATTATATTTATCTTGATTAGTCACGTTATCTTCTAAATTGCCTGGGACCTTTCCTCACTCTATTCTGCTTGATAATGTAGCATACATGCAATAATAGCGACCGAGAATCAAAACAATCTGTGTGTGTGTGTGTGTGTGTGTGTGTGTGTGTGTGTGTGTGTGTGTGTGCGTGTGTGTGTGTAATAAACTGACGACGAACAGTGCAAATTTAGTATCTAAATAGCCTGAGCGCTTTCGACTCAATCTTTTTCAAAGGCATATACTAAACATAGACAAAACAAACAAATAAAACAGAAAACGTTGTTTGTAAAGCCATACATGGCCGTTTCTACATGAATTAAACCTATAGATGCATTGTGTCTCAACCAGCCTATATAGACTTGTTGCGAATACTGAGAAAACTGATTTCAAACACAATGTTTGTTAATTTTTTATTTTGTCTATGTTTAGTATATGCCTTTGAAAAAGACTCATTAAGAGTCGAAAGCGCTCAGTCTAGTTAGATACTAGTTTTGCACTGTTCTACGTCAGTTTATTGCATCTATCTCAATCAATCCCTGACACACGCGATCCCTTGCTGGATCCAGTGTACTTCAAAAGGACTGTTATATATAGTCACCCAGGCACACACAATAAAGTAGCACACACGGAAATAAACTCTTCCAGATTTTTTTTTTTTTTTTTTTTTTTTTTTTTAGCTGGGCTGGTCGTGTTCTGACTTTCGGTCTTTGTTTTTAGATGCTCACCTACCATAATGTGCTGTGCTTAGAAATAAAGATACCACGTGACTTCCCTCGTCATTACAACGTAATTTATTACACCAGTGATGTACAATGCTAGTCAAATTTACTATACTAAATATAGTATCTAAGGCAAACGAACGTTGCAGAGAATTTTATTTTATATTTTTACACATCTGAATTCTTGACAAATTATTACATTCACATTTCTGCTGTAAGATGCAGATGAACAAAAAATTGATATACCAAAGAAAGACCATTTAATCAATAATTTAAACATTGCTATTCTGAGAAACGATCAGATGTTAATTCTGAAAAAAGGGGAACAAAATGCAGCCACCGTAGTCGTTGTCGTTGTCGTCGTCATCATTATAATCTCCAGTTCTGTGTTAGCCAGTGGAATGCTTTCATAAACAAGGGAAAATGTATGACCCAGACACTATCTGGAAAATATATGATCGAACGCAGTGAAAAATCAAGCAAATGTGTGTATCAATCTCCTTTCACGAAGTTTTCGTTGTCTGTAATAGCTACTGTAAACATTTATTATCATGCAGAAACTAAACTGAGATTAAAGTAACCTTAGCAAAGAAATGTTGCCCTCTTGTGGTATATATATATATATATATATATATATATATATATATATATATATATATATATATATATATATATATATATATATATATATATAAGATTTTAATATTTGTAAGATTTTAACTATTAATCGGTACTATATAGCCAGCATTATGCTGACATACAGTTAACTACATGCAAACATATACGATTACTGAAAAAGGCTATAACATACATAATAACAAAAAGAACATACTTTTCTATCTTATTAAAGTCAAGATGCCATATGGAGATTGATGTTGATTTTTAAATTTTTTAAAATAATTTTTCTTAAAATCTACTTATGAAGAAATTATCATTATCCGTCTCGAGAAACCAGATTTTTAAGGAGTGAAAGTCAAAGAATTAGTTTAAACCAGTAGTTGTAGCCGTCAGTACAAGCATAGTTCATGCCTTAATAATTACCGTTATTAGCCGCACATAAAAGACAAGGAGTCTGTTATCCATTTATCTAATTCTGACGCTCAGTCACGTGCACAATACAGTTAGGGATACTATGAAAATATGCTAAGTATTCTCATTAATATGATAGGGTAAACATTGAATGAACATATTTATTCCTACTTTGTAATGAACTTGTCAGTAAGGACTTCAGATTAGACTAGAATATCTACAAAGCGTGAAAAAATCATTATGATTATAAATCTAAATATTTAACCCATGATACTAAGGCAAAAATTCCTACATTGCAATTATCTTGTATGGTGCAGTTTTAACAGATATCAATCCATTTTCTTTTAAGTTTCTGATCTGGTACATGCAAACCGTCCAATAAATGAACGAGAAACAAAATTTCGTTATATCATTGAACATTGAGATATTGGCCACATGTGTATTTTTGCGTAAAGTTATACCATCTCATCAAGTTTTGTCATTTTAGGGATGGTCTTATACATACAGCATGCTAGAAAGGCATGTGGCTAAACGAATTCAGGAGCAGTACTCGCCAGTTTGCATCCCTTCATCAAGTTTATTGAGTCTAAACTGGATAGTACTTTGTCTCTGCAATAACCTACGTGATCACGAGTTAATCGCATAAATTTAATCAATATACAAAAACTGTAGAGGTACAGTACAATCGCTCTCCTCAACTTCGTAGAGGTTAGCTATGATAACTAAATTGTCAACAAATACAAAATGACTAAAAACAAGAAACAATATATAAACTTCTTACCCATTAAAAGAGGGTTATCTTGAAGTCTATACTGAGGGGGGGTCCATTTAGGAGTTTATGTCGAAGAAGCTGCTATATAGACCCATTGTTGTCCAAGACAAAACAACTCATCACGATCATGTAAGAACTAAACCTACGAGTTTCTTATGTGTTTAAAGTGCGTCCCAAATGCGTTCATTAATTTACATGCGACTTTTAATGACTCTGCAAGATAATTAGATGAAAACTTTCTTTTATAGTAAAACGTTTAAAACCAAAATAAAAATAGAAGATGAAATGTAAGAATAATATGATGGCTTTGAGAACATTTACAGCCCCAAACACTAAAATAATGTGACAAATTGAGGGAAAAAAATTTAGATTTTAATTTCTCTCCATTTCGATATGTCCTAGATATCCACCACATATGCTGGCGGGTAGCGATTTCTATGGATTCAAATACTCAATATTTACAAGAGAATACATACTCTTTACCCGTAAAGCTTTATTGGTAGTTAGTTTCGAGGTTGATTCTTCAGTGTGTACAAATATACTGGACTGCACAAACACATGAGAAAATTCAAGACTGGAGTAGCTGAAGACGTTCTCTGTATGTCTTCTATGCCTTACGGGGCATGTCTGCAATATACAATCATAAACCCATGACAAAAGTTATAGACCAACCAATCCAAATATATTTCAACTTTGTTCAAAGGCATTAAATACTTCAATACACATATTTCAAAAGTGAATTTTTGATCGACATATTCTGTCAGGTAAATCTTTAAATCTCTGAAACAAATCGACATTCTCATGCAGAGTCATAAAGATGAAAAGATAGGAGTGTATGTACATGATATAGCAGGTATCCGAGTCATACATTTGGGTATATAGTAGGTCAGTGAGAAGTAAAGAATAGGGCAGGATGTTTGGAAGTTCAATGATGAAGGAAATTGTTGGTCATATAGTTGGAGCTATGTTCTCTCTAGCATGCTGCAACATTAATTCAAGTGAAACAAAAACATGATCTCAGTTTAGTTTTCCTTTACGTAAGAGAAAGAAAGCGTATATGTATGAACGAAATAAGTCAAAGGAAAGAAAGACAAAGGATTTAGGTATAAAAAGGAAACCAACGAGCAAAAAGGAAAACTAAGTAGTATCAGGGCCGTTTTAAGACGTTTGGGGTCCCTAGGCACAAACACTAAACTGCTAACACAACCGAAACCGAAATTTTATTTTTGGGCCGCCGCGGGGTCCCCTGCTACGCGGAGCTCTAGGCACGTGCCTCGTGTGTCTATGCCTTAAAACGCCACTGAGCAGTATTATTGTCAACTTACGTAAGTACAAGCGATCTGGCCCCGTGGGCACACAAGCACTTTGCACTCGATTGTGACGAAAGGGCTGCTATGGAAGCGAAAAGCAAACAGTCTGGCAAGTAATACGTCACTGTGATGGTCACGTGTTCCCACTCCATGACCGATGGCTTGAAAATTGCTCAACAGTGATGTGTCCAGTGAGCAGCTGGAATGAACATTTAAAATGAAGTTTACAGGCAATGGTGACATAATGTAGTATAAACCAAGTATATCACGTATTTACACTTAACAACAATTTTAGCATGATAATTTTTAACTTTAGGTTTAAGATGAAGGTATACGCTATAAAGAGACTATTTAATTCTTATATATTTGATCCTACAATTACTTTTTGTCAATATAGTTATTAGCTGATTTGTATCTTTATCAGTTCGTATGATAGCGAAACTGTACAGCAGACATGCCCGACTTCCTCCATGGTGCGGGCCGGATAATCGGGTTTTATTGCCATACACAAACAGCAAAATTAAAAATATATACATTTTTTGTTTCGCAATGTGTGACAGTGCCATCAAGCCTTATGTGGAATGTCCATTAGACATTACTCAAATCTAAAATTGTGACGTTGCCGTTCACCTGCAAATGGCATGTTCGTTAGTCCGTACCGAAATCGTAAGCAGTTTTTATTTTCTCTTAAAATATTTTGTCCTCGAGAATACGTACCCAATCATAACAGTTTAGAAGAACTACAACTACCTTGCAAATCTATCCATCACATATAGCCTTTGAGCTAAAATAAGTTAACCCCTTGATAAAGGAATTGGCATCGAATCCTGGGAATATTTCTACTGGAGCATAAGGTACACTCTCAATGTTTATACATCTGCGGGGAGGCTTGAAGGGTTTATGTGCATTAAGATTAAGTACTTATTCTCAAAGAAACATATTTTACTATAAAAATCGGCTTCTTTAAATACTTTACTCAATTTTAATACCTCAGGACTATAGGTAAGATATGGAAGGAGAAAATTCTCATTACCTGGCAGATGCTAGGTAACCAGACTGGAGTAGAAGAAAGAAATTTGACCGCAAATCCAAGTCGTGAAACCGAGTCAAAAGAAGCTGTAGAGATACCTGGAAAGGTTACCGTTGTACCACGGTATAGGTCCCACCAGATCGAGTTGAGCCCTTTGGAAATGAAAGATCTTCGAGATATAAATTGGACAATGTGTGTTCCTATCTCCATCCCACGGCTTGAACGATGTCAGAAATGAGTTACGGTCCAATACAATGCTGTTCGCAATTGCTCTATCCTCGAGAGCAGAAATGCGTAATAATTTCATTTGAGCTGGTGTTAATGTTGGATATGAAGAACGAATAACCCATTTTATCTAGAACGATAGAGTCTATGATAAAATGCATTCCTCTTCTTTTTGAGAAGTAAAACTATGATTGATCTTCCCGCCCCCCCCCCCTACGCATAGGTTTCGCACAAGACGATACCACTTCAAGGTTCATTCTGGGTTCTGTAGGTGACTTTGATTTGAAATGTCTACATCAGACAGTGTTATCATTACAAACGTCTGTTTACCCATTGACGGGAGTTTTTCCTTGAGGATGAAAGAAGGTGTCCCCATGGGAGAAACTGCTCCGTCTTGTCTGAACTGCATGAAATTTGGATCCACTAAGGTCAGCTACCGCGTTATGCAAATCTAGTATGTGAATGAATTATTGTTCGGGTCAAATTTTCATCGAACGAAAAGAAGACACCATGGACAGGATTTTCAATGCCTGTCCGTGAGTGAGGCGAACTCTGCTTAACAGTGTGTTGAATTCATACCTAGATATATAAATTATTCAGATGGGGTTAGGATGGATTTATCCTTGTTGAACAAATGACTGGATTGGTAAGTAGCTTAACAAGGGTGATCAGATGTTTTGCTATATAACTCCTTTGATATTTTGCAGTACGTCTTCCAGGTAACGTGCCGTTGCCACCGTAGAGATGGTTTGGAAATGAGCCATTACTAAAGTCAACAGAGAAGTAAAGAAACTGATGCTGAGTCCAAATGGTTGAACTCTGAATTGGTATACTATTGTATACGAAGCAGATGTAAGCGAATCGCAGGAAAATCCTGAAAGCCTTATGATGAGGGACGTTAACATATGCATCTTTTAGGTTCACGCTGGATGGTATATCAAATGGGACTTGCTCTTTCCGTCGAAAAGATAGGAGAGTGAATTAATTGATTGAAGATAATTAAGTTGTTAGCAGGGTCGGTTGCCTTTGCGATCAAGAAAAGACAGAAATAAAACCCCGTATAATTTATATTTCGAACGATATCTACTTCTCTTTTCAGGTTGGTTGATTGGTTGAATTGTTTTTTACGGCGCACCAGCACAATGAGGTTATTTAGCGCCATTCAAAACGTTAAAGTTTTCATTATTTAAAAGTGGTGAAAGATTTTGTATCGACCAGCGATATGAAACCAAATTATTGACTGTAGAACGATAAAATGGTAACGGTAATACAAAAGTAAAAGTTTCCCGCTCAACGGGGAGTACAAATTATGTATGCCAAAGATTAAAGGTAATTAAAATCTAGCGACGTGTATATAACACATAAACCTGTTCAAGGAAAAGGTTGTTTATTGTGTGGCATATGATGGTGGCTCTGGAATAGGTCTGAAGGGACATTTGTAGTTGCAAAGCTTCTAGACAAAGGTAGTATATTGAAACAAAATCAATTTGTCGAGTCCATTGATTGTCGTGACAAATCTTGTCCCATTCTGCAGAAAGCACTGAATCCTTCCTCTTACTAGGATCTGTGGTAATAGATGAGTGGAGATGATAACATTTTTCGAGAGATAGAGGCGATATTGTAGGGAAACCAGTTTTTCCTGGTAAAATAATTTGTTTCGAGAATATGTACATAATCATAAAACCTTAGGAGAACTAATACTAACTCGAAAATCCAACCGTCCTAGATACTGCTTCTAGATAAAGCAAGCTAAAAGTTGTACGCCGCTTATGTGGCAGTCAGGAAGAGTGATCTTCGGTTAGGTACAAGACTTGGTGGCAAAGCCGAAAATTATCTCACTTGCTACTGGAGTGGAAGTATTGTTCTCTATGGATGTTACTGCGGAGTAGATTGTGTTTGTATAATTATTGGAAAAGTATATTTGAAAGTATACTATGAAAAATTGTTTTCTTTTTAATATACGTTAGCCAATAATACTACCTGGGTGAATAGCAAGAAGTTAAGGAGGTACATCCCTAACACCGGAGACATAACCTACGGTTCCCCATCATATTGAAACAGTTCTAGGTAAACCGATTGGAGATGACCCCATCTGTCTGACTGCGGCTTCAAAAAAGAAACAAATTCTACCATAAAATCGAGCTGAAGCCGTAAACTCGTGTCTTAGAAAGATGTCGATCGATTTGGTTGTTGTTGTTGTTGTTGTTGTTGGGCTTAACGCCATTTTCAGCACATGATAGGCTATTCATGGCGGCCAGTATTAATAGTGGAGAAAGAAACCGGGAAATCACCGGAAAGAACCACCGACCCACGAGAAGCTACTAGCAAGCTTTCTCACATATCCACATTCGCCGAATCCTAGACTCGAACACACGCAGACAGAGGTGAGATGAAAGTGATCCGTAACGGACAGCGGTTTAGACCACTCGTCCACTCGGGGCCCCCGATCGATTTGGAATGGTGACCTGTTAAGTTATGGGTATTGGTCCTAACAGATCTAATTAGGTACTCTGGGATGACAAATCTCTGAGATAAAAGCTAGAGAATATGGACTCAGACTCCATCTCTGCCTAAATAACGACAGGTATCGACCAGTTCCGTAATAATGCTAGGTCGGTGGCAACTGCTCGAGCCCATTGAGCCGAAGTGCATAATTATTTCATTGAGCTGGTATTAGTTCCATAAATCCTGAGTAAATAAGCTCCTTACTCCAGGACGCGATAGACTGTGCAGATAGATAGTCCGGTCTTTTATGAGAAGTAGATAGCGGAGTTTTCTCATAAGTATCACCTGTAAACACAGACTGGGTCTTGTAGGTGACCTTTAGTTGATGTGTCCAGATGAGACAAAAACTTCATTGCAAAAGATTAGTTACTCGTGGAAGGAAGGCGGTTCAAGGAGATGAAAGAGGATGCCGATACGAGTAAGACTGAAACTTGCAGACATTCTGACCCGCCTTTATCATCAGTCGCTCGGTGGTTCTACCTCTGCCACATACCAGTCTTTCATTTGAAAACCTCAGCAGTTGACAGTAATTTTGCCGCTTTGGGTTTAACACAGACAAACTCCATACGTATGGATTAGATGGCCTTTATTGACAGTAAGAGAGCAATATCGTTGCCTGACTTCGCTGTTGGACTTTAGTTCTCTCTTGCTATCTTCGACGGAACATAGCTTATCTTCTCCACTCCGAATACCTCAGGGCAAGAATGGCAGTTAGCTTCAAGAACATATTGTGTACTATGCGGAGACACTCAACACATTTTGGCCAATTCCTTTACTGCATTTACCAGTCTACGTTGGTACAACGCGGCTTAGTGACCTCTGCCTGCGCTTACCTGAAGGACCACTATAAGGCCAAGCTAAGAGCACAGCATTTATCCGACAAATTATTAATAAGATTGTTGATCCACACCCCCACTCATCGAAATTGTGCGATGAGGATGAAGCGACATGCTGGTTACCTTGTTTTCTGTATCATGTTTGGAATCAGAGGTACTGGAGGATATGTGCATGCATTCAGGTTGGCACAATCCAACGATAGGGTTTCGACTGCCCAAGATACTGTTTCTGGGATGAGAGAGACAAAGGATGGGTGTTTGGCATTCCACATTGTCACAAATAGACCCACCAACGGTCAGTCCCATCGGGTACATATTTGATTATTATTTGAGGGATGGAGAGATCATTCATTCTGTACTAGTTGCTTGTTCTGTGACAAACAGCCAAGTACGTTAAGGCTATCCGGGATATGACGACATTGTATGTGGCCTTGTTCAAGACAACGTCGCTTCAGAAAGTCCCACACCATGACTCAATGGTCTCTGGGCTAAGGTCCTCGTTAATGGAGTTTAATCATTATTGTTGGATTCTATTCATCCTTGTCGCTTAAGATACGTCACTACTGTAGAATGGTCGGACAGAATGAAAAATCCTTTGACAAGCAAAAATATTCTTACTACCGTTGAACGACTGTCATAATGGCCGTCCAAAGTATTGATATAAATATTGCCTTCATGAAAAAAGCATGTTCCGCTGGCGTCCCGAAATGAAGTATAGTAGAAGGCGGGATCTCCAGCATTCCGCATTATCACTGACACTAATCTCGAGTAGGATGAAGTGTAGATGTATACCTGCCGTGAGCCAAGGTAGATTGCTCCCAATATCTCAGATGGTGCCTCAATTTGAGTGTCGATGGTGGGGAGGACGGTTCATTGGATAAAACTATGAACTACATTCAAGTAGAGTAAACAAACGGAATGCGATGGAAGGCAACCTAGGAGCATGAGGTCCGTTGAAACATTGAGCAAGCCTAGCAGGAGATGCGATTCCCGTCTAGATAGAATTTCCTCGAAAGTACGGTGCTACCTTAGGTCGTCTTGTCTTAATATCAAATCCTGAGGTTAATGAAAAATGTGGTGTGTTTATTGAACTCCATACCTAGGTGAACCAATCGTTGAGATTGTACTAGGTCAGATTGTTCCTTATTAATGAGAAAGGGTTATGCCTTTTTGGAGATAGCTCACTTATATTGCTACAGATGTTGTTGAATGTTGACCAGGTAACTTGATGTTGCGCAATTACTCGATTCATGAGACGAGCGAGGACTAAGAGACCGACATTGGGTCCGAATAGGAGTGCCCTTAAATTGTCTACAATGTTGTAGGCGAGTCGCAAGAACGTTCTAGTAGACTTGTGAATATAGACATGAAGGTATACACCAAGCCCACACTAACGGCAAATTCTCTCTCATGGATATCGTTGAAATGTTCTGTGGTTTTAAGTGGGAACCAATGAAAGTGGATAATTATTTTGAGGGAGCTTAGGCAGATGACCAGACGTAAAGTATGTCATTTTCATTTGGACCAATATAAAACAGGCGTGGTACTCTATCCTCTTAGGGTGCAAAAGAAAAACTGACTTTCGACGGGTGGAGCTTCGATAGGACAGCTTTCAGAGGTTCGTTTCCTGTGACTGGTCCTTGGGTCAGTATATTGCTTTCCCGTACTATCCATAAATCGATGCTGAGGTTTTGGTAGGGAAGGAAATATATGTCCTTGATGGCTTCGTTGCGGTCGTCATCCATTAGGACTTTAGATAGAAGGGTAGTGGATAAATGCTGTATTCTTAGGTTGGCCATATAGTGATTCACCCTGTAAGTGAATCAGATCCATATTTATCGGGTATGGCTTTTTAATCACCAAAGCTGTGATGTCAATGCTGACGGATGTGATTTCCAAATGAAATATTAATGTGTAGCAATTGCAGAACCCCCGAATGTTATGCGTTTTTGTGAGAAAAACATTATGCTTGGATCTTGTAATCGATGATGTAGGCAGTTCATAATGTCTGTAACAAAAATATAATTTAAAGTTGGATTCTAGTTTAGGTCCAGGCAGTCGATCGAGTGGGAGAAGCAGGAGGGCAGGACTCCAGAGCTAAAAGGAGGAAATCTCCTTTGCTATAACCCCTGAAAGCTGAGTCATCTTGTGACATCTGGTAGGCCTCAGTTAGGGACATAATAGATTACCAGGTTCTGGACAGGATCGTGAAATGAATTAAGAAGAATACAATAAGTAACATAACTGCTGATTTCAATAAAACAGACAAGATCCTGGTGGCATAAGTCAGCTCAGCGTCATTTACATAGCCATGGTTTTTAAAAGTTTCATCTTACAATGAAAAACGATGGGGTATGAGAGGTGAATCATTTTTATTTTATTTGTTGTTACTGTTTTGATTCATTTTGGTTTGTGGTTTAACGCCCTTTTCACCATATGCTAGTTTATCCGTGGTGGAAAATATATTCGGTGGAGGAAGAGTCAGGAAAAAACCGACCCACTAGAAGTCACAGGCAAGATTTCACACATTGTCACTTTAGCTGAGCAGATTCCAGTCAAGATTCAAACCCATTCGGAGAGATATAAGATGAGAGTTGCCTGTAAAGGCGAGCGCCCTAGATCACTCAGCTATCGTGGGTGTCGAGACAAATCGCATAACAGCGCTCGACATGAAGTCGCGAGAGAAGAGGGATGTGTCTAGACAGTTGGACAGTGTGATACTTTCACACATTTTCCAAACAATCGGGATTTATTTTAGGACGACAAAGCGCATGTTCATCACCCTATGATCATAAATGACTATGAAACGAGAAGTCTAATAAAATCATCAGTTCGCCAACACAGTCAACTTGTATTAACATTGCATAAAATGTCTGGTTGTTTTTTAACCGGAAACTTTATTGTAGATCTCATTTGATACATTCCAATAGAGAGTTTGAGCAAATTGTTAAAAGTTTTGACTGACATGAATTCAAAGTCTGTTAAAAGCTAGTGATAATATCAAACCTGATAGGACACTTGGCTATGTATTAAGGTAAATGTTCATTTTCTGATTTCTCCTTTTCTCCTCTAGAGCATAATTGCCATTACAAAAGGCAATTTATTGACTTTCGGAAGAAAACAATATGGCCGTCATGGTACCATATACTTTTTGTATATCTCTGAATGAATGGACCCAGAGTCTGAGATGCTCTAATTAAAAATTTTCCATTATGTATATTCGAGTTGGATTCAATGCTCTCTGGCAGACATAATTTACCCGATAAAATAATTACTTTCTACATAGTGATTGTTATTCTATGAAACATGTCGTGCATTATATAGCTTTAACTTACTAACTCCAAGCCTTTCTGATTAATATTGTATTTTGGAACTAAATTTCAGTATTCTCTTATTGTCAGAGATAATTACAAAAGTGTAAACGTTTAAGGTATATTTTGGAAACTTCTGACTGACTTTAATTAATGATGCAGAAATGTTCGAATGCGTATATGAAAATAAAAGGTATTTTCAAGGTTTGCCTGCGCATCAAAGATGTCCAGGAATGTTAGGTTACAATGAAAGCATATTAAGCATTTTTAATGTAGACAATAGGAAGAAAGCAATTTCAAACACAAAGATGATAATAATACTTGCCCATTAGATACGAGGAAATATTTGGTGTATGCCTCTGTAATGTCGGTACCAGGATAAACTGTGCACGTTAACGGAAGAAGATTATATTGCACTGTAAAAAAATGTAGAAATTGCATTGGAATAAACTCGCCTACATTTTAAAAGAATCAGACAAAAATATAATGTATAGATCAGAACAGTTCTTGTGTTTCTGTGTAAATTTCATTTCACGTATGGGTTGATGATCTCAAGGATCCACGCGAGTCTTGTTGAACGAGACTTGAATTCTCGATTCACCTGGTTACTTAAATGTCTCTGTGCAACAGTTAAGATTTGGCTTGAAAGATTACCCTTACTGAGATTGTTTGCATTGTATTTATTAGTTTTCTCATTCCGTCTCTTCTTCCAGTCTGAAGACGTTGACATAACGTTTCACATTCAACGTTTGATATTTTGTAGTACACTTCCTTATCTGGCAAAATTAAAGATCGGAACATTGAAGCGAAACATGTTGAATATACGAGTATACGGCACAACAAACTTATTGCTGACGTTGCTACGGATGGTGATTTTGTGTATGGGTACAAACGATTAGCAGGAAACATCCATTCATTCAATCATTTACACATGAAGATATGATATACATATATAGAAAGACGTAGAAAGTGTACTTACCTGGTCCCCTTAATACCCAGTACAATGTTTGTCCAATCGAAGCATTTGTAGCTTGGAAGAGTAGGTCTTCAGATGCATAGATCCTTGATGTAATCGTGAAAGACGGTGTTATGCCTGGCTGGAGTATAGTGTATTCGCTTGAAAAACAGAGATGTATGGACATTTTACTTAATATTAAATAATTACATTTCTAGATAGTGAAAAAGTATGTTCTTTTTTCGATAGGCATCCAGGTCGTACAAGCGTCACTGACACTCTGCATTTTGTACAAATCCATCAACACTCTTCTCTGAGTATGGATTGTACAAAAGTATAAAATCTTTCAATATATTTTAATCTTAACTGTATCATTTGAGTTTGCCCTACAAGGAACAAAATCTCTTTAAAACTTTATGTGTTAGAGAATATTATGTTTCCTAAATAGTTCCTTTATGCGTCTGGTATTCTTTAATTGATGAATTTCATAACCAATTTGAAAGTTTCGATTGCAAGAATTGCTCTGAAACATATCTCATGTTTCTTATTATTTCACTGCTTTGATTTTTTTCAATCTGATGGTATTGTATTAATTCACCCACAGTTTTCACATTGTTTGTTTTCACTATAAAGAGAAATTCTTACACTGGCGTCAACTGAACACGAACTGTTTTATAGACTTGCGCTGAGATGTCATTGCATTTAATTGCAAACAGTTTCGAGGTCTTCCCGCCATAGATGAAATTTGTCTCTTCTCTCATGCTGAAAACCACTCTTACATCTGTGTTCTGTAAGCAAGTAGACACACTACCTTTTATCAACAATATGCTAAGGAAATGAAACAAAAAAATTCCTCATAAAATATATTTCTTCGAGAATACTTACCCAATCATAATACTTAGAAGTACTACTACCTCGCAAATCTAGCCATCCCAGATACATTCTTTTAGCTAAAGGGAGATAAACGTTTTTCTGTCGATCTATCATGCAGAGTGATATCCCTTTACTTTTAAGTCTAAAGTTTAAGAACCCTTCTGTTGCTACTGGAGTGGATGTCATGCTCTCTATGGGTGTAACTGTGGGTAGGCTGGAGGTAAGTATATGTATTTGGATTGGGTAATTATTCTCGAAGAAATATTTTACAAGGAACAAATAGTTTCTTAAAATAAATACGTTAGGTTATAGGTGGAGGGAGGTACACTAATTTACCCCAAGAATGCCATCTACACATCTCGAGGGTATTCCATCTATCAGGGCGTGGCTTTAAGTACGGACAAATTCCCCATGTCCCGCAAATCCAGCTAAAGACGCGAAGCCCCGTCTTAAGAATCTGTCGATCGACCTGGAAGGGTGATATGTTAAGCTGCGGATACAGATCCTACCAGATTGAAATGGACCCACTGGGATGAAAGCTCTTGGAGACCAAAACTAGATAAAGTGGACTGATCTTCATCCCGAATCCTGAATGATGTCGACTAGCGAACAGGTCCAGTCCAATGCTACGCTGGTGGGAACTGCTCTAAGCTAGTGAGCCTAAATGCATAAGTTTATTTTCGCTTGGGTTATTTCCCTATATGCTGAGAGAATAACCGATTTCATATTCTGTGTTGATATATTCTGCTGTCCTGTCTTGAGAGATATAAAGAGGCGTAATCTCTCTCTCTCGAGATACAATTCATCACCTGAACTGGGTCTTGTAGGTGGCCTTCAGTTAATGTGTACAGATAAGACAGAGGGTTCGTGATGAAAGTCTTGTTACCCGTGGAAGATAGGCGGTTCTCGGCGATGGAGACGCCATTACGAATTAAACTGATAAATCTTGTCGTAACTAATTTTTTCTGCAGTCGCTAATGCCATGAGAAAGCAAGTATTGTAGGAAAGGTGCGCGCTAGGGATGCTACTGACATTGGCACAAACTGTACCTTCTTCAGCCTTGCTAATACCATAGATAAACTCCACTAATGAATAGTGCTCATGTTTTCGGTCATGTATAATCAAAGGTGGAGAATATGTTCGAGAAGTCCTTGATTTGTAGAAAATCTCTTTCGTGATGACGAAAGGTGTAAACGATCATGGAGCAAATACATTTTATCGCATTCGGTGCGAACATTCTTGAAAGAGCCATTCGCTATTTGTGGTATAGATACCTAGAGCAGTGTAATGTGTTCGTCTGTGCATCCCTGGTTGAAAACGTATCATGTGTCTTCGTGTGCTTTCAGAGTGAAAAGCCTTCTTGTTAGCGCTATTCTCTCCACGACAGTTTGTGATAATTGTTTATTTCTCAGGACCCGTTTAATATGATCCAGACGTAAAGGTTCTTAGATCTGAGTAGGAATGGCACAACTACCGTCGTGGTTGTTTGAATAGATAAGGGAAATTTCGAATTCTTCGAGGAGTTTCCGTTGACAGAGTGACGAGGTCGTTGATCCACGACTTCGTCCATTGAAGTGATGCAGTGGGGATAATGAGGCACTGTGATACTCATGCTTTCTGTGTTACTTTCGGAATCGATGGTTGTTGCAGTGTAGGCGTATGAATCTAAACTGTTTCCTATCAATCGATAGAATGTTGACTGCCCAAGCTTTGAGTCCGGGACTGGGGATACGAAGGTTGGGAATATGGTATTCTATCTTATCGCAAACAAGTCCACCAAAGATTGGTTTCCACGGGTGCATATATGAATAAAAATCGAGGGATAAAAAGTCCATTCTGCACTTATTAATTGATTGTTCCGAAACAAAGTTTCCTCTAATTTTACGTTAGGAGTCCTGGGATATGGCGAATTTTTACGTGAATTTGTTGTTGACAACATCACTTAAAAAATTCCCACACCTGAACTCAAAAGGTCTTGGAACTTGTTGGTTCCTCCTTGTCGTTTGAGAGAAGTCACCACTTTACGATTTAGCTTTTCCTTGTAGGTTTTGAGATAAGTCACACTGTAAGGTTGTCGGAGAGAATCATAAATATTTTGCCTGTGCAAATATTCCTGCCACCAGCCAAAGGCTTTCACAATGGCCATCAAATACATAATTTATTGAATTGTTGATGCCGTCCCCGAGGAAAGGCCGCACAGCTGTCTTTACAACAAGATGTTAAATGGTGAGCTCCCCACTTTCCCTACTTGCATTGGTGCAGACTATAATCTTGGGCAGTTGTACTTATAGATTTACACCAGCCATGAGTCAAGTTAGGTTACCCCAATTCCACAGATGATGCATCACTGGTGTGCAGATGGTGAGAGGATTGCCCAGTGGGCAACCTTTATGCCTCCATTCTGGAAGAGGAATCAATTGCAATGGACACATAAGAAAGTGACCTAGGGCCATAAAGTCCGCTGCTGCGTTGAGTAAGTCTAGTAGACGAAGGAATTCAAGTGCGAATATAATAATTTATTAAAACGTAAAATTATTACAATGAATTGGCTGCCAATGCCCGTCTTTTGAGGGAAACGAAATATGTTGCCTGCGTATACCTAGGTGAACAAATTGTTGAGATGGTACTATATCGGATATTTCCTTGTCGACGAGAACTTGAAATTAGTAACAAGGTGTATCATGTCCTGTTATATCTTACTCTGTGATGGTTCTGCAGGGTGTCGAACAGGTAACAATGTTTCCACCACATAAATGATCCAACTATACGCATTCGCTCGATTTGAGAGACGAGTTAAAACCCAGGGACTGATGTTGAGCCCCTCTCCATGAGAATTCTCTGAATTGGTATAGGATGTTGTAGGCCAAACTTAGGACAGCACTGGAAACTTTGTGAACTGGGGCATGAAGGTATGCGCCGTTGAAGTCCACAGTGATGGCAAAATGTCCATGATGGATGACATTCAAAATGCGCTGCGAAGCTTCCATCGAGAAACAAGAGCCTGAATGAATTGATTGAGGTCGATAACCGAACGCAAAGTGTCGTTTGCCTTTGGGATCAAGAAACGTATGGAGCGTACAATATGATCCTCTTGGTGATATATATGCTTTGGTATGCAAGAACTGTGGATTTAAGTGGCAGAATCTTCGATAGGACGGTTTTCAGAGGTTCGTGTCCAATAGAAAGTCCTGGGTCATTTTTTTAAATTTCCTGTATATCCCCAGTATCGATGCTGCGGTTGTGCGAGAGAGGGCAATTGGTCTCTTATGTAGTTTGTTTGCACATATCTTGAATCTGGCGGTTAAGGAGAAGGTTAGAGGATAAAGTTTGTGCTTTTATTTTGACCTCATGGTGGTCGTTCCAGGAAGTGCACGCATAGAGCGCCAGTTGTATATATTTAGTTACGGTTACAAAATTGGTGTGTTGAGCATCAATGTTTGGTACGAAGACCATTCGAGAAACTGATTCCCATGCATGCCATGAGGTATTCGAAGTGTTAGAAGATAAGCTGTGTTCCACCTTTTGGAAAATAGTCATACAGACAATGGTCAAACATCGAAGCCACGGCAGCGATGTTGCACACTAAATGCCGAATATCATCAACGTCCACCCAGTCGTTATTTATTACGTGTGGCTTTGCCATACCCAAAGCAGCGATATCACTATCAACTGCTGAAGTTTCCAAATGAAAGACTGTCATTTAGCAAAGGTAGAACCGCCGACGAACTGATGATGAAGGCGGCTCAGAATGTTTGTAACTATCACATGCTGAGGTAGTAAGTGAATTTGTGCTCTTCCGTTCTGTTGAAGATCAATAGATGCTGAAGTTCTGGTCCAAGTTGATGGAGTGGGAGGTGAAGCACAAAACTACGGGTGTCAAAAGTTTGAAAAATCCTCAATGGAAGCTCGGATGGCTGAATCTCCCTGTGCCATCGGATAGTGTAGAATAGACGGCAGGACTGGAAAACAAGCTACATCATCTTGGTTGCATGAGCTAAAGCTATGATCCCCTTATAACACTTGAGGCATAGCTGTAAAGGAGTGACGAGGTCTGTCTCTCACGAAAATCGAAGAACATCTTGCATTAGCAACAATGATTTTGAGACAGTCGCCGAGTAAAGAATATATGTTCGTGGTTGAGTGTAGATAAATTGCAAAGCGACATCTGTTGAAGAGTGACAAACTATCTTTGTATCATGCGGAATGAGTGTCTCCAGGTAGTATGAGAGAGAACTTGGCTGTTTGCTTGTAAACTCTTTTTCTCACTGCTCCGCAATATCAATCAGGTGAATCCCAGGGTAGGCAAAATAGAGGGAGTTGCCTAAAAGGTTGAGTCTTGTGGTGATGACTTGTGGCCGGATTGTTTCAGAGCTCGTCAATGTCCGGCGCTTCGCTGCTGAAAGGTAAGTTGATTTATCTCCATTGTCCGCCAGAAATTCTCGCACTGAGGAAATGTCAGTGTGCAGACTGGTGGGGCTTAGTTATAGGCTGTCCTTGTTGTGCTTTCCCATAGTTCTAATCTGTAACGCAGTTTCCGTGCAGATCAAAATCTTAAAATGTTGACCCTTAAATTGATAACAGACAGTCTAATAAAGCAATGAAGCGTACAGGTAAAATATAATGACAATACTACCTTTAAGAAGTATAGGCAAGTGTGCCGGCACATGTGTTGTTTGAATACTGTTTGATCGCAATATCAAATGATAGTTACCTTCAAAAATTAAATGACTATGTCAATGACAATGCTGTTTGTAGGAAAGGTCTGTTTGTAGGAAAGGTCATGTACTGCTAGAATCATCGATGCATAGCGTTCATAGGTACGGATGCCGTGGCAAATAAAAACTCACCTGTATGTACCAGAAATGACGGAATTATATATGCGCATACATACCAATATTGTAGCCCGAACCTATTGTGTGTAGTCGCATAGGCAACCCATGCGAGTGACTAAGTGCTCTTTAAATATGATAAAATGCGTATGCAGATAAACATGACTCAAAAGACATGCATTATCACTATAATCATAGCCCGAGTTGATGTGAAATTGCCTAGGCTCACTGTGCAACACTTAAAGATGTGACGACGAAAGTGTTAGCAAATTTTAAGACAAATGAAGATGGAGCATGCTTTCTCTAGAAGTGAAAACTTCTTCCAACTTGTAACGGAATATCTTCCTTTGAGATTCTGTCTTTTTAGAGGCCCCTCGTGTCGAGATCATGCTTCTTAGCATGAGCGGTAGTATTAACAGATGGGTTCTTAGAATTTGCCGGAAAGTCTTATATCTTAATGAAGGTCACTCTTCCTGATCGGCACATAGATTGGCAGATAACCTTTAGCTCCATTTACCCAGATGGCTTGATTTGCGAGGTAGTAGTATTTCTCTCCTAAGGTATTAAAATTGGCTAACGTGTTTAAGAAGAACAAAAACCTAAAATGTTAAGAACAAGATAACTCGTCTTTAACTTTTGATCTTGTAAATTACTTTTATAAATATGCAATCAATATGTTAAAACATACAAAAAATTACTTCCAGAATAGAAACACGTGTAAATAAGACTATGCAAAGTACTTCAAAATTTAGCAACTTTTTTCTCACATTTACCCCCCTCCGTAACACAGCCAACCTTTGTTATATGGGAGAAATCAGCCTTCATTGATACACATTACATTTTTTAAATTATGTTTTTAGCTAGAAACAAGGACTACTAAAATTATGAAGCATATTTCTAATTTTAGTAGAATTGCTCTCTTTTGTTTCCTGGGTAAATGCGTTAAAACATTTTGACCACATATTGTGAAGATTGTTCCTAAATTACCTTAATCTTTTTATTTCATTTTCATTTTACAGAATGTTAAGATTTTTATGTTTGTATTATTATATCTTGCTATACTTCGTG
>JAEAOA010002125.1:30000-385000 GCA_016746295.1 Potamilus streckersoni
TTGCATGAGGAAAACGTCGATAGCGCTGATGAATTGCGGCTTTTTTTTTCAAGTTGTTGAACGAGCAGTAAATTATTATTTATCCCCATTTATGCCGTTACCCTTATGATGGACCAAATACTATACTTCTATCGAAATATGCACACCTTTTGTACAAAGAGAAGCAGGTGACATGAATGAACAATTATGTTACCTTCAATTAATGCTATCTTGGCAATAGCAGATGTGATTATACCGACAGTAGGACAAAAATGCCGTTTTTAAAGCATTTTACGGCACGTACCGTTTTATCGCTGAAATCTACAACTATTGAAAATTAAGCAATTTCTTTTCAGAAGAAAATGAAAATGGCATTTTCATTCGTTCTATGTATGCATTTAACAAGCCAGCCAAAATCGATGTACTGAGTACCGAACTCTTGTAGCAATCGTTTCATCCTGTGTAGTGATGCATGGCTGAGTAATGGACCTCAGGCTAACGTGCATACTACAAGTCGTTGGCAGTTTGGAGAGTGTAGGCTTGTTCAAGGTGTTATAAGTAACAATGGGGTCAAATGCGGTGCATGACTTTTGAGTCTTCGATTAAGAATGGGTCGTCTTTTGATGGAGGAGTCATAAAATGGAAAGAAAATTATAAAACGATTTCGGCAGAAACATTTAAGTATCTTTTTTTTGTCCTGTTGCACTCATTAGAGATTTCAAGTTAATATTAATGAATAATAACCGAGCTTTCTTTACTCACACTCACATCTGTGAGTAGAATCGAATAGGAATGTTAATAAATGACAAGCAGCATCTGGATCATGTACAACTAATATTGAAAATTATCAGACCGCCAAGTGAACTTCTACATAGTTGCTTTATCAACATCATTAATGACCAGATAAAAAATTCAGTTTGAGGCACTTAATGTTCATCCGTACGGATGGTTAACCGTCTTTGGAGTTTATGTTAATAATTAGAATGTTACCCTTATGTATAAGTAACGGATTCAGACTGTGGTGATAAAGTTGCGGAATTTACAGACAATGTGCTGGATCAGCTGGCAGTATATGTTAACGTCAACAATAAGTTTTTTCCACTTCTCCTAGAATATCTTCTTCAGAATGGCGTTACAATAAAACCCTCATTTAACCTGTAATTTAATTACGCTCAAGTAGAAATTGCCATTTGGAATGACCCTGATGTGTCACAGCCAACTCAATGCCAGTTTGGAATCATCACACGTGCATATGAAAATGCTAAATCGGCAGCATCTGTCAGCTTTGGTGTGACTGGAATCACCACAACATCCACCACTGTAAGTGTACCAACCGGTATTGATGTCGGAGCTATATCGATAGTAACTGGTATCTCGGGTTGTGCTAGCAAGTTAATTTCGATGGGACTGCATTCGCGAGTACGCGTCCATTCCGCATTTCTTACGGCCATACAGAGTAGTCGCAGTACGATCAGTAACGTGTACTCGTTTGCAATCGAGGATGAAATAATCAGTGCCGCCTTGTATGAGACTGTGCTGGGGAAAATGGAAAATCACAGACAGTTGCGAACACAAATAAGAAACCACGCTTCCATAAAACGTGTTTGTCTCTCCGTAGCGATTTTTCTTCAACCATTACTGCAGACTAGCACATATTAGTACGGAAGTGTTGTTTGACTTTATTAAGTACCCTATGGGGTCACACACAGCCGTTCAAGACTCTAGCCCCCATGGCTGGCTCACTCGCGACATTTGGGTGTTCACACATCTAGCAACCCCTTGACAAAGTAACCAATTATATATGGGTAGAGTGGGGATGGGAGTTTTGAGGTAACGACAGGTGTTCGGAAACTCGTAGGGTAGCAAATTAGGCAAGATACCTACTTCCGTACGACTAAAATGGTGAATTTTCATTTTTAATAGCTTTACATGATAGGGACCGATCTGAACTGTAATTATATTTGTACCAATTATAAGGCTTAATTATCGATCGATTCGATACACTCTGCCTCAGTTACAATTGCACAGAGAACAATCTGTGGAGTATCGATCGATTTAGCACTACTTGCGGTCGAATAGCTGTATATAGCCTAAAGAATAAGCATACGTGTTGAGCGAGTTCGTGGATTAATCATCCATTGGTTGCGCATTTCTGTATTTCGCTTGCTTGTCAAATCCTGATGAAAGAGGCTGCTACTTTTGGCCAGGATCAAGGGGGCAAGAAAGCCTAAACTCCAACAAACATATTACTTTTTATGTAAAATCTATACTTTACGCCCCCTCGCACTTTCGCAAGCTGGAATACATGCGTAACAGGGGTGAACGTATCAGTATGAAAACGTAAATATTGACAGTTTTGAACAGTTTTGAACGTCAAGTCTAAGTCATTAGAACTACCGATTTTCATGAATGCACAACAGTTTCTGAGAAACTTAAAGAAGAATTCATTAAGTGTACATTATCACTGAAGTCTGAAAAGCAGGTTATTGGGATCTACTTTTGATAGAAATGTGTCGTACCCCTAATAATTAATAATGTTACATGTAACCTAAACTTAAAAAGTGGGCATTATCATTAATCCATGAAGATTATCTAGGTCACAGTATCTTGGGATTGCATTTCTTTTGGACTCAGGGACATATCTATTTTCATGATGGTACGAGCAACAATGCCCAGGAATCTAAGTTAAATATGTAAAATAACATATGGTGTACTGAACGCCAAAATAAGTCGGTGGCTTTCTTTTATCATAAGGTCGTATAACGCCTCACGATTTATTGACGTATACATTTTAATGGCTGTTGAAGTATAAGTGCACAGAAAACTGAACTAAATGTAAAATGTTTACATAATTGAACTTGACAATTTGGTCACATGGACCTACTTTTATCGAGAGGTTTAAAGCATATCAGAGTGTAGACACCTGTCAACTTTGATGAATGTATAGGAAATGGTGTCTGAGAAAACAAGTTATAAAAGTCACGCTTACGCCGACGATGACAGAGGTATAGCACAACGTCTTCTCAGCGTTCACATATAATGTACTTACTGTACTCTATTGATGAGGCTGAAGTCACAACGAGGACCAAAATACGGCAAAATGGATTTAAGTATCCCATCTGTCTGAAGAAAAGAAAGTGGTTTGACTCGTGACATAACATTATGTTACAATATTATATTTTAGGTAATTGCCAACATACACACACAAATCTCTCTCAGTCATAGAAATCGCATTTGTATAACTGTAGAGAAAAGTTTCATTGGTCAGAACATAACCATGTGATCAGACTGAGTTGCGTTTATGTAAAAACTGTACGGAGAATTACTTTACACTTTTATAAATAGAGTCACGTGCACTAAATCAGAAGGCATACAAACTGCATGCTTTTAAAATAAAATAAAAACGGTGGGTTTATATTTTATTTAGAAAATTTAATGAACTGATTTGACTGAATCAAATAACAAATCTTTATAAATTTTCTGAAGATAAAATATTCTTTGATTATGTTTAAAAAAACAAACATGGGAAACTAAAACTGCCAGGAAGAACACTGGATCTATGTTATAAAGCACTTTTACTCCGGTTCGTTACAAATTAATTTCAACTATTGGCAAATGGGTATAGGGATTGGGAGGGGAGATTCCAAGATTAATATTACAGGAAATATATTCACAGTTCTCCAATGTAAGACGCCGACCTTGATAGATACAATGTGGGTGAGTGTGTTTAGAAATCTCGCTATTCCCCCATCGAAATTGTCATGATTGATGTCTCATACCGTATGACTGTTGGACCTTATCACTATAGAAGTTTACTGATAGTCTTAATTTCATTTAAGTATCCCCTATAGGTAGCTATAATGTTAATGAACTCGAAAATAGATGTAAAGAAACGAAACTTGGTTACTCACATGTACAGACAGCAACGATTAAGTCACGTCACAATGAACCCAGGAAAGCATAAACTCCCTAATCCTTCGTATGTCAAACAAAACAACACTTCCTTTGCCTTGAATATTGAACATCCAATCATACGCTAATTTAGATAATAGATTAAGACTTTGCGGTGGAATGTTCAGACAGTTATTTTGCTTAACATTAATGCATTATTTTTTTTCAAAAACGCAAAATGACAATTAAACCTAATCTATAAAGAATTGCAATTATGAGAGATTAATGTCCTTTTTGTTTCCAGTTTATCATGGTATAAACTATCAGCTGCCGACTAACAGAACTCACAAAACGTCCTTCGGACGTTTTTTTGCGGTGTGATTCGGTACCTGACAGTTTGTACCACGATAAAATCAGTAAAAATAACATTAAACTCTTAGTTTTCGTTGCATGGTAAAGCTTTTGTCACATATAGAAATGGCGACTTGATGCGCCTACTTAATGTGTCAAGCAAAGTAAGAAGATGCTGGGTGTTGATCGAGATCCCTTTTCTTAGCGCAGGTATCCTATAGTCCGCTTCGAACAATAATCTTAACCATTGCCAAACTGTTAGTAATAACGCAATATATTTTCAAACGTTAGACTGTTAAACTGTGATTGATAAGATTTTAGATTAACCATTTCAAAACTTTTAAATCATCAAGAATGTGAGACTAGATTTAAAATATCGTTTAATATCTCAGTATATTTCCAAACAATTTATAGCATTTGTAAGAGGTGGGAGCATCTGTAGCTTGTCGTTGTTGTAAAATGATACTTTTGGTAGGCATAGCTTGTTCGCAGTAGGAGTCTTTTCGCACATAATAAAACTCTCCATTCCGTGTATGGGTTCTACTTCAGATAATCGAATTGCAAGACAAGCCGTCATTGCCAAAACGTAAGAGCATTTCGCGTTCTTGAGGCTCTAATGCGCGCATTCGAGTCTCGTATATGCAGTACCGGATTTACCATTGTCCTTTGGTGTGCTTAGGCACTGGACTTCTACTGGCCACGGGGCCCATGTTCTTGGCAAAAAAAAAAAAACCCTATGAATTTTTCAAACGTCTGTGGCAATTTTAAATACTCCTAAATTTCCTGTGTCTATATATATATATATATATATATATATATATATATATATATATATATATATATATATATATATATATATATATATATGCATGACTACCTGTGTAGGCTTACCTGGACTACAACATTCAGGACCCAAGCAAGGGGCCTCATAAATTAAGTAGTACAGGGCCCCATTTGTCCTAAATCCGGAATTGCGTAAACGGAATCTCAAGAGCCAGCCGGAAAAAAGTTGTTTTAATCACAGATTGTATCTGAAAGATACCAGAGCGTGTTCTCGAGAATGGTGGTATATACAATCTCGTATGCCAATTTGATGTTGGTTTTAATAATATTTCTCGACTAGATCCAAAGTTGTGTCGACAGCAATAGTAGTAATAATATGTTTCTACAATAATTAAATCTGATTCCATATATTTTGAAATGATCATTAGTTTTGTGTCTTTATATAATTGTCTCAAACATAGATCATGTGATTGAATAAAATTTTCTGATCGGCTCCCTCGAGATTGAGTATTTGATTCTCAGTAATATGAATTGCTGTTATCTAGATTACGCGTTCTGTAGACGGATCCTGTGACTTAAATGACATTTTAGACCGCCTTTCTTGTGATCGCCTATTCATGCTTTGAAAAGACGAACTGTTTTCGCTGTTGGCCCTGTTCGCTAAATAGTGCGATTATATCAACCCGTTTGTTTGTACTCCCTGCCGATTTCAATAATTGAAACCTTTAATGTGACAAAAAGTGCAAGGAACTTTGTCAATTCATGCATTGATTTATATTTTCTAACCTGACTATAAGTAGAATGTCCCTAATACCGTCGTCGTCTGAGTGTTTCTCGCTTAACGAAGTTTTAATATATAATAGACGGACATTCCTCGGATCCATTTCCAGTTTCCTGGACAAGTCCATTTTCAGCAAAGGGGTGTGTGCTCAACTAGAGAGGTGCATACATATGTCGTCTGCTTCCGATATTTGCAATGTCGAATCCAGCAAAGGAAAAGAATGACAACAAATTTGCCATTTAAGTGGATTTGACAAGCTGTTTAATTAATGTGTTCATGTGTGCGAAGGGATATAATTTCGAAGTGAGATGAGATGGCTAAGGAAAAATATTGAAGCGTCCTTGTGTTTTCACATGAAGCTTTTTATGGGACAGAGAATTTCTGGTTCAATTGAGTCCAGAATCTCCAAGACGTGGAGACAGAATTGAGACTAGCCGAACAGCTGAAGTCGACAGAAGTCTAGTCTGTGGAGGGAAGATGGAGAACGTGGAGAAGGAGGATGAGGAGGAAAAGGAGTCTGGCGGAGAAAATGGCGAAGGAGGAGAAGGAGTATAGAGAAATCTAGGAGGAGAATCTGGAATTGGGAGAAAGTCGGGGAGGAAGAAAAGTTGTTGTTGTTGGGCTTAACGCCATTTTCAGCACTCGATACATAGCGGCCAGTATAAATGGTGGAGGAAGAAATTGGAAAAATCCGCGGAAAGAACGACCGATCAACGATAAGCTACTGGTAAGCTTTCTCACATATCCACATTCGCCGAATCGTAGACTCGAACTCAAGGAAGAGACGTAATTGTGAGAAATAGGAGAGAGAGAGAAAAGTACCACATATGAGTAAAATATAATAACAGATAGAAGTCAGTCTCACACAGCTAATCAAATGATGCAATTGACTATTAAAGGGTAAAGCGGAAGTAGAGTGCTTGGTAAATTTGAATCATTTGACTACTTAATTGTTTTCAAATTGTTTTTCATTAAATTTCCCACTTTTTGTATATTTATCGATCTTACCGTCGGCATTGCTGATTGGGGGCTCGGAGCATTATTATGTTAACTTCAAACAAAATCCAGGCTGGGTGGGACTTCTATAATAGTACAGGGAGCACCCTACCCCAGCAATAACACCCACCCCACATACACCTACCTGAGTGTTTTGTGGTACTTACGTAAACACGTATCTTCGTTTACCCAGGGACCACAAGCGGCATCATATATATACATATATATTATCAAAACGTTATATTTTGCGCCTACAGTCTTCCAATCTGCCAGCACATGTCGTGCGTGCTCGCATGAACTTACATGTACGATGGAATGAAAAACTATTGAGAGTTGTAGCATTTGTCAAAAGAAATGGTGAGGGGTAAATTTTGAGAAGAACTACTCCCATTTTGCAATGATTGTAATGTTACGAAAGCGCCCCCCCCCAATGATGATATTCCGATTTCTTGTCAATTATATAGGCAATAGTAAAAATAAATATATTCTTTCAAACATTATGATGATCTGCAAAATTAATAGATGCAATGGAATAGTTCCATAGTTAATATAACTTTCTCAAGATGCAGCACATGTATATACGAATATATGTATTTAAATGCTTGCCTGGCTCTACATAATGTTTATAACAATGTATGGTAAAATATTACATATCACAATTCATTTTGAATTTTCCATTCCTTTTTAAGTTATGAGTCTTGAATTTACAATCCGAACCATTTCTCGATGTCCTTGCTATAGGTTTATAGAAAATGTACTAGAGGTAAGACTGCTGATATTTTCCCTGTTGGCTTCATTGGTGAATGAAAGTTTGTTGAACTACATTCAAACAACACAGAATATATGCGAAAAGTGAGGAAATTATATGAATCTGAAACACCCATGTACAAGAAATCAACACAGAATATATGCGATGAGTGAGGACATGTGAAAATGAAACACTTATGTACAAGAAAAAGGGGCTGAACACTGATGAGGTGTAACATATTGACAATTTCCTAAAAAATACACGAAACATGAGCCAGGAAAGAGAAGCTAGATTATTTTCCATTGTCTGCCACCAATGGTCAATAATACACAAAATTATATTATGCGGCAGACATTGTGCATTGTCTTCAATTTTATTCCGATGGGACTTGAGTGTAAAGCCCCAAAATGAAAATAATTGAGATGACTGTTTTCAACCTTTGTAAATAATTAGTGATTATGAAAAAACCAGGGTAATCTGTGTCTAACATATTCCATCTAAGTTTATCTCAATTTTAGTCCTTCTCTGGCAGACATACCGAGTTCATAATTTTGAATATTTTTTTTAAATTGCGGTTAAATTCTTATATATATATATATATATATATATATATATATATATATATATATATATATATATATATATATATATATATATATATATATATATATATATATATATGGATACTAAGCATTAAACAAACTGCATATAGTAATACTACAGGCCCTTTTGTTTAACTTGACTCTTTTGTCCTTAGTAAATTACAGGAAAATTTGATATTAATTATAATGAAAAGATTTTCTAGTGTGGATGGTATTGCTGAAACATACCGACTGCATGTATTTATACTACTAGGTACTATTCCACACCTCATAATCACTGAGATAATAATGGTGGTCCATGACTGGTCTATTGTTGTTGTTGTTGTTGGGCTTAACGCCATTTTTCAGCACACGATAGGCTATTCATGGCGGCCAGTATTAATGGTGGAGGAAGAAACCGGGAAATCACCGGAAAGAACCACCGACCCAAGAGAAGCTACTGGCAAGCTTTCTCACGTATCCACATTCGCCGAATCCTAGACTCGAACCCACGCAGACAGAGGTGAGATGGCAGTGATCCGTAACGGACAGCGCTTTAGACCACTCGGCGCCCCCTCAGAATCTATTGCTTTCTTCTACTGTTTAATCTGGTTTATTAGATCACACTATCACAGGTCATGAAGAAAAATATGATGCTAATTAATAAAACATATTTTGCACATGACATTTGACAGGTTAGTAGGTCAACATTCTGACCTATTGTAACAATCATAACTTTTCTTACGGTGTACACAGATAATGCACGCATAATTTATACTTTGATCCGGTTAACACAGTTAATACACGCATAGTTTATATTTTAAAATCCTGTAGACACAGTTAATGCACTCATAGTTTAAACTTTGATACGGTGGACACGGTTAATTCACGCATAGTTTATACTTTGATACGGTGGACAGTTAATACACGGATAATTTATACTTTGATACCATAGACACAGTTCATACATCTATAGTGTATACTTTAATACGTTGGACACAGTTCATACATGTATATTCATCCATGTATGTTTTGATACGGTGGACACAGTTCATTGATGTATAGTGTATACTTCAATACGGTGCAAGCAGGTAAAAAAATGTATAGTTTATACTTTGGTACAGTTTACACAGTTAAAGCATGTATAGTTTATACTTTTGTTCGGTGGACACAGTTCATGCACGCATAGTTTATACTTTGATACGGTGGACACAGTTCATACATGTATAGTTTATATGTTGATACGGTGGACGCTGTTCATACATCTATAGTGTATAATTGATACAGTGGACACAGTCCATTCATGCATAGTCTATACTGTAATACGGTGGACACAGTTCATACTTTTATAGTTCATACGATAATACGGTGGACACAGTTCATACATGTATGGTTTATACTTTGATACGGTGAAAACAGTTTATACATGTATAGTTTATACTTTGATACGGTAGACTCAGTTCATACATCTATAGTGTATACTTTGATACGGTGGACACAGTTCATACAGCTATAATGTACACTTTCATACAGTGGACACAGTTCATACGTGTACAGTTTATACTTTGATAATATGGACACAGTTCATACATGTATAGTTTATACTTTGTTACGGAGACACAGTTCATACATGAATTGTTTATACTTTGATACGGTGGACACAGTTCATACATGTATGGTTTATACTTTGTTACGGTGGACACAGTTCATACATTTATAGTTTATACGTTGATACGGTCGACATAGTTCATACATCTATAGTGTATACTATGATGCGGAGGACACAGTTCATAAATGTATAGTTTATACTTTGATTCGGTGAATAGAGTTCATACTGTATAGTGTATACTTTAATACGGTGCACACAGTTCATACATGCATAGTTTATACTTAGATGCGGTGGACACAGTTCATACATGTATATTTTATACGTTGATACGGTGGACACCGTTCATACATCTATAATTTATACGTTGATACGGTCGACACAGTTCATACATCTATAGTGTATACTTTGATATGGTGGACACAGTTCATGCATGAATAGTTTATACTTTGATACGGTTGACAGTTTATACATCTATAGTGTATACTATGATACGGTGGACACAGTTCATACATGTATAGTTTATACTTTGTTACGGTGGACACAGTTCCTATTGTATAGTTTATACTTTGATACGGTGGACACAGTTCATACACGTATAGTTTATACTTTGATTCTGTGGACACAGTTCATACATGTATAGTTTATACTTTGATACGGTGGACACAGTTTATACGTGTACAGTTTACACTTTGTTAATGTGGACACTGTTCATACATGTATAGTTTATACTTTGATACGGGTGACACAGTTCACACATGCATAGTTTATAGTTGATACGGTTGACACAGTTCACACATGCATAGTTTATACTTTGCTACGGTTGACACAGGTCATACATATATAGTGTATACTTTGATACAGTGGACACAGTTCATACATATATAGTTTATACTTTGTTACGGTGGACACAATTCATACATGTTTAGTGTATACTTTGATACAGTGGACACAGTTCATACATGTATAGTTTATACTTTGTTACGGTGGACACAGTTCATACATGTATAGTGTATACTTTGATACAGTGGACACAGTTCATACATGTATAGTTTATACTTTGTTACGGTGGACACAGTTCATAAATGTATATTGTATACTTTGATACTTTGATCACAGTTCATACATGTATAGTGTATACTTTGATACAGTGGACACAGTTCATACATCTTTTGTTTATACATTGATAAAATGAAAAGTCCTTATATACAAGTTACTTGGTGAACCTGATAATATAAGGAGCAATAATACTATGTGAAATAAATTTAGTGTAATAGAGCCACGTATATCAAACGAAGCGGCACGAGTGTCGGAGTGTGGATTTCTGCTTTGAATTTAGTGCATGAAGTCCATTAAACGCGTCATTGTACGAGGGTCTGTATTTTCTCGGTCTGGTGCTGAAATTCCCATATATGTATCATTTTAATACAAGCAAAGTCTCTTGCATTTGTGATATTGGAAGTGCCAAACGTGTACTTGCCGCACAGCAATATCTTTTCTGATCGTCATGGTACCATGCAATAGATGTGTTAGTAGGACAGATACCAAATCTATTATAGGTTTCCTGGTGGAAGTCGTATATATGTATTAATATGGCAGAGAAAAGAAATCTTTTGCGTGTAACATGGTGCAAATGCCAAAAATAATGTTCATGTTGTAGAAGCAATGTCAGTTCTAGATTCAATGGTGCAAGTTCCAAACATGGCTCGTTGTGCAAGATGACAAGCCTGTTCAGTGGTGCAAGTCCAAAACATGGCTCGTTGTGCAAGATGACAAGCCTGTTCAGTATTTGGTGTAACAAATCCTATATGTATAAAGGACAATGCATATTATTGGTTTCATGCATTAAGTTGTATGTATGTATCACTCGTAGAGACTAGGTGGAAGTAAAGGCGAGCAGACCATTTATTCGTCTATGCAGTACTGACCCTTGCCTCCCTCTCCATGGAAAATGGCAGTAACAGCCCTTACTCTTTCTCTTTAAACGGGTTGAATAAAAATAAAACCGGAAAATACGCCAAAACATAATTTCTCTATAAAAACGATGTTATTGTTTGATGGTAATATTACCATAGCAAAGACTCACTGTTATCTTATCGATAGGCAAAAATAGTCTGAATGAAAATTCCATATCTTACCTGAATAATGACATACATTAAGTTTGATCGAGGTAAAATCTTTGCTTTGTTCGTTTGATTTCGATTTTAACATAGCTTTAACAATATTAGTCATATCGCAACGATGTCTGCTGTTTGGCATTCTATAATGATGTTCAGCACATGGGCATCGTGACACAGAAAAAAAACACCATGTCCCATCCAGTCACATTATCCAGACCCAATGACGACCAATCTTGACACTATCACCTTATTACTGAATGCGCGACAGCTGGTAGTATTTTTTGTATGAGTCTGAAGCGAATATGAGTAAAATCTAGCAATGCAGATTATGTGTGATTTAGTTCTCATGGAGGAATCTACATTATTAGAATGAACCTGGCCTCAGAAACGCTAGGGAAGAAGAATATTTTTCTGTATAGAGGCAATCGATTTTAGGTTCAGCTGCATAATCATTTCGTTTTGACAATTAAAATGCATCTGTGGATCGGCAAGATTGATAGTGATAAATCCATGTGGATTATATTGCATGTTGGCAATGAAATTTTTTAACCGTATATCCGTTTCATCAGAGCACCACGTCAAATGGATATTTCTCAGCGCGTATGAGTCAAAAACTTCAAAACATTACAATTAACCCTGATAATTATAGGTACTTGCTTTTATGTAAAATAGATGCTATCTGTTTTTTATGTCTACCTCGTGAAAAGATTGTTGACGCGTTTGCTTGGTGATCCAGCATAACATTTTATTAAACTACTGAAAAATTGCACCGATTCCCATCAATATCACCTGTAGATTGGGCTTCGTTGATATCTTTCATAAATTTGACTGCATTGTAATCAATCGATAAATACAATTCGCGGGTTCAATTATCAGTGCATAAAACTTGTGCCATTTTAAAATCATCTAATTATGAAATTAAGTAACAATTGAGCTGTACCAGATCCTGATGGCCAAAGGATAAGAGGATGGATGGAATTTGGCAGCGGTGAATGATGTTTACCCGTCGGTTGTTATCGCTTTGCTAGAAATTCAGTCACTTCCATATTGGACGCAGACATTATACCATAACGGTATGAGTTCATATTATGTTCTATGCAAAATTATCACTAAGACTAACTACCCAGTAACATTAATGACGTGCATTAGGAGGAACAGAATCAGGTACATGTATGTGCATGATATGGTAAAAAATACAAATTTGTAGCAAAAACATCGCGTAGTGATAAAGCAGCACTGCTTGGTAGATTGCCAGGGATAGTCAGAAAAAAACAGATTGTGAGAACATATACCTCGATATAATTATTTCGGCCCAAGCATACAATTAAGACATCCAACTTGATTAGCAAAGATGTCCACGAGCTGGTGATAGTTTAGTTAATCAAATCAATAATGTGTGCTATCATCACGATACTGTTACGTGTCTAGACTTGAACAAAATAAACGAGTGAAGCTAACAAGCTTTGTAAAAGTTAACAAAAATAATGAATTTCCCTGTAAAACAAGGTAAGAATATGTAAAAGGACTTATTATGAATCTAATCCAAAAATTCATCATGGAATTTAAAGATATAGGTCCTATCATTAAAAGTTATAAATGAATCAAAGTTTGAATTCCAATGAGAATACATTATGGTAGGCGATGACATCTTCTATAAATTTGCCTGGTGTTGTCTTTTCGACAGTCCTTTGTTGAATTGCTTGAATCGATAATATTATTCTGGCTTTAGAATTCTGAATAATTTCCACTAAATGTCTTTGTCCAAGAACTTTTATGGTCACAGGTATTTTCCAGGGTGAATACATTATTTCCAGTATTTTTTTAAACTTAACTGGTAACAACACAAAATACCTTTGAACTCCAGAGATATCAATTTACGACAGACTGAAAACACTAAAATAATAATTTTAAGCGCAGTTTTAGAGCATATGACGAGGGCACGAGGTCACTTATTTCAAATGGCGCAGTTAAGACCATACGCAAACTGGCACGTATGCCATGGATGAATTTGATTCGAACCTTACTATCAGATTCAATAATAAAAAATAAAAAAGGTTGTTTACAACAGAGCTGACGCAAGTAAAGATTGACGCAAGTAAAGATTGACCTTGATTACAACCAATGATTTTCATTTTGTTTAAATATTTTGAACTAAGGTATGGATTTAAATCTGATAAAAATGCAATGTAGCAATAGTGATTATTTACTAAAACTGAACTGAATTGTCTAGAAAAATGTCAAATCCAGTCAATGAAGTTATTACAATAACGTGTAATGATATAATAAATAAATAAAACAGAATTTACAATTAACACTCAAGCAATTAAATTACATATACGTAACACAAACCAAGCTGATCCACTGTATTTTTATGTGGATTCTAGACCAGTTTATGATGCATGTTAGATGTTTATCATTAGTATAAACATTGGATTAGGAACCTCGTTTCTGGAACTGCTTCCAGGGTCGTCAGTGCTACCATGGAAGTGGCTTCGGAAGGCATCTTATCCAGTGCTGCCATAGTTGCCTGAGTTGACGGATGACTGCGATGATATTTTGAAACGTTTTGAAGAGGTTGTGGCTTTGGCTAATTAGGATCTGAGTTATATTCCGGAGACGATATTTTATGATGATGATGATGATGATGATGATGATGATGATGATGATGATGATGATGATGATGATGATGATGATGTTTACGAATATGACCAGTCGAGGAAATGATGATATACAAAGAGCAATATCATATCAGGAATAAGCTCAAGCCTTTTAACCTGATTGCGGCACAATGAGATCATTAATTGTTATTGGAATGAACTGGTCACGCATGCTCAAAACTGAGGTAGCATGAAATTCATCAAATTTGATTACGTGCTCAGGTGTATTTTTGGGTTCATGGGATTATCAGAACAGGCTGCGAAATGCAAACCCGTTTCTAGCGAAAAACGCGTAAGTGGCGGACGATAAGATGATTCCGGAGGCACTGGTACTGGTGAAGAGGTCTCCAATGCCTCCGTCCGGGTCCGCGAATTAAATTTGTCAGGATACCCAAACCATTTGACAAGAGATTTCTTACCTTTTTAGATCCTGAAATATCCAGTTTGGTTTTCTGTACTTTTAGCTCACAAAAGAACATTAGAGGGACTCACAAGAGTCATCTTTACGCGTATACGTGATAGACATCATTTTCTCGACTGTATCCACCACAAACAATTTCTGTTGGGTGTGTATCCTTTCTCGAACGTGTTCTGTTTTGTTTGACGTGGTCATCCACATTAATTTAAGCCTAAAAATAAGGTGTCAATCTCTTGCTGTTTTCGACCTTTCCATAACGCTTCCTCGGACGTGATTTTGATACTTCTGTGTTTGGTGTGATTGTTTTGTTGTATGGTCTCTGACAAAAAGGTAAATACTAGTCGGTATTATCGCAGGTAAATCCCTTCCACATGCGGTTTTACAGAGTTCTGGTAAACCTCTACCATGATAGCATATTTGACCCGAGTTTGCGTGCTGTTCAAATCTGTTATTTTTTAAGCCAGTTAGAGACGGGTTTCTTGTAAAATTATCTGCCTTGATGGACTCACATTTTTGTTTGGTCTGTACACATCCACAATATTGTCCAATTCCTCAACGATAGAGTTGCCTTGTTTGCTTTTTAGAGGAACCATCCAAGCATATTTCCTAAAGACATCGATGACCGCCAACAGATACTTGAAATGATCATTGTACGAGCTATAAACTCTCATGACGATGAGATTTGCTGACAATTTGTCATCAACCGTCACAGCAGTGACCTTACGGCGTGGAAAAGGCTTATATACAGGTTCGTGCAGCTCTTCCGCTAGCTACTATGCTGCTCTCTTCTGAACAACAAAACCTAGGATCATACCGAGGCCTTACCTATGCCTATTTCATACGATACCACGCACCAGACGGTGGTCTATTAGTTTCTTAAATTCCTCAGGATGACCCCATTATATCCAGCTTTGTCATCGGGATAAATAAAAATCCCTGTAACAATATTGCCGAAGACATTTTCACGCGTTCCATCTCTATGTCCGATAATTTGGCTCCACACACCTCGCAGAACAATTTGACCATGAGGCGACCAGTTTTGGTTTTCACCCCTATGGGATTTCGATGCCCGTTTTAGCTTTTTACTTGAGATTCTACGAGTTCATGATTCCTTATACATCCATTTTTGCAGCAATAAAATGGATTGTACAGGCGATGATATCTCTGCTAGATGGTATTCTATGGTATCTCTGCTAGATGTAACGGATGCAGTACCAGCCAAACATGCTGTCATTGACATCCTGACTCTGTAAGGAATTATACACAACACTGCGATGATCCGTTGTTAGGTACAGAGACACCTTCTCAGGAGAAGATAAAGGAAAATAAAAAAAAGTCGACGTGGAGATTCAGCGAGTTCCGAATCCATCGCAATAATTTTGGCGGCTAATCATGCAGCTCTTGCTGGGCTTATCTGATCGGAAAATGATCCTCAGAAAAAGCACCTTTGAAATGTTTGACACGGCACTAATGCTTTCTTTCTTTCCTTTATCTTTCTTTTTTCTTTGTTTGTTTGTTTGTTTGTTTGTTTGTTTGTTTCTTTCTTTCTTTCTGTGACGCCATTTAAAACTCTTTTTTGTGACCAAGCAAAGCCTTTTACGCCTGTGGTTTCCAGGAAGCTGAAGACCTTTTCCAATGCATAACTGAGAGGGATGTAACATCCAACCAATGCTGGCCAACAGTGATACAATGAATCCTTCTTGCTTAGCCAGTTGGGGCTAAGACAATTTCAAACACGAGTCCTTTTCTGGCCACGCATATTTAACGATCAAGACAGTTTGTCGACTAGTCAGCATAAGCTGACTAGACACTGATAATGCAGTTTATTCAACGTGATCGATAGTGTTTTATTTGTGCTGTTTCCTGTTTTGTTTTGATTTTGTTGAGACGTCAGCGTTAATCCCACTGGAGTGTAATACATGGAATTTTTATATTGAATCATGCTATTATTTTGCTTCTTGAGGCTTTCTGTTATGATAACCACTTCATGATGTTATAATAGTGCATTTCTGTCAGGAAATACCTTTTTCTCATTGCCATATTGTGAGCAAGACCCAATGCAAGTAATACTGCTAAACTATTTTGGAGCAAATGTTTTGACGAATGACCTATTGCCCTGGCAATTTATCCTCCATGTATGGTTCTGGTACAACCTGGGCAACATAGTAGCCACTGCTAGTTTTAACTCTACTACGTTGTTTTGTATCTGGCAACATTGTCGCTGACCACGCTGTTATATAATGGTTTAGACGTTTATAAGCCACAACATAGGCGTTAACGCGACTACATAGATTTTCCAGTTGAGCACGTCCAGCGTCATGAATCGGTCTGATGTCACCAGAGAGTTACACACCTATTCCACACCAAGATCACCAAAGGTCTCCCTAATTTCGACATCGGCTGAATAATCTTTGAGTCGTAAGGAATGCTTAAAAACATCAAACTGGAAAATGGGATACAACGTTGCGAAATTATTAACGATAGCTGCGTGCCAGTGTCTATGTCCTTATTGTGTTTGCACGGCCTCCGTTAGCAGCTTATACTTCCGGATGAAATTTATCTTGTGCCTGTTATAGTTCAGCCTCAGGTTATCTAGTGTAAATATCGATCACATGGATTCTTATTCAATGGCAGTGAGATTAAAATCGCACAGTAGTCACCAGAATCTTTTCAAGCTGTATCCCACTACGAGTCCACCGGCTCATTGCGGATTAACGTTGAAAGATTTGATATCGAGGTCAAATAAAATCTGTTCAGACTGATCACTCAGTTTTTAGAGGCGTGTCTCGTCTGAGGCGATAATAATTCCATCAAAGATAATGCTGCCTGTTCCAAAGTCGCATGTGTGGGCATGGGCGACCGTGTACCCGTGATCGTTTTGGAAATCTTCTGTCCTTTTGCTGCCTCAGCTGTAGAAGCAGTTAAGGTCTCTCCAGCTTCGGCGGATTTTAGTGCAATGGGAATTAGTTTCGCAGATTCCAGGTAAAGCCAATGGAATCGAAGAAAAAGCGTGAATAAAACTCCACCCAAGATTTTATGCCGCAACTGTGCGTAATCTTCTCCTGTTTTATATTTGAATCCATTACTGATCTGGCGATTCCGTTGCCCGACCACGTCCTGCGTTTCATGTCCAAGCATTAGTTGGTTTTGTTGTAGTTGTTTTCCACGGAAATTCTGTACTGATTATTGAGCCTCATATTGATTTTTGAAATCGCGTACATGTGCAGGACTGGGTAATAAATAAAAGAATTAGGCCGAATCTGCATTAGTGATAACGGAAACATGTTCAATCGCCGTGGAATAAATGACTTTCGAGGCCAAAATGACCGAAGAGAGTGACCCTTGAGCGATCAAGCATTGGATAAGTTAACCGTTCTCTGGTAAAGTTCGCTCGTACACACCATAGAGTTCCAATGTTGAAGCCCATGATGGCTTCGATCGAATGGGGAATGTCAAATCCTAAAGAATAACCACCTGATAAGATGATTCTGGTGGGCAGCGTGGAACATTTGGGTTAAGTTTTGATGTTGTCGGCGGTGTGCCCGTTGGGCGTGATCAGTCTGGAAATTTCCTAACTGCTATCGGTAATACTGTAACCTCTTGGAGAGATAATGATAGTTTGACGTTGTGCACTGGTTCAATACGAGAACTGATTGTTGCTCACGATGACATTAAAAGAGCGGTTCTATATATCGGCGATACGTTATAATCTGCTCATGCTTCATCTTCTGAGTCAATCAAAGCAATTGTGAATCTATCAGTTGTCGTATTCTGCACATGTTCTTATAACAGAATATAATCATTGACAAATCTCTTCATTTCATTAGTGATTATACCACGTCGAAGAAACAGAGTAAAGAAAACTACGCGTTGTGTATACAGAATAAGTGCACACGGTAGAGATGGGGTGAGAGGGAGCAATACTCCAGATGGACGTACCTGTGCACGTGGTGGAGATGGGGTGCGAGGGAGTAATATTCCATATGGACTTACCTGTGCCTATGCCTTAGATTTATTCGTCTTTTCTTCGATTATCACGTGCCGTAGTGGGTATCCCCAATGAGCTACAACCACAGCTCACGTGATTACTCAGATGCTTCACATCGCTTTAATACTTACCAAAACAATAATTAACTTTTATCGTTTTGTAAAGAGGACGAAGATTATCAATCTCGCTCACTAACAGCTACTTATAATCGACATATTTTAGTTTTACGATGGCAAAGAATGTGTTGTTGTCTGTATCCGGTGGTGACATAAATTCTTTTATCCTAGTGGCCTGATTTAGTCGATCAGTTTAAGCCAGAGCTTCAATCATCTGTCGGTCTCTATCCTATGCTATTCGAGATTCAGTTTTTTTTCCAAGAGATAGGTTTGTTGGGTTGCATCCGTTACATCCGTGGTTCCTATTAGAACATCTTTCTCCTGTTGTTTCTTAATCTATGCGATGATGGGTTTGAACACTTCCTAGGCAACATGGCGCTGACATGCCTGTTTACCTGCTCTATACCAAATTAAGTTCTCTCGCAACACCGACAAATTTCGTTAGTAGCCTTTGCTTTGCTGTTTACTTGTGATTATCTCCAACGGCATGTTGTTGTACCGACACAAAAAGATTATAACGTAAATCTGTGAGGCACATGACATATGGGACTCCAGACTTCTTGTTCCACTACGGATAATACCCATGCAAACAAGCGATGAGGAAGTTAGGGTCAAAGACAGCACCAAGACACTGAATCTGGATCAACTCTTTAATCACGCTGTTCAGACCACAGATGGGACTCCAGACTTCTTGTTCCACTACGGATAATACCCAAGCAATCTTGCTTGTGGTCACAGCTAAATTGATACTCTTGATACTCAGGCAGTTCTTGTCAAGTTAAATTAGCTGACAAAATTTATAAAATGTTTTAACAGATTTCCAGTGTGTGTGTTGTTGGAGAGACACATAATGAAATCATGGAGACAGAGGATACTACTGTTGAGAACATGAAATTTCTAACAGAACATATGTTTCAGTTTGAGATGTTTATCCAGATTTTAGTGAATTTAGAAACATAAGATGATACCTTTTATCGATTTTATTCTGAATAGCCAGATTGTCTGTATATATGTTACGTGTCTAAAATGTTCTACTCGGCTCTCTGAAGCAAGTGCCTTTTCTTTTCATAGTTTGCTTAATTGTAGTCCATAAATTTGAGTTCCAACCTGCCGCAGCCACCGAATATTTTCAACCTAATAATGCTTGGTTGTCAAGGTATTTTGGTTTACTTCCAGAAGTATTCCTTGTTATATGAACGAAATATTGTCGAAAAAGACACGTCATACTCTTACTCATATAAAATACCCTCTTCAAATGGACAGAAGAAATAACATGCGAGCCAGGCCAGTGTGTGTGTGTGTGTGTGTGTGTGTGTGTGTGTGTAAAGCCTTATGTAATGAAACAAACCTTAAAATAAGCATGTCCCAGTTTTGTTTAAATTCATTCACATCATACTATTGTTACGTGGCAATTCTTCATACTCAGTAACAAAGAAAACTTGAAAGCCAACAAACTTTTGTATATTTTAACAAAACACAGAGAATTATTTCCTAAGACAACAATGTAAAAATCGGTAAATGGGACTTACAGTTTGTGAATATAATCCAAAACATGATCCTATAAGAATCCAGGTTTAAGTCCCGACGACGTACAAATTTGGAAGGTGATGACGTCAGATATAGTCCAATATACGAATATAAAAAGTATCACTTTAATCAAAGTCTTTGTTTCCGAATAATTCCAGAATAAATTTTGATGAATATCTTTCAGATTTTTTAATATAAAAAAGTCAACTTGTCGAGGGTCCAGGGGAACAAATTATTAAATCCAAAAACCAGATGAAGAGCAAACAATTCTGACAACAAATTTAAAAAATACACCTTATTCCTTCAAGGTGTTAGAATGACTCTGCCCGAAAAATATAAGGATTGCGTATTTCAAGCCCCAATGCCTTATTTCAAGTCTCGCGAGATTGTCATGTGGTCTCTTACTACACTGTTTTGCCAGTATAAATCCACTTATAAACCAATCAACGAAAAGGTTGTTTATACACAGGGACCACTCATATAAAGTATGCCTCTAATAGTAACCAATCATTTCAACTTCGAGTTTACACTGTTACCAGTGTAATATAGACTAAATTATATTTCTCACGTAATACATCTTAGTCTTGAATAAACAAACTTTGTTATAAAAATAGATCTCATTTCTGAAAAAGAATCGAGACTCCGAGAAAATATTTATTTGAACTAAATACAAGGAAACAAAAATGAAAAAGAATTTTTGAACTTTACACACAAGCAATTTAATCATATATACGTAACACTTTCCCCATAAAGAAAAAAGAAAGATTTTTTTTAAATAATAAAGCTTTCTTTATACCATCTGTAAATTATAAATGCGGTAAGGAAAATTACTTAAGAATATTCATATGAATTATATAAAGTCTATATGAAAAAATGTTTTTTATACACGGGAAAATGCATCTGCAATCAAATAGTCTTTTCCTTGGATGAGCCTCAAGTTCATATTATACTCTTTCAAAAACAAACTCCACCTTAATAATCTTTGATTTTTATTTTTCATCTTGTCGATGTAGGTAAATGAGTTGTGATCAATATACATAACTACTAGAGAAGGAGCCGAAATAATTTAAAGTTGTAAATGGTGTAATACCAAAATTAAAGCTAAATATTCCTTCCCAATTGTTTAGCAATTGTTTTGGTGCTTATTTAATTTCTTGAAGAAATAACACGCTGGGTAATCCATGTCATTATTGTCTTCTTGATTTATTACTACTTATACCCCAAATTCACCCCAACATTTCTTGCATCCATCGACAATTTAAAAGAGTGAAATCTGGAGCTGTTAGAAGCGGCACAGTTTTGAGCATTGCTTTTAAAATATCGAAAGCTTCTTGACATTTTTCGGTCCAGAGACACTAATTTCTCTTACTTAACAAATTTCTCAGAGGTTCGGCAATATTGGAAAAATTTGAACAAAACTCTCGATAGTATTAGGCCATACCTAAAAATCGCATTAATTGCTTTTAACTGACAGACACAGGAAAATCAGATAGCCTTCACCTTTGCATCAATAAGTTTGACTAGATCATGTCCCACAATGTCCTAGGAAAGTCACACAAGCAAGGCAGAACTCACTTTTATTTAAACTGATTGCCAAGTTAGCATCAGTGAGTCTTTCAAAGAATTCCTGAATTGTAGCTAGATGTCCTTTCCATGAGTCATTGTAGATATTGACTTCATCAAAATATATGCATCACAATTATCTAGACCGGAACTAATCGTATTCATCAAGCATTGAACGTACATGGAAAACCCTTCATCAAAAACGGTATTACTTTATCCTGATAGAGTCCATCTGGTGTCCAAAACGCCGAAATTTCTTTCACTCTTTCCGTAACTGGTATTTGCCAAAATCCTTTTAGAAGGCCAAATCTGGTGACGTACTTTGCATTTATTATTTTATCAATGCAACCATCGATCATTGGTAACGGAAATGAATATTATTTGTCACGCTGTTCACCTTCCAAATAATTTCCAACAAATATCTTTGTCCAAGAATTCTGATGAAGAGAATTTATATAAATGTGTTCTGGAGAAAATTAATTACCAAATCCCCCCCCCAAAAAAACCATTCAACTGGCAACAATAAAAATACCGCTGAGATACGACCGAGATAAATCACTGCAAAAAGTTAGTTTTAAACGCAATTTTTGATCGCGTGATGAGGTCATGTGGCCACTTAGTTCGAACGGCGCGGTATCACCACATGTCGGCTGTCACGTACGCCATGGACGAATTTGCTTCCACTGAACGAACCTATAAGATTGAATATAAATTTCTAAAACGTTGTTTACATAGAACTGACATGCCTGCCAAGTATGACATCGATTGAGACCAGTGATTTTCACTCTAAGAAAGAAGCAAGAAAAGTTGTTTAACAGTTCTGAATGAAGGTCCAGAACTAGGTCAGCTAAAAATACAATGTAGCAATTTTGAATTTTATTTGTATGTCAGAAATACTGTTTATATATATATATATATATATATATATATATATATATATATATATATATATATATATATATATATATATATATATATATATATATATATATATATGATACACTGTAATGATCACATTATATACAAATCATTGTTGTTTTTATTTAGATTAATAAATAGAACTTTAAACTGAACAATTTCAAAGTTCCAATTACAAAACAATGAAGATTTCTTGCAATATATTTTGTTTGGGATATGAGTAAATCTGATCGAGGCAATGCTTTACGAAATGTTTTTCATCATGTGAAGTAAAGACGTTATGCAATTAGGGAAGTTACAAGATTATATGGTGTATGGTGTGCCGGAATCAACACTTCTTTTCTACAGCTAATGAGTTAAAGTTGACTGCGTACTACAAGTAAATGGGTAGATAAGGTTATGGGTATTGCAATTGGCAAGTTATTGACACAGCGGGAAACATAGCTAAAGCCGCTGGCATTAAATTGAAACCTCATTGGGAATAATTAGATTTTTAAAAAAAGATTTTCTGACTTTACAGTACATATTCAGAAGAAGGCCACTTTCAGACTTCCCATAACCAATGAACTGTTGTAAAGAACTAGAAGATATCGCAGAATAGTATCACGGACAAAATAAACCTCAACATATATTGAATGTGGATGAGAGAAGAATAACATTTAATCACACCCCACCCAAATAATCACAGCTAGAGGATATGTATTCTTTCCTGTGAGAGCTAGAGGAAATATCAAAAGAGCTTTTTGATGAAAGCATTCCACGATGTTATATATAAAGGCAAAACACTCACTTAGATCTGTTTATCATAAACTAAGTTTGCAGTAACACCAACAGTCTGGTCAACAGCCAAACTATTTGTGGTTTGCTTATTAAAAAAGTAATTTATACACCATTTTGCAACCAGACCATGCCTTTTATCGTATGATTGCCATTCAACCCATATTAATCAAATCTTTTTAAGAAGGCTAACCAGGATAATATTTATGTTTGTTATGTCACCTCATAGCAGCCATCAGATGTAACCACTTCATGTTGGGATTTTTAGCCTCTTCAAGACTGACTTGTCAGAATGTCACAAATGATACATAGATTGTACTTGTCAGCTATTCTTGTTCCCAATCTAATGAGTGCCTTTCGTAAGACAGGAATAGTGCCCTTTTACCCACATACAGTGCCACAAATGTTCACATAGACAAAACAAGAAACAATCCCTAAATGTAAATAGGAGCGAGCCAAACATGAGAAGTACAAATTGCTTCTCACCAGCATTGTGGTCAAAATTCCCTCTTTGTTAACCATATGTCCCGAAAGAAAAATTACAATTGCAATAACTAAAGCAAAATGTATGCAGAAGATAAGTGAACCCCAAACTGCAAATAAAGAAAGTGAATAAATGAAGTGAACAGAAAGAAAACATCCTGAAAAGTGTACGAAAAAGCAAGAAATCATCAAGAAACAAAATAAAAGAATCAGATGAGAAGAAAATCATTCGAGGAAGTAGAGAAAAAGAAAATATGCATCTTCATGAGGTAACTGACAGTCTCGAGCCAGGACCAAGTACTAACATAAAAGAATGGGTGACATTTTATGATAATGCCACTGATGATAAGATGAAAATGACAATGATGGTGAAAGAGATGATGATGTCTACTGTGTACGCAATTTTTTCACTATAAGGGATTTGGAAAATCTGGAAGAGTTAAGATATTGAGCTAGGCAAAGAATAGTAACTGATGGCTGGGTTCATTTTAAATACTGTATACATCTGACATCTGTTGCCCATGGGGATAATTTTACTTGTCCTATTTGCAGTTAATTCAGTAGAATGAGATATCTTTATTCTTTGTACGAATACATATGGTGTCATGCCTAAGCCCCAGCTATACAGTCATGTATAAGCTATAATCTACCTGTCCTGGAAATATTACTGCGGCCATGTGTTTGATGTTTAAATATTTCCGCGGGCTTGTGCTGAACTCTTACGCAAATGTTACATATCTGGTTGGATACCAGAATCTTGGATCGGCACGGACGATAGATTTCACAATCCAAACAAAGGCTTGCAGTTACACACACCTACGTGTTAAAGCTTAAAATAAAGATCAAAGAAAAGTCCACGTTGACAGACAACGAGAGGGACATTGACTGTTAATTTTGATTGGATTCATTCGTGACGATATATAATCGACTTAGTGGTTGTGATTACAATGCAGGCCAAATGCTAACTTTCGGAACTGGTAAGCAAAGATTTAGTACTCGCCTAGAGGGATTGCGGATAAATAATTTTACTCCTAGAAGAAGCCACACATTTTCTGGCGGCAAAACTTAGAGATGGATTCTAAGGAAAGAAAAAGCTTCGAAAGGTCAGTAAGTTAATTGCTCGATTTTGCAGAATATTACGGTATCTTAATTGTGACTATTTGTAGTATGTATCCTTAATTGCTAGCACATTTCGTACGTAAATTTACCTTTGTAGTGTTTCATTTACAAAAGCATTTGAGAAATGGGCTTGAGCCTACATAGATAATTATTAGATACTAGGCGATATTATGTAGCTTGTTAGCTTGTGGTCAGAATTAATTTTCTCATTCGCTATTATGTTACTTAGTAGTAATCTAGTATATTTATTATTGCGTTATGTTAGAATTTACACATGTTTGAATTGTGAATTTGGAATGGATGAAGTACGTAAGATTAGTTACTGTGGATGTATGAATATATCAGAGCATGGACATTTGAATATTTGCGTACTATGTATGAGTTGTAAGGTAAAGGAATGCGTCTGATTATTATGATATTGTTTAGTATAACGGGATTAAGAACATATACTAATGTGAGGGTATTTATTTATGTCTGTTACGAAGACATTGATGCCCTAATGTATTATGCTGTTTGTTTTACCACACAAGAACGTATGGGTATCTCGACGTGAACAAAGGAAAGGCCGTAGCAATTTAATAGCCGTTTTATGATGACAGGCTGTGTGTGGTGTGCGATGAGAGGGCTCAGAAAATTATAGTACTATCCTTGTGTTTTCATAGGTAGCTTTTTAGGGGACACAGATCTTCGGGTTCCATTGGGTACAGTCTTCAAGAGTTGGAGACGAAACTAAAACTGTAGTTTAGACAGTCAAATTCGACAAAAGAGTTGCCGTGGTACAGAAAATGGAGGAGTATAAAGAAGGTGGAGGAGGAGATGAACTACTATTATCTAGAAAGGAATGTATGACATTATAATCTTCTTGACCTAACAGAATTATGTTGCGAGATTCTTGATGATAGCCATAGAATACAGTATAGTATTTGTTGTATTTGTCTGCTATTTGTGTTCATTGGATGACTATCAGAACATGACCTCCTTTCGACTATACCACCATAGAATTTGTTTCCTTTGATCAGGCTTTTTATATCTTACAAAGGACAACTATTGCGAAATAACGCTCTGCCAAGACTGCTAGATAGTGAAAGCTTTAATGAATGCTTGTCTGTTTGTGTCATACATGAGTCAGAATATACTTTTGTGGGTACGCGATACATGCATAAATGAGTTCACGTATGCAAGTATGCAAACATGACATACATAGATACATAAATAGATACATACATAGATACATACATAGATACATAAATACATGCATGCATGCATACATACATACATACATACATACATACATACATACATACATACATACATACATACATACATACATACATACATACATACATACATACATACATACATACATACATACATACACACACACACACACACACACACACACACACATACATACATACATACATACATACATACATACATACATACATACATACATACATACATACATACATACATACATACATACATACATACATACGTTCATTCATGCAAGTTCACCACTTTATAAATCAATATACCTACTCATCTTTCAGTTATCTGGACAGACACATCAATGCATACAATTATATACTTTTAGGCTAGTAACATTAAAGAGACACCTTTGTATTTAGTCTCGATTTTAAGCTTAATTTTTATACAAGGAACAGAGTTGTTATTTAAGGAGTTTGGTGACATCGATTGTTCATTAAACATTGAAAATTTAATCAGCTCAAAACATTTATCATGATATGAAGCTAACACATCCTAACGTTAAATGGGTTTCTAATGTTATTGCTTGCCAAATGCTTGGAAAAATTAGGTGCTGCACATTGCATATTCGAGAAACGCCTTCTAAAACATTAACGGTTTAAAGGTGTACACACCAATCTTTTGTGTCTTTCTTCATTTATATTTCTTTAAGAAGAGCAATTATTCCAAAGCATTGTTTTAAGCACAGCGGTCTGTTTACCGTGCGAACTTAACACCATCGTGAATTCTGCTTGTATTCTTATATTTTCAGAACTTCTCGACAACAACCATTTTCAACTGGAAGCTATTAAAACGCGCCATGATTATAAAGATTGTTTCTTCAGTTACTCAATAACCACAAAATATCCCAACTTCCTTATCTGCATTCTAACCTCATTGCATGGCAACCTCATGACTGCATAGTTTGTCCTTGTTTGTAGTATGTAACATAGCGCCAGTACTTTACGCCATGAATACAAATCAAACGTCCGATACAGGAAACTATTTTCCAACACTATCCCTGTGTCGGTAAATTTGTAGTGAATGTGCTTATGTTCAGTTCCTCTGTACGTACCAGTATCGTGACAGAGATCATGAACTCGAGAAGTTTCGCTTCCAGAAACTTACAGTTTCATGATGAAAAGGTCCGTTACAGATCCAACAATGAACCTATTTGGCAACTGTCACATCTGACAACAGTGTAGCTAAACCCGCATGGGACTTGTTCAGGAACTTGTGTAGTATGTAACTGAATAGTTTTTATTTGGTGGTGGGGTGTGTGAGTGCGAAGCTTTAATCGACGAACATACAGTTCTTACTTTAATTTTTGCATTCGAAGTCCCCATGACTAATATATGGAGGAGTTCTCTTCCTTGCATTGCAGTAACATGCATTATCACGAAGCAGTTAAATACATGCATGCATACATAGCAATTATCTTGTCTTCTGCTTGTTGTACCGGTAAAACATTCAGGAAGAATCCTTTATACTTATGTCGTGGAAACGGCTCCACGTTGATCACGTCAAAACTGTCTTTTCTCATTAACAACTAATTAAAGTTAGCTGATTAGCGTTCATGTGGGGATAGTCGAATGGTTGATACGTTGTTCCAAGTAATGACGATATTAAGGTTGATCCACTCAAACCTTCTGATCTCAGTAACATGTAGAGGATATACTATGGTGCCAAATTCAAGTTCGTCTATGAGCGGTTCATGTATTTGAGGCCGATATGCAAACTCACGCTCAAGACGTATCGAGGATTAAAATGCCTATGCAAGAAAATCCCGGTTCTCTTTGGTTTTGTGTTTTCTTCACATTATTGCTTCCTTTCGTTGAATGCATTGGAATATAACTTGACCTGCGATGAGATCTGTAAGAGGAAACATTAACATGAACTTCCTCGTAGGTATAAAAGAGTCTAGACTTTAATTGTATAATAAATGAAGTTTCTGAAAACCTTTGGTCTGTTTTATTCTTGATGTGTCTGCAATTTAAAGTCACCACTAGCAAAATACCCGGTTGAGCTTTTGAACCATTGTGGTTCTCGCGGACGTTCACTGTCTAAAACTGATTATACGTCATGGAATATTTGTTGTCCTAGGCATTATTTTTCTGTGACATTTCTTGTTTTCTTTGGCAGCATATCTGGGGTTATTTTCTTGAAGATCGTTTGCTAAAGATTAGAATTACAAAAATGATTGTATTAGTGGACGCGTACATGACAAGAAAAAAATTTCAGGATCTATTAAAACAAATCTAATGTCACTTATGGCATGAAACACACCAATATTTACAAGTGATACACTCCAGAGGTTATTACTTCTGCTGCTCCTACTTTTATATTTCAAAATGTGTCAGCAGAAACCTTATTAAGTCTTCCTGACAAGCCAGTTTTGTCAGCAACCACCTTAAATTTACATAATCGCTAGCTGATTTTCCATTTTCGCATTGTTTCGTCGCAGAATTGGCATTTTACTTGAGCTCTTGTACTCTTTCAACTCGGTTTTCGTTTATAATAACGTTTCCATTCATTTCATCACCAGATTTTTTTAATGTTCGATTTCTTATTTGTGTATACGTAATCTATGAAAAGCATAGTCGATATACCATAGTCTTAAATTCCCCCGATTTCACTGACTTCGGCCAGGGTCTTGATAACAGCGCTTCGCAGCCTCAGAACAATATTTTTGATTTCCGCATTAGATGTTTTAAGTTTTCATGTTCAATTTTCAAGCAAACAAGTTCGCCCAGTTTAATGTCAATAAAGTCAGTCGGGCAATCTTGGTTATTGGGAATTCTATTATGCATACTTTAATATAAAGTCAATAAGCGTTTGTGGAGCAGGTGAAAGCTCAATTTACTAGAAAATGGGTCAATTTAGCTTACGTGGCAGCGACATCGTTGAATAAAACAGCGATCGTCAACTGCCCCGCTTTAAATAGTCAACAACTTCAAGTAGCAGTGCAAACCCATATAAGACAAAATATACAAGCTGCACCGGTGTCACTATATACCGAATGCGTTCCAGGTCCTGTTCTTAATCCAGGCTAATGATGCTAGATTCTTACTTAAGAGAATCATTGATGCAAGTTCGTGTTACATAAAGATATATCGGAAATTTTTGGCGCAAGTTATCATCGCAAGTCAACATTTGTTTATTGAGGGCGAACTACGATCCACAACCAAAGATCTTGACGCCAAGTCTCCTCTTGAGATCAAGGGCGTACTAGTAGCTTTTTTCAGAGTCATTTTGGATGAAGTTAACACATCCCCTAATGAGGAGTTTGTTGCAACCGCTGGAGCAGCAGTTGCTAACAACTCTGTAATGACTGCGATAAATAAAAATATTTTGCCGATATTTTGTGTCTCTAACTTGACAACTTTAATGACATTTATGTTTTTTTAATTTAGCCTCTTGACGATCAAGTTGTGTTTAACCACATGTGAATTTTTCTAGTTAAATTTCCTCTAGAAAGCCACAATGTAACACCACAAATGTTTTGTATTGCGAACGGTAATTTTGCAAGCTATCTTCTTCCTTGACTGAAACATAATTATTGTGGACCTGGAAAAAGACAGGATATATTACATAATGCTAACAACAACCCATAGTTAGGATCACAATTGATCTTGTTTGTCAAGTGATATCCATCACGTCAACATGTCAAGAAGTAGAAATAATTGCCAGATGGATAATTAGCCAAACAAGTGCTTTGTCAGATTTAGTTACCCCCATCAGGATGACTTGACGGCAAAACGACCAATGAAGTCTATCGAGCTGATCCGTTGTTTCTTCCACATGACTGCGTCAAATAAAAAAACAACAGATATACAAGTATGGATTTAACTATTATAGATAATGTCAGCAGATACAATGACATTGAGACCTTGATTTTCAAAGATTTATCAAGTATCGCAGATACGCTTAAACATATTTATAAGTGTTAACTGTTGAGATGGCCATCATAGTTACAGGTGGATCTGGATACAAAATGTCTTGGAGCCGTTGCTGTATTGTTAATAAAGCATCAGGCATGTCAACATATATGGCATCTAAGCTATTGCGAAACAGTTTAACCGCACGCTTGTGGAAGGGTTATTCAGAAGATTGTATTACCCACGCGCTATACCGCTAGTGGGTAATACAACTTCCATTGGTTATACAAGCAGTAAGTAATCAAGCCCTCTGATGCAATTCGGCTAAGCGTGTGTCACCGTTACAATAAAAGGATTACAAAACTGTTAGACCAACTACAAAAAAATTTCCATGGTAGTTGAAGCCTTTTAGTATAGCATTTGTGCGAGAGGAATTGCACGTTTTTCCCACAGATACGGAACCAGCACCGATGTTTATTTGGGATATGAGCATTGCCGAATGACGTAGTGAATCTGTTTGTAAATTTTCATCGCTTGGTGTTAAGTGGGAACAAATAACTTTAGTGCAATGATTGTGGTTCTTTTTTTGTGTGTTTTTTCTTTTTGTTGGCAGGATTAGATTTGCTGTGAGCTGCTTTGTCAGGTTGTGGTATCATCTAGTCTAGTGCGTGTAAAACCATCAATGCCAAGGTTGATAATTATCTTGTTTAGAGTGGAGTTCACAAACCACAACGCATTAATGAACTGTTTAGGGGCACCCTCAATTTAGACCCATATATGTTACGGCTAATGCTACATCTAAATCCCCTGTGCCCATCCGTAGAAAGCAACTAATCCGATTTTGTGGTATGACTTGATATTATTAGAAATTTTGATCAAATGTTTCCATAACTACTGAATCCCTGACTAAATTATTGGGTAAGACAAAGTTTTGACAAGCTCAAAGCGATTCTTAAGAGTGCACCAATTCTTTCAGCTAATATATTTCAGTCAAGATGCAAGTGATATTGGAGTTGGTGGAGCATATATTCAAGAAGACAAAAATTGTGTATATCATCTACTCTGCTATTTTTTTCTAAGAAAATTAAACAAAAAAACCAGAGAAATTATTTCACAATCGAGAAGGTTTTGATGTTGGTTTTGTAACACGTTGAAATGCATATCAGCTTCAGCTCCTACTCCAATTATTGTATTCGATGAAAACACCGCATTTTTGATTAGAAACACGAAAAACAAAAATGCAATATTAACCATGGCCACATAAAAAATGTAACTTTTGTTTACAGATGTACTTACACTTGTATAGAAGTATTTTATAGATTCACCTATATCTCGAGTCATGTAAGAGGCTTCAACTTACGTAATTTGTAATCACATGTATGTTTGACTAATAGTTAAAAAAGCTTTGTTGTACAAATTTTATTTTTCTTTATGACGAGAAGTGTTAAGAATATTTAATTTGTATTACTTGTTTGCTTTTCTAAATGATTATGTTACGTGTATCTGTATTTTGTACTTGACCTCTGTCCAATATCCAGTTAACGGTGTACCTGACTAGTTAAATCTATTTTGTCAACAACATAATACATAACCAATTATTATGGATTAAATATTTAGACTATTATTAATTGTAAACATATTTACTTCAATTTGTGTTGAAGATACATTATTAATTTTAGACTTAAAATTTCCAATAAAATAATATTCCTATGAAATGATAGTTATTTCCAGTAAATTATATTTTAAGAGAGGCAACGTAGAGGCGTATAACGTTTTGTTTACCGAAGGATTATTTATTCTTGATTTAACATATGAAGCAGAATCGGTCTCTGGTTTGAATTATTTAATCTTTTCACTGAAATTACAAAGTGCTCAATAACATTCTTGATGACGACGGATATTACACCTCGCACCATCTGCTGAAATGTGGAATAAAACGCGTCTTTCACGGGAAGAGAGGTCTCATCAAACTGTGACTGGCTGTCGAAGTGCTCGTGAGGATACATTCCTTTTCGTTTAAGCACATGTAATTTTACCTATATCGGTTTTGTCCAGATGAACAAAGACAGGACAGTTTGTCTATCCAGGTTGACGTAAATTTAAACAAATCAACGAACCGGAAGTTTCCGACTGAGAACGACATGTACTTTTCATAATTATTAGGGATGCAAGTGAGTTTTCTTCCCACCGATTTTTGAAATTCTTTGACGGTTTAAAGCCAAGATGACCAAGTGTCCGTCATACCCTTGTAAATTATGAGCGATGACTGGAATGAAATTAGGATCCTTGAAATGGAGGTTGAATTGGAAGTGAGCGCCACCGCGATAACGTCCAGTGATGTTGGTAGTGGTCTCTGACTTTTATCATGGGCTTGAAATAATCTTCAGAGATATGACAGTGATTTCTAGACTTGTGTGTTCTGGCGTGAGTGGAATCAGCAGTGCTCAATTTTTCGGATGTATGCGATACGTCTATACTTGGATACGAGCTGCTCAAGGAACCAGACAACATACGGTATAAGTCAACATTGTATTTAACGTTCACACATGCTTTAGTCGATAAAATATATCTGGAAAGTTGAACATATTTACTTCCACGCATTGGTTTGCATTTTGAGGTTCAAATGAGATTGAGTTGGATAATGATCCATGCCGATCCCTTGTCCTGATAATCTTCTATACTACGTATGAAATGTGACCAGATGTTCTTAAAGATCTCGCTGAAATTACTGCCACGAGAAACTGTTCGGGAAACGGAAAAAAGAATGTTATTGTGAAACCAAAAATGTCATACATTTTTAGAAAGACAATAATGAAGTGTAAATCACTTGCAGGAACTTTGTGTATCTTACTTTTGCCTCAGCTATGACAAAGTCGATCACAACAAAGTCGCAGAGTAAAACCAAGCAAAAAGGGGGCTCTGGAAATGGTAGCATTTCAACGCCATTTGTCAAAACATTTGTAACTAACATATTAGGCTTTTTTATTGCTTCCCCTGGGTCTTGCTACAGTGATGGGCAGTGGAGTTTCTCACCGTTACCTGCTATTGTCACCTCATCAGCTGGGTTTGCCAACAGAAGACGTAAAAAATAATAACATCTGATATAATATACAATACGGCAATGCCCTATGTACCAGTAGGATTAAAGCTGTCACCAAAGCAGTAAAAATATTGCTTTTGGAAGCTCAACTTAAGAGACCGATATCGATTAAATTTAGCTCGGCAGCATTACCAGGACCTGATAAGCTTATATTGACTAATAGACAAGCCGCATATGTAATGAAACATGTCGCTTCTAACAAATTATATGTGTATTCGAACTTGCATAATAATAATAATAATAATAATAATAATAATAATAATAATAATAATAATAATAATAATAATAATAAAAATAATAACAAGAACAACAACAACAACAAGAACAACAACAACTATAATAATAATAATAATAATAATAATAATAATAATAATAATAATAAATATAACGCCTAATCTTAAAAAGCTCTAAGCGCATTACAGCATTTGACAACTCTTAAAATGAATAAAAACATATATAATGATATTATTACAAAAATAAAAACAAAAAGGAAACTTCCATAACAAGGAGGGTTTGTCACACCACTATTAGCAGGTCTCGCTGGAATTTGACATTGAAATAGAGCTGCGATGTTGAATTATGAGTTATTAATTTGCTGATCTCAAACCTTATTAAGACACATTAAAATTGCCGAAATGTTGGTCATTTTCCCCCATCATATTCCTAATATGTTCTCTCTCGACAGCTTTTAGGGTTTAAATGACATATAAACTTGCTTGCAAATGTTATCTTTAAGTTCAACCCACACTCATGGACAAACGTTAGCTGCATAAGTTGTTTACAAATGACCATTGTAATCCACAATTTACAATCATGAACAAAGCCTAAACGCACAATATAGAGGTTAAAGGCCTCAGTTCTGTTGTCAACTGTTGTCTCTCAAAGGTATGCACTAATATCACAGAAGTAGTATCTTGCACAGGAACAGCTCTTGTTCGCTATTTCAACTGTAAGAGTTGCACGTACGATATGATGAGGTGTACAAAGTGCAATTGCAGTTGCACAATTTCAGTAGATTCAAGTTGCAAAGATAGAAAAAATCCGAACAACGTAACTAACTGGCATAGATAATGAGTGTCCTCTGCTGATACAATTTTCTTACATTAAGTTCTGCTATATATAACTACAACAAAAAATAATGTTATCTTAAAGTGTATATCAGACTTTTTAACACTAATTAATCGTGTCTAGATATACCAATGGTAGCGCACTCGTTTTGCAATTGTGCGACCGCTAGTTCCATTATAGCTCTTCGAGGTTAAATAATAGGCGAGTCAATCTCTTCGGTTGTCCCATGTTTTCTGGTTTAATACGTCATAATAAATCTCGCGAAGCCAAGTCGTTGAAAATGCTTAAGGTTTATTTGACAAGTTTTTTTCTTATTAAATTTTATTGTAAATTTTTTCATTATTTACGAACGTAATGAGTATTAATTATATCAGTGACTTCTGTAATGTAGCGGTGATTTCTTGTTCCACCTTTTCAACTCTTTCCTTTCTGACTTTAAATGATTCATGGACGAAAGCAGCATGCTTAGACATTCCGCCAGAATCATTACACAACGAGCATATCATTTTCTTTCGAGCCAGGATATTTAGGGTGGGGTGGGGTAGGTGGGTATATTTCTTGCTACCTGATGGTAATTAGTTTTCTTCAATTAATGATATAGTTTTTCAGCGTTTTGAGAACAGGACATTTTGAAAAATCCCTGAAAATTAAATGATCACTCCCTAAAGAGACTTCTTTCTAGTGGCACACTTGCAGGAATTTCAACGTAGATTATCCCTGTATCCTTTTAAAGAAAAGGATGGCTTCTACTTGAGTCTTACCCAATTTATCGTTCCATATGGAATCGGTACACAATTAATAAAATCCGGTTCAGTACCCACGAATGTAGTCCCAGTCTATTTTTAGATCACTTTTTCCGGTCTAAATTTAGTGGTGATACTAGAGTCAGATTTTGGCATTCTTGGTAAGGATTTAAAGGCAATTGTTTATTCTTTAAAATGTGAGCTTATGGTGTGGTTGTCTGTGTGTATTTCGGCGACAGTGCACATTGAGTAATAAGGTCATGGTGATGATCCGGAAGTGAATTCTGTGTTCCGTTGCCTGGTGTTTTGTTTACAATTCAGCCTCTCAAAAAAATGCAGGTCAACCCTTGACAAGAACTAAACCGTAAAGTCATCTTTGAAGGTATTTTAGATTAACATATGATTTGTATTGATTGTCACACAGTGGAAAGTTCAGTACTGAGAAACAAATGTAGAGAATATATAGTGAAATTAATTGTGTACTATGTCCTGTCAGTAAAAACTTGAAACTGATATAAAATTTTTATTATTAATGACATACACATGAAATTTTAATAGGTTATGTATATTGACTTTAAAAATATAAAAATTAAATTAAAAATAAAAAATAATTTTAATTTTAAAAATTTAAATGAAATTTAAAAAAACAATTAAAAAATAAAAATTTTCCACCAAGTATACACATATATAATATTTTTTGGGAATGATATTAAATGATATCAGCATATATATACTCCTACACCATATACAAGCTCAAATGATGGATATTTCTCAAATTTGATCACAGAAAATATCTTTATTAGTCAAAATGAGACCCTCATTTAAAATACATGAAGACAAAATTCTACTTTGCTTTGTACCTTTAGGTCATTGAAACTATTTATTTGGGGTTCAAACAGCTAATTTATGTGTTTATGATGGGGTGACTTCCTGAGTAACACATATCTGCTTGTATAGCTATCAGTAATTGTTTATAACCATAGTTATAGGGTATTTAGTGAGAGGACAGAGATGAAGACTTTATACTAGAACCTGTTCAAGTTCTCTACAAAATCATATTAAGCTGTCAGAGAATGAAATACAGGTCAGAGGGGTAAAATATACTTTACCCAGGTATATTTACCATTGCATGTAAGAAAACAGCAAAATGATGTAAGTTGAACACAGAATGCATTCCATTTTATTGTTCAGTTTCTTTAAGATGTTGATTGATGTAGTGCGACATTGTAGCCTAGATGATATTATGGGAATTCTCATGATCCATTTTGCTTTATGCATTATTAATGACTAATAATATTTGTTATCTGACACTTTAAAGATTACATAAGTAATATTCAAACAGATTATTTGAATTTAACTTTCTACAACTGATCCTAACATGGTTACATAGCTGACATGAACAAATATGCATATATTTTGTAATGTTTGGAATCAAAAGTTGACATTGTTAGGCTGACATGGTACCTATAGTGAATCTGTAAGGCTCAGTTTTGATTGTGTGCACTTAAAATATCCCAAGATGTTATTTTCATCATGAATATGCCTCTGTATGGTAACACATTTCAATTTAGTACTTTGACAGAGGGCGGTATTGCAGCATCAGCTGATATTTCATTCCATTGAATCATTGAATCATTGAACTTAAAACCTTGGTAGCCAAGACTCTTAAAAATAGACTAAAAATATTCAAACAGATTATTTGAATCATGTTTGCACATGTGATTTTAACAAGTACATTGCATATGTCCCACACATGCAAATATCCATCCTTGTTTACAAGTTTTCGGGATGCAAATTTCACATTTAGTTGATGATATAGGATCTATTGGTACCTATAGTTGATCTGTGTGGCCACATTTTGCTATATTCACTCACAATATCTAAAATTGTTTTTTCCTTCATGAATAGGATTGCATATAGTAATAAATTTTAATTTGGTACATTGTCATTTGACTTTCCACTATACTGGTATGTATCAATGTTTGCACCAATGATCAAACCTCACCATTCCAACATTGCCTTAAACTTTATGATACATACTCTACCTGATTAGTTATTTAACCTGTAAATGGCTAAATATGCTTGTAGAAACTTCATCTATTTTTAGGATGCATTTGTCACTTTAATACATGCCCATTGCTTCACATCTTTGAGTGTCACTCTATCAAGTTTACCTTTTTTAACCATATTTGCAACCTGAATGTTATATTGAAATCACCATATCTAACACATTTTAACTTCATTTGCCTACATCTTCCTTTTTTTTTAGAATTAAGTGAAACATGTTATATATTTTCAGGTCTAGTCTGGTATCTGAAACAAAGTATTAGAGTTGGATCAATTTGGAAGCTCTCCAGTAGTCCAATGGTGATAACAAGGTCTCATAAGGACATGTGCAGTGTGCTGCTATAAGTGACCAAGATGAGTTCATATCAGTACACTGATATACAGCATCTCAAAGACATGGCTTAGATCTTCATGAGAGAGATTCGCATCTTTTTTCAGTAAGGTGAAACTGTATTTTCATATTGCATTGTTGACTTTTGTAGTTATCGGCATTAAAATGGAATGCATATTTGCTATAAAACATGGTAGTGGTCCCATCAAAACTTTAAATTTGAGTGGGATATTAGTTATACAAACAACTGTCCAAGTACCTGAAACAATAAATGTGGAACATAGTACCTGTCATTGTTTCTTTAGTATGTACACCTATATGCATCTGGATAGGCATATTGTAATTTGCTGTCAAAATCACTGTGAGCTATCATGTTTCAGTACCCCTGGGATTAATATTATCAGTTGTACAGACCTAAACTACCATTTGTTTTAAAGACCAATCATTAATCAACATTGCTGCCTTAAATTTGTCAAACTGAATGTCATAACTTGTATGAAAATTTATTTTTTGTAAAATAAAAAGTTTTTAAAATTTATATATTTTTTTAAATTTTCATTAAAATTTAATATATCAATATTTTTTAATTTCAAGACTATTTTCAGACAGGCCTTATCAAGTATTACAATTAGGTTTTTACTGCATTGAAAAATTCCTATAATTAAGGAAGATATAGCAAATTTAGTTTTGGTTTCTTAAGAACAATTGGACCTCAAATTGCACCCTATAGAACACCAGCACTACACACTTTCTGACAGCTGTCACATGTCTTGCTTGCAAGGAAATTTCAAAAGACTTTATGTATGAAGTTGAAACAGTAGTGGCATGCAAAATAAAATGCAAATATAAAAGTTTGACAAAAACATTGACCCTTTCAGGAATCGGTACACAATTAATAAAATCCGGTTCAGTACCCACGAATGTAGTCCCAGTCTATTTTTAGATCACTTTTTCCGGTCTAAATTTAGTGGTGATACTAGAGTCAGATTTTGGCATTCTTGGTAAGGATTTAAAGGCAATTGTTTATTCTTTAAAATGTGAGCTTATGGTGTGGTTGTCTGTGTGTATTTCGGCGACAGTGCACATTGAGTAATAAGGTCATGGTGATGATCCGGAAGTGAATTCTGTGTTCCGTTGCCTGGTGTTTTGTTTACAATTCAGCCTCTCAAAAAAATGCAGGTCAACCCTTGACAAGAACTAAACCGTAAAGTCATCTTTGAAGGTATTTTAGATTAACATATGATTTGTATTGATTGTCACACAGTGGAAAGTTCAGTACTGAGAAACAAATGTAGAGAATATATAGTGAAATTAATTGTGTACTATGTCCATATAGTTGCATAAATTCAGGGGTAGGGGGAGATAAGTAAGGTGTTTATTCGAATCTCATCATTTGGTATAGTCAACAGTCTCCGTGCAGGATACGACTATCTTCTTCATATTTGTGTTACCGATGAGCACTGGAATTTCTTGGATAGCATTTTTTTGGTGGTCTTCATTTGATTTCCAAAAAAATTCCCATGATATTATTTACAGATTTGGTTTCTGTGATAGCAGTAAACGAAGGGAAATAACTTATTATGTTACTTGTTTCCAAGATAGAAATGAGTTGTACTCCTTAAACTGTAACCTACACAGCTTCTGCTTGAAATACTGTATGGTCTCTAGAAAACTAATACATTCATCCGACAAATTCATAAACTAACGATTTAAGACCTAGAAAGTATGATATTTAAAACTAAATATACACATTCTGTGACCACGCGTGCGTTTACAGAATGGAATAGATGTGATATAGGGAGATACATTTTCTCAAATAATACTTTTAAAAATAAACCTATAAGTTCATGTGAAAATAAAATCGACTTGCTCTGTGGCCACACATAAATGAATAAGAAAGAGGTGATTCGTTGTAAGAAAACAAGACTAATAACGAATAATTTAAATAAATACATTGTCTCAAATATTAACCGAACACACTATGGTTTTATTTAAAAGACTGATGTTTTAAGATGTGAATAAGATAATTTTAGTTAGATTGAACATATAGTAAAACGCACAACACAATGGCATGTTTATTGAGAGGGTCATTTTTCCATCAATTTCATAAATAGGTTCTCTTATAGAAATTTGTAAGGTTAAAAATACCACATAAAGTTTTGAGTAGAAGTGATAATTGCCCTAATATATAATCTAAACTCATGGACAAGAATTAGCTATGTTGTTTACAAAAAAGACATTAGTTAGGTAGGCCTAACCTTCAGTTATGGTCAAAGGGAAATCACACTAGAATTAAATGTAGATAACAAGTTGAATATGTCAAGGGCAAGAAATTGTATCCTAGATAAAAAAAGAAAGAAAATAAAAACCCACTAATTTTTAGGATGCTACGGAAATTAATTGTCTTATATTCAGCTGATAAATTTAATATCTGATATAAAAATGCATATCAGAAGGAATTAGCTAACTATCACCTAAAACTCGACTAGTGCAATTGCAACTTACATAAATGTACTTTCTATTTATAAACTCTACTTAATAAATTAAGGAAGCAATCATTAATTTAATTCTAAAAGTAAATTATCAACATATTACAACATGCTGATATTCATGCACAATGAATTTAGGTTACAGAAAATCAAAGTTCTCTTTGCTCGTTAAAACGTGCTTGCTGGATAACAGTTCGAAATTCCTGGGTTTTAAATATCATATATTAGTGGCTCCCAACATGTGGGCCGCGGATCCCCTGGAGGAGGGATAAGGGGTTATTCCAAGGGTTGTATATATTTTCTCAATTAACGGAGCCTAAATGTACAACATTGAACATGTGGGAGTGTGCGAAATCTTTTGATATTAAGAAGGGATCCTAATATTTTGAAAAAGATGGAAAAATATTTTCTATTTATATTTTAGACATTTAGAACTTGGAAGATTGCCGAATGTTACAAGCCTTCAACATTTTTAGAAGCTATCTAACTCGTCTTGAGGATAACAATCTGTTCAAACCGAATACTTATTTCCAACTAATCGAAAATATGAAATTGGTATGTGGTGAAAATTCTTTACTAAAAATTTATCCAAAATTTCAGCCTGTCCGCATATTCGGTTCCACTTTAAAGAGTGATGGAGGTGACGTACACTTACCATGATCGATCAAAAAATGAAATATAGTAATATAAAAAAGAGGCGGCGTCTATTAATTTTAATCTTTCGTAATTGAAAGTTGTCTCAGCAATAGTCTTCAATCTGTTTAACTTCTATTTAATGTGGTAAAGATGACTGGCCACCTATATTGTACAAACGAGTGATATTATTAAACTCATTATAAAAACACATTTGTTAGGTATGCACACAATAAAAATGTTTACTTAGTTTTAAATTCCGCTTTTGAATGAAATTTTGTTTCGGTAATCACCTTAAACAATCGTTGGTTTCAGCATGACAAAAACGGATATGACGTATATTTATTTTAAATCCCGGGGTAAGCTCTATCGTGAATGTGATAAAAGAGATAGAAAGAACGTAAGTGAAACATGTCAAGTATGTTACAGTACATTAATGTTACAGTAGATGTAAAATATTCATAATACTTTGTGAACGTGCAGAGTGTAGACTTCGATCAAACTCTTTCTTTAGCATTATGATAACCAAAATGATTTGTTTTAAAAATAAGAAATAAATATGAAGTATTACTCTGGGACGTTTCGACTAAATGTTCCCTGTCCATGGCTTATAGTGTTTTATTTTTCTACAAGAAGAAACATGTGCTTTGTCTCGTGGGTATATATATATATATATATATATATATATATATATATATATATATATATATATATATATATATATATATATATAGGGAATTTCTAATTGGCGTCCTCTATAGGTAGGAAATCGTAGCTAAGGGGAAGTAAACAGCGCTGTATGCTTCTATTTCTAGTAATTAAATGATTATTTCTTCTTTACATTTGATATATTTAAAATACACGTTTTGTGCTAGTATGACTATTTTAATCATCTAATGCAAATCTGATGTAAAAAGAAAAATGTTAGAATATTGCCGGTGACTTTTAAACTTACAAATACGTTAAAAAAGTGTCGACAAAGAGATTGAACACAAGTGAGATTTTTTAGCAATGGACTACACTAAAAGCAATTTGATTCTTTCGATTCCAAAAGTCTAAGCAATAACGTATATTTACATGAAATTGTTCCTAATTAGTCGATATAATCATAGCAGAAGTAATGAGTTTGTCCATGTCATTATCCAGTGAGAGAATTATTTAGAACATTAGATTATCAATTTTCAATAAAACCCAAATTACAAAATTGTATGGGAAAATACGAACTTTTGTTTGAAAAATTCCGACTTAATTACCGTTATATAGAATTCCGACTTAATTACCGTTATATAGATAACAATAATGACTTCCTTAATCCGGTTCTTCCATAATACAGCGTCCTGTGCAAACTTCCATATATTTGTCACAAAAGGGTTGTTTCAATACAGGTTATCCCCACATTATGACAAAAATATTCAGACCAGACGGCTCTTATTAGGAAAAATATAATTTTATAAGCTGGCGAGCTGTCCACAAAATCATTATTCAGTTTCAAATTGAGGCGTGTCCTGCTATTGGAACAATTTGGTGTAGACCAATGTGCGTTGCAAGAATTTGTAAAGATGACTCAAGGACACGTTGCTGGTGATAGCTATGCATTATTTTCGTTTAGATTTTCGACTCACTGATAAAATACTACTACTACTACTACTACTACTACTACTACTACTACTACTACTACTACTACTGCAATAATGATAACGAAATAATACATTACGCATATAATAATAATAATAATAATAATAATAATAATAATAATAATAATAATAATAATAATATATAATAATAATAATAATAAAAATAATAATAATAATAATAATAATAATAATAATAATAATAATAATAATAATAATAGCCGTGGTCTTTATAATAGCAAAACATTGATCTTCTCGTTATCAGCATCATCAATATAGTTGTTATCGAGGCATTTACCATCACATTTGCTATTTACGTATCATGACTATACTTTTCCCATTGAAACATATTTGTGCCTAAAAATTCCTTCTGTGCATAACAGTGATAAAACCCACCAGAACACAATTCAAATAAGTTATTAGATACGTCAATAAATGTATAGATGTGCAAATATGCAGACTATATGCATTTTTTGTGCATGTGAATGTGGTAGTTGTTGCCAGTTTAAAACGAGGCAAATAAATCCCAGTGGAAATTGTCAAATTTTAATTTTAGATACGAATAAAAACCTTTCACAAGGCAAATTATCTTAATTATTGACTGTGATTTAGTTAATCTGCTTCCGACTTTGCAAAATCCAATGGGTTTTGGATAAAAACATAAGACATATAAATCTGAAGCTTATATAGTCAAGTCCATGTTTCGAGAAAATTGTCTATTTAAATCTATGACACGTATGAAATTTCATCATCTCTTAAAAAAACCCTGGTCGGTTATGTGTTGAATTCTATCAAAGGCTGAGGATTCCACACATTCAAATACTATTATTTTAAGCAATTTTAAATTACATGATAACCGATATTTTTTAAAACAAAACAAATGTGAGAGGGTAATAAATTAATAGGGTAGTGGATTATATCACCTGTCTCTCAGAAAACTTCAATGAAAATTGGTGCATGATGGCTTGTGAAAGTGAAAAACCTGAGTCATTAGTGCAGATATACAGATAGATATATATAACATATAATCATTGAGAAAAGCCAACATTCTATTTAAATTAAATGCATAATATGTCACGAGATAATCTAATAATCAGAGGTCTCAGATAAAAATATAAAACAATTAATTGCGCAAAATATCTTCACAGGAAACATATTATTTCATTTTTCCATCGATGGAGAACATTAATGACCCCCATTTCTTTCAGGGTGCAAAATTTTTTGAATTTATTTACCATTTTTTACGGCTAACTAAGGTTACTAAGGGAATGAAACAAATATGATTGGGACGAAATTAAACCGTCGATAATGAAGATATATTGCTTATCTAATTTCACATATCTAATAGTTAAGTCGGGTACTTTAACTAAGAAAGTACTTTTTAAAATCTCGAATTTCTCATTGAATTTGAAAAAGTTTATTTGATAACGTGTAATTAGTAATAATGCATAATGCCAAAATAAAAATTGCCCATTCCATTACAATTTTCGAATTTCCTATGGTCACTTAAAATAATGGCAGTGATACTATTCTGAGTAGTAACATTAATGTTGTTATTGTTGCTTAGTTTAACGCCATTTTTCAGCACAAGATCGACCATACATGGCGCCCAGTATAACTGGTGCAGGAAGAACCCTAAAAACTCCTGGGAAGAACCACCGACCCACGAGAAGCTACAAACATCATACGGTTGAAATGAGCTGCAAGTACATTTTCAATACTCGATAAACATAAATACTTCATTACTGTCTGCTTCTTCGATAGTAATTACTAATTTACGGTTTTGTGTGGGGGAAGTTGACGACCCTGAAAAAGAGTTATTAGTTGGTCTGGATGAAGGTTATGTTTTATTGAAAAGATTTTAATAATCCTAAAAATGCAATTTAAAGAATTCGATAAGATGTTTGGTCAGATACTTCTAATTATAAGCTGATTTTTGAAGTAACTATTTTTTTTTTAAATCGCAGAAATGCTTTTTCAGATTATCAATAACACAACTAATCTGCTGCTATTGTGTAGAAATATCTTTAACGGATTTTGATAAAATACATTAAAATTATGCTTTTATACGGCTCACCACATTCCCTTGAAGTAAGAGTAAAATTGTGAGAGAAAAATATGATTGTGTACATTATCAAACCAGAATAGGCAACAATGTGTCAGTTTCAAAGATATTTATACACAAATTATTTGTGCCCAACACAATTTAAGGCATTTCTCTAGATAGACAATTGTAGAAAAACGTAAAATGGGTTACATCCAATACAATATTTAACACTAGTTTTTATTGTTGTTGTTACAAAAGACATTTACCTATGTTATGTATATTTAATTGTATGTTAGTCACATTTCAATCTTTTTATTTCATATTATTATAATGTAATATTGTATGTTGGATTTGACCTTGTCCAGAATTGAGTTCATTTCTGCTTGACCCAAACTGACTTTATTTTTTTTTATTCGTTGTGAATACATAGCTAAAATATTCTCTATATCTATGGGTTTAAAATCAACATTATTGTTATTAGAAAAGAAGTAAATATGTTCGTTTGGGCCAAGGTTTTGGAATTTCTTAAGTGAATTATATATAATCCAGGTTATTGTTTGTAAAAGTCAGGATCATTCTAGAAGGTCACTTTCCATTATGTAATGTTTTGTTCTGGTTTCAGAAAATGCTGATAATGACCTGAGGTAAAGTAGAGAAATATTTAGTCTTGTAATTATGAGAACTTTGTCATTCGTGCTTTAAGGTTTAGCAGAATCAAGTTGTTGTTGTTGTTATTGTTGTTGTTGTTGTTGTTGTTGTTGTTGGGCTTAACGCCATTTTTCAGCACACGATCGGCTATTTATGGCGGCCAGTATTAATGGTGGAGGAAGAAACCGGGAAATCACCGGAAAGAACCACCGACCCACGAGAAGCTACTGGCAAGGTTTCTCACATATCCACATTCGCCGGATTGGAACTGTAAGACTCTACAAGATCTGGGAAGTATGACTGGTCAACAAGTTGCTCGTAATATGACGACGTACAAGAACCCGTCCGTGCCACAAAGCATGACAATATCTAGTTTGATAACAGATGACGCAACAAGAACTACACGATAAACAGTAGTGACGTTAGATCAAGTGGAATAAAAATTGATAAAAGCACGCACTTTAACAGGAATGCGAATAACACTAACTTATCACAAAATGACTACAAACGCTGGGCGAGCAGCAATAGCAATAACTACGATAACAAGAGCAATGTAATACTCCGGTATGTAAACAAAGTGAACTACAAACACGAGAAGCAATAAGTTACACAACTTTGAGTAAAAAAAAAACAAACACATCCATGCGCCCAAGAAAGCGAAACACACAAAAATCCATCAGGGTAATAAAACCTGAGGATATTTTAAATAATATTCCAAAGAAAACCAGCTGGAATTACCGATAATATCATATACAAGAAGAGAAAACACCAGCAGTCACTAATAAAATTCTTAAAATAATCATGGACGAGAATGACCTGATGAGCTGTTTGGGATCGATGACAGGTTTGTTCTTTAGCGCGAGTGGACTCCCTATAGTATCACAAATAAATTCCTTACGATCAAGAAAGACATGCTGAATGTCATTATTTTCTATCGTACGAAGTCTTTGTAATAAAAGAATTTAGGTTCTATGAGGTATATGTCGAAGGTTATTTAACATGAAAACATCTCTGTTTGAAAACACAGCTATTGTGTCCGAGAATCAATCATTATGGAAATAATTTAATCAACAAATTTATAATGGAAAGTTGCGACACGCTCAAATTGGCAACCTCCAATTCGCCCCTAATGGATCGTAACAACGATCTTTTGTGAGAGGGAGCGTCACCTGAGCTTTATCATTTTACACCATAACATGGTTGATCATCAACCGATGGCGCACTCACATATTACTGATACCACTTCAACAATTTTAGGATCTTATTCAACAGTTGAGTTATTTTTCGGATCCATCAAGGCCAATGAATAGTGCATGAAACGAAATCGGAAGCACGGAATGATCAATACTTTGACTGTTTAGTTTTTTCTTACACGGAACAGTCAATGGTGGAATAAATTTTGAAGTTTTGTTTTCTTGATAAAGTTGAATAATAATTCGTCTCTTCTTATTGTGTACAATGTTGCTCAAACACACGGACAGCAAAATCCATTTCAAGCCGTAATCAAGAAAGCTTGTGTTCGATGTTGAGGAAACATGTTACGCGCATCCTATCGGAAAGCCTAAAATGTAAAATATAACCTTGTTGTCTCTGTTGCGTTAACAAACCTACACATTCCATGGTGGAGCAAATATCCTGCTGAAAAGCACACTCCTTTATCTAATGATTTGGCAGGGACACGGATTAATATACGAATCGAGCCTTAACAATCAACTAAAATCTATTGAGGCACCTGCAAATCGTGTTGATTCTGCATCTTACCAACATGACCTTGTTTATAATGCATTAAATGATGTCCCGTGCCAGCGTGACAACGTGGATCTCGTCAATGACTTGAATACAGATAATGAATCGCCAGACGTAGAGGAGGTATGACAGCCAAGCATGAAGTGCAAAATGATGGATACAAAGAGATAAACATTATCAAAAATATACTACAGTAACGTGGGTATCGCAAGTTTGATGCAGTAGAGAAGAGCGCCACAAAGACCACTCATAGTGTTGCTCTATCATGGTTGGACAAACAGGAGTTGTGGCAAATTTATCGCCCAAGGATGATTTCCCGTGGAAGGTTTGATGTCCATGACATTCATCATGCGACATTATCCTGTTAAGGGACACACCTATAAATACGTCTTAACATTAGTCGATGATGTAAGCAGATCCAAAGAAGCCCAGTCTTTGACTTCAAAAGATTTTGCAAGTGTTTGTTGACGCACTCAGACGCATTTATGTACGTGCAACACTATTTTGGTCACAATTATTTCAAGTCGATCCAATTTAAGAATTTCACAGGTCTGTAAATGCACGATTTAAACACCATTTGCGTGTTGGTGTTGACATGCTAATATGCATCATGACGAAGCTACTGTGGAACGATTGAATCGCACACATTCTGAACCGTTATTCAGTCATGTATATGTGCAGGAATTACTAATAAGACCTCAGAGATATCACAAATGAGAACTTTCATTAGTCATAGAATCACTGAATAATGAATTAACACATGTAAGTCAGATGATACAATTTGACAAAAATCAATCACAGTTACTCAATAAAATGATTTCACAGGCGACAATGTTAGAATCAATCGGAAACAATTTGTTCGGCATTTGTATTCACTTTGAGAGTTAGAAGGTATGCAGAGTCATGCGACTGACCCGGTATAGACCTTAGATGTATTTACTATCTTAGAACGGATTGATACTCGAAGACAACCATCACATTATCGTTTGGACGTCATCAGATATACGAAAACAGAATAGACTTCATCAACGGGAAGCAAAGCTACCTTGAAGGACATATCTGCGATAGGAATTACATTTTGTTCCAAATACGCAACCACTACCAAGAATTATTGATAGTTATTCATTTGCGTCGTATCAGGCTGCAACAGACTCACCTTAGTGCATCGGTATACTTCCAAGCGATACTTCCGAAAACGTATCATATTTGGTTTTGTATATGAAGGCATTCCGCATATATGTCGTGCTTGAGATCGCTTTGTTCTCACAGGATCTAACAACTATAGAATCAAGAACAATCTGTTTCTAACGGTTTATCAAAATAATCTTCCTTAAACATCCAAATATCCTGGGCGCTGTCAAATTCGTTTGCGTGTGTACTTGACACAAAATCCGCATATACATCTCAGTGGCGAAATGCAATACTGTATTTGTTTAGAACATCTTGGTAATGGTAAAACGATTTGTTCTTGTCGTAATAGAATTCGTACATGAGCAGCTTTCGACAAGTCCAGCACGGACGAAGCAGCATGAATAGTGTTTGCCGATATCAATTTTACTATTTTCTATGAATGTCAAGTTCCTTATCAAAGATGTTGTATTCAAAATGCAGGGTCTGTAAACAGCCTTTCAAACTTATTTTGTTTACTATCAAGGACAAGATGTACGCGGATTTGTTTGTATAGATTCGTTATGATTCTTTATGATTTTCCGAACACAACATTTTTCACGAGTTTGAAAAACATTTTCGTTTAAAAGTCATTTGTGGCGGCTATGCGAAAATCCTTATTTATCGGAACTTATGGCGAAATCCAACACTCGATGGACCTTGGTTACATTGCATACCTAAAAGTACGTGTAATATATAATTGTGTTTCGTCCTAAGACTTTGAACAAATTATGTTGGTGCATTCAGTAAATTTAGGTCCCAATTATTCCAAGTAAATGGCAATGACAATATTTCGGTCACTAAGTTATGAGCGAGGTGAGCGCAATGGTGTTCCAGATGACTCATCATTGATATTCAAACATGAAGTGATCATTCGATAAACAGATATTGGTCAATATTGGTGAGCAAATCCAACTCGAGTTTGTTTCTGACAACAATACATCCAAAGCAATTCCCAATGCTAAGAAATATGCGGGATGGCGGTTGTACACATGCATGGCAGTGTTGTCAAATATATTCTCCGACACATCAGAACGCAACAACGCATTAGTGCTCAGATAAGGATAGTGATAGTCACCGATGGTTTGAACTGAGCTGCTGTAAAATCGATTTGCTGCAGTTTCAAGATATTTAAGAAACGCGATTACCAAGGCACGGTCATTAGATACAACATTGGTATTTCTGTTTGCCGCTGACAACAATGAAACAAAACCAAAATGGGGTTATTCATTAACTTATTGCTTTTCTTGGGGGTGGGTGGGATGGAGTGGGGATGTCAAACGCGTACGCACCCGCCTCTTCAACGTCGAATTCGGTTGGGGTGCTGGTTTTAATGACACTTTCAACAAATTGTTGACTATGTAATGCCTGGTACTTAGCGACTATTTACGACTAGGAAATTCCTAAGCTTATTGAAAATTCTTGATGTTTTAGGAAGGAAACTGACTTACATCCTATCTTTAATTTTGTGTCTTGATTTTTTAAAATAATATTTATTTTTTGAAAAGTTACTCAGTCTTTCAATAACAGCTGAATCAGAATCATTCATTTTGCTGTGTTCACATTTAATATTGTTCTTTTTTATTGAATCAATGATTAAGTGGATTGGCAAGTGCTCAATAATATCCTTAGACTGAAACATTAACTTTGAATTATAGGGAATTCAGACAAATACGTTTTGGATGATGCTATTATGATACATGTAAAGACTGTCAATACATCACAACATCGCAGGTCATTGACACATTAACTTTGAACTTCGAGACCACAGACAAATAGACTCATTCAGTATTTAAATGTTTTTGGAATGCCGCTGGAATACGATCTGAACTTCATACAATTGTGCTTGAGGTAGAACATTTACGATTATGTGGGATTTAATTCACAATTATTGTAAGTTCTCTTAAATTTTTACTTTGTATTTTTGGGAAAAAATATTTGTTAAAATTACAAAACTTGTTGGATTTCGCTCTTTTCTGTTACTTAGTTTAAGACCATAAATATAACAACATATTTTTATTGTCCTTAAAAAAATAGTTAATAGGTAAAACTAGATACATGAAACGGAAGTACTGAAATGCACTTTCCTTGAACTACGATTATTTTTTGCTTTTAATGCATGACAAGACACATACATGTAATTTTACATTCTCATAACCTCAATAGCTTTCGGAAGGAATTCAACGTAACGAAATTAATCGCATTAGACATATTCTAATTGCTTAAGCTATACATTTTATTGAATTAAAAGAGACGAGATCGTTATGAAATCGATAAGTGCATTCCTGAATGGCTTTATGTCAGAGATACTATTATTTTTCATATCCAATGAGAAATATCTGTCCTTTATCGTCAAAATTATTTATTTATGATGATATTTTATCGATGATGTATGATGATTTTGTTGGCTTTTTTAGATTGCGGTATGCTTATCCATAATGCAGGGAGTCACCTAAAACAAGTGTCATGTAAATTGCGTACAAAGAGATACTGCATATCTATCTTGGGACCTGAATAGTTAAACACCAACCAAAACATTTAGAAAACAGCCTGTCAAAAAATTTAAAAAGTCAAAACTGGAATGTGTACGACACACGAAGGAGCAAGGTTTTAAAAGCGTAATATATCATGAGAGAACAATGTTCGTAAAGTCTCATGTTTTTCTATGTTGACCCTCTTTATCCTAGTAATATTATTACAACTCTATGGTCACAAACTTAGATTACATAAAAGAAGCAAAATCAACAAGTGTTGTAAAACTCAACTAACAAATTAATTCGTAAAGTGTTAAATAAAAGTGTGTGAGGAATTTACATTATAATGAATTTAAACCAAATGTGTCTATGAAAGTCCTAAACGAATAAAGACCAATATAATTTCGATACCCGAAACATACTGGTCCTCCACGAACCGTGACGTTGTCAAGATTGTGTTGTCCAGAATACTTTTGAATAATTTATAAAAGTTCTAGAAAAATTTTCGAGTCCAATTTTTAAGCACTTTTTGTACCACAACTGAACAGCCCAAGCAAATGTTTTTCTTCCCGAAAAATATGTAAGTACAACATAAAGGACGTCTACAGACTTACTTACATCTGGAACACAGAAATTGAATGTGTCCGGAAATCGGAATGAAACCGAATGCTTAACTTTCTCGTAATAGACACCGTATATTACCAATGGACCCCAGATGACAACATACACTATTGATTTCAGATGTACTAACTCACGACATACTATATTCACATGACCTCACGCAATCAATGGGAATGACACATAAGTCTTTTTGAATCTTCCTTATCCCATCAGTCACTGAGCACTATTGATTTCAGATGTACTAAGTCACGACATACTCTGTTCATATGACCTCAAGCAACCAATGATGAAGTCATATAATTCATTTCGAATCTTCCTTATCCCATCAGTCACTGAGGAACTGCACTATATGCACAATTTTAAGTCTTATTAAGATTTTTATTACTAATTGTCAACACGTACGTAACAATTATATATAGAACATATGTTATTTGTGTTTTCAACAGAGACAAATTACGCACACAATTTATAACATAAATATACCAAACAGTCTACGACCATTAACAAAATTTACGGAAATTAAGTACAATTCCAGAAGTAACAACACATATAGATATATACAACACTATTCAACGCGACGCAGAAGCGACTGCATTTGTACTGCATGATGTACGCTAAACTATGCAGTGGTCTTTGATATTAGCGATATGAAGCAGTGTCTATGGGTAACAAACTGACATAGAACTGCAGTCTGAACAGTTTATAGCAGAATAAATATATTTGGTGCTATGTCCAAGCAACACCATGAATTGCATAGGTAACAAAATAGTCTTCAGTTGCTGCTTTTAAATTTTGTTCTTTTCATTAACAGGTAATAATTTTGTATATTATGCTTTATCTGATGTCTGCATTTCGTCTCGTTTAACTGTAAATATTTTCAAGACATAATACTCTGTCTGTCTGTCTGTCTGTCTGTCTGTCTCTCTCTCTCTCTCTGGGCTTTCAAAACAGTTCAAAAAGTTTTATTCAGAGAAACTAAGACCAAATCTAACACTGTAGTTCATATCCATGCAAGAAGGGCCCGACGAACAACGAGGAAATTAGCAATTTTGGCACACTGTGTCCGTAGATGTTGCATCACAAAATATCTACAAGTACAGTGCATGAACACTTCAAATTGTGATACATAATAGCGGCTTACGATAATTGACTTTGTTAAAAATATTGTCATCGTGACACTATTCACTTTGTTGACTGAAATCCCTCTAAAGCAAGTAGTTTGTAGCAATATTCCAGAGACTCGATGCCACAACTTCAAGATACACACTATAAAAAGCGCTCTACAATCACTGGCAGAAACATTTATGTATCTTTAAGTTCTCCATATTCTCCTGCTTACTAACTTTGCATCGCAAGCATTAAGTGGGAAGACCATTTCCGTCACCAAGAACACAAGTAGCATTTGAATACATACCACGAAAATTACCCTTTATATATAAAGAATATAAATCATATTGCATATAACAGTCATTTCAAGTGCACTGGATGCAGGAAGGTGTCACGTATGTCAAGGATTCATTAGGATGAATGCAATAAACTGACAATGAACAGTGCACAACTACTATCTAACTAGCCTGAGCACTTACGACACAAACACACACACACACACACACACACATATATATATATATATATATATATATATATATATATATATATATAATATATATATATATATATATATATATATATATATATATATATATATATATATATATATATATATATATATATATATATATATATATGAAATTTCGCTTTAAAAGGAGAGACTAACAAGAGCCAAATTTATATAATTGTTAAGAATAAGTTAAAACTAAATTAAATATATGTTTTCCGCAAAACTTGCTGAAAAGAAATTATAATATCAACAGCAATAAACAAGACCAATAATTCTTTTTTTTTTCTCTACGTTATCTATTTGAATTTATTACATATTGAACAATGTATTGGCCTCGTGATCTAGGAACCCACGAACCTTGAATTGCGAATCCGACACTATTAAGATGCAATACTTCCGATTATGTTACGTGATGTCAAAAACGACCAAAATTTTGATTAACATTGGAATAAAAGTCGGACGTAGTTCTAAAGATTCTTTTGAAATGTATAAATAAAACTTCAGATTTTCTGTAATGAAATATTCCGGTTTTAAAAACTTTTGTGCATTTCAATCCATTTAGAATGCAGCGTGATTGGGACATATCTTCACATAGTCCTAACGTTGAAAACTCGTAAGAGCAAAGGAAAATAACTCAGCCGAATATACCGTGCCGAGCAAGAGTATCCTGTGCCATTCATACTTGGCTTCCGTCCTGGAGTAAATGGGCCACTGACTCTTAACTGACAGACAACACAACCCGATTTGCAAGAAAACAAGAATCATATGCAATCACATTGAAACTAGCATAAAGATGGAAATAAAAATTTAAGAAAATAAAGATTTAAAAAAGAACTAAATTCAGAGGCAAACTGGAGGCTAATTGCCCCTGGCAAGACATATGACAAGCATTGTTATTCATAAATATTTGGAGAAGGTATAGAGAACGAGAACCTGCTCACTTTGCATTGCTTGAATTCCTAAACACGCTAGAAAAAAACGTCACAAACGTTTCTGCCCTACCATTAAATGTAAAATATACTTCTACATTTTCGAACAAACTGGCGGTGTGCCACATTCCTCCACTCCCAAACATATGGCTGCAATAACTTTTCCCAATCTTTAAAATTTGCTCAAATTTTGTATGCTTTTTCTAAATCAAAATGTGGCTCACATTAGTCTTTTGAGGTCCAAATGACCCAGCAAAAGATCGCCTATGTCATCGACTGATTATGATACATTAAACCACGGGGTAAATTGTAAAACTGTCTTGTAACGAGTCGCATATGAAATTACCCCATCAGCCTATCAGTCTTTAATTACGTCTTTGCCATAGAAAATTACTAAACTCACAAAATAAGACAAGCAGTCAACACGAAATAGCGCTGTATTTACATAACTTTGCATAATTGTATCTCTAATGGAAGTTCTGCCTGAAAATTGTAATGTAGTGTTTTTGATTGGAACTTCGATAATAAAAGAAGTTATGTTGCCATAATTTTTCCATTTCTTTCGATGAGATGTATCTTTGACATGAGGTCTATATCTTTTAGATCGGAACTAATGTCAGTCAGTCACTCATACATATTAAAACACATTTCTAGTTCAGTTGGTGAGTGCTAACAACTGTTTCGGATTGAAATGTACTCGCGTGTGTGTGTGTGTGTGTGTGTGTGTGTTTGTGTGTGTGTATATGTGTGTGAGACCGAAATTCGCTTACCATCATAGTAACATATACCTTTCTCTCGCTTTCGGACTTAAAGATATCCAACCGATTGACATATCCACATAAGTCCAGAAGGGTATTTTTCAACAAAAGAAAAATGATTGTGCATGATATCGAATTTTGCGAAGACAATTTTTGAAAATTTTCTGGCTCACTGACTCCATATTTTTATTCAATTTTCTTGTTCAATACTCTTATCAAAATATAGAACTCCTAGTTCATTGATTCCAGCAAAAATGTTTAGGCTAGTCTGGTTTTCCAGGAAATACTTACAAGTGCAGGCGTTTCGATAGAAAGATGAAACTGATTATATGATTACCGAAGATTTAAACAACATGCCAATTCTCAACTAATAGTGGATTATGGATAGCTTATTATTCTAATGCGGAAACTATTTGAAAACATAAATGCACAAAATGAATGAAAAAGACAAATCGATATTCATATAAAGGACTTTGTAAATCACAAGAACGAATGCCCAAAACTAGATAAAGAAACAAAAGAAATACGCAAAGCAAGAAAGAATAAAAAGATAAGCACAATGGTTTATGTTTTATTAAAACATTTAACTCCACGACATAGACTTCCTACCTACAGAATCATTCTATTTAAAATCATATTTAGCATTAAAACTGAGCTTAGATATAACATTCAAAGGTATAAAAATCTGATCAAAGATAAATAATGCAATATAAACTATACTGAAGAATCATGCGAAGAGGCATCATGCATAAAGCTTAAGATATATTATATAGAAAATTGTAAACTTAATTTGGTTATGATTCTGTGATCTTAAACCATGCAACAGAAAAGAGTAAAAACCGACAAGTTTAGACAAATTGAACAAACAAACATTTTCCTCACAATTCAAAACAAATTGAAAATTTTAAAAGATTCTACGGTATTGTTAATTAAATCGTGAATTAAATCCTAAATAGTCGAAAATTATAGTCCAAAATGAATTCAATAATGGAAAAGATCACAGCGAAATACATTGAAATGATTATGTATTTGATATATAATACTTGCATGTCGTAGGACAAAACACAGGATTGGAAAATGGTGAAATAAAATTACTAAACCGAAAACAACTGTGTTATATTACTTTCAATGTCAGCAAAACTTGACCGGAGCCCCTTCAACTTTGGTTATGACTGTCATTAATATCACCAATCCAAAGACAAACCCCAAGCATGTGTGAGACTCACCATCACCATCTTTACTAAATGAAGTTCTTGAAAATGTTATTTGCTTTCCATAGTTGGGAAATGCCAGTCAAATAAAAAAAGAATTCAGTGTTAAACACAATCTCGAAAGTCCGGTTGCCTACACATACCTCAATTGCGGGATCAAATTCATCAGGACAAATTACATTAAATGATTTATTAGTTCACCGAACAATCAAGATAAGATTGTACATACAAGTAAATAAATATTTCCATATATGAAAGGCTTTGTTGGTCAAATCCAGCAGACCTCATTGACATATGTTGATTATCAACCATATAACAACGGTTTAAAAATAAATTCGACTGTGATAGATGTATTCTCAAAATACACATGGGCAAAGAAAGGAAACACAAAGGACAAAGGAGAGAGACGAATTGCAAGACGCTGTAAGAAAATCTGCAATGAGCGAAAACTTAAAAGGGTACGGTTGGAAGCTTGCGTCTGCAGTGTTTAAACGAAAACTTTTGAAATAGTTTATTGGAAATGAACCAAGAAAATAAGAAGTATTGCATAACCTTACTGACGGATAAAATAATACGTATCACATTGTCAATAGCTGTTGCTCATGTTTAGTCAGGTAGGTAAAAGATATACAAAAGCTATAAATTGGTTTATTCGCTTCGCTTAACAGCTGCTATATGTGCAAAACCTAAATACAAAGTGAAAATGTTAAGGTCTCAAATTATAATCCTATATATTTGAAAGACTAAATTTATGAAAGATATATTTTACTGCCTGGTAAATAATCATATGTGAGCAAGTTGTTTTAAACTGAAATACGTAATGGGAGACAACACTGAATGGATTTTAAGATCTCTGAGACAAACACGATGACGTGTGCTGTTATGGTCTTGGAATACAATCAGGCACAACCAGAATGAGGGTCAAATATTCATTTCTATATCATTCCAACTTTTTAAGAAGCACAGGCCAATTAGCAGCTACCCAATACAAAATTAGGTGACTTGGTTTTCCAATCACCTGAAGCCAGATTCCATCACATTCGTCAGAATAGCTTATTCTGCACCTTCTAAGGTCAAAAGGTGATGATGAGAGTCGCCAATATAATATTATATTAAATATAAAAAATAATAAATTGTATAAGTCTTTAAAAAAGATCTTTAAATGAAATTCCCCAATACTTCCTAATAAAGATTCACAAATTGCGTAACCACAAGCACTGGGGGAAAATGCAAATTTCAGAGAAATCAATCAGGAAATAAATATTCTGAGTGTGGCAAATTGCATACAAAGATGTAATGTGCCATAAGAATACACTCGATGTTTTGAAACTGAAGTTTTCAGATAACTTTTTTCAATCTTTATTTATTTAATTCATAAAACAGTACTTTGGTAATCTGATAATCTAAAACTATTGCTTCATTGAAGAATACCAAAAGAAAAAAAAAGAAAACTCCTGCTTACTTTAATTTATTTAAGAGAAATAAACAAAATTATTATGATAAATTATTTTTATGTTATGTAAATTGGTCTCACATATGACAAAATATAACGCACACAATTTGAAATAAGAATTTTAGATTATAAATAAGTGTAGTGTACAAGATATACAATTTAGGCAGAAGATAAGCTATGCCGCATATAGGATGTTCGAGAAATATATGTGACATGAGTATGAACATTTATACCAGCCAGTTAGAGGAGGAGAATCATACAAAAAAGATCAACCCAACTAGATTTAAGAAACACCAACATAAAGTAACTTGTATCATTGTTGAAGAAAAAAACGTGTTTTACAAATCTTTTATAAAACCACCAAGGTAGCCATATGGGCTTTTGCAAAATGGGGTATTATAAAACATTAAAACGTCCTTAATTGATTTGGCGTTCGTTGACTAGGGAATTATCTATATCCCACGGTATTATCGCTCAGTGTAGATGGAACGTTAACAGATAGCTGAACAAGCGATTGAAAGAAATAACAACTACAATTAGTATATAACTAAAATTCCACTTTCAACTAATACAACAGATTTATTAAACAAATGTAATGAATTAACGCGTAACTAAAATCTCACTTTCCATTAATACGTGACCACAATTTTACGTTCATAATGATCAGTCGCAGTTTTCAATTTACATCATATTACGAGTAGTGAATTCTAAGATAAATCCTACGCTTGTTGGCAGCATCACTTGGCGTCTGTCTTCTCTCGTGTTTTTTCCACGTCTAATGCTTGTGATTTGCTCCTCTTTCCGATCCCTGTTTAGTCTGACCTCTCCTAGATGCGAAATTCCTTTGGACTCATTGGGTGTTCCTTATGAAGATGTTTCCTTAATGCCATTACTTTTCACACAACCATGTCGTAGCCTATAGTCTGACTTCCTTTTACACAGAGCTATCTAACCTTTATTCGTTAACGAGGGAAACGCAATGCTATTGTTTACAGGGAGTCAATCTGACTTCTTCCAAGCAAGATACACGACTGAAGAATTCTAACAAACGGTTCCCTACATTCTGGTTTCCCAAGTGTACGCCCTTAGTTTCTCTGACCAATTAGAAAAAAACTGTTCACAAAAGTCTCTCCAAATAGTCATACCTTTCATCAGATTTTGACAGTCTAAGAACCTTTTGAAATTAGCTATCCTTTGAGAAACCAATTATTTGACGTGGTCTCTTTTTGACACGAAACGGTCGGAGTTCTAATGCACATATGTCACTGTACAGTTTTAGATAGCCCGGTCAATGCTACTGGGACTTAAAAGTAGACCTTTTTATAATGCAGAGATGAAATAAGAAATAATCAGTGAACTTTCTCAAGAACTTCTTTGCTGACTATGCTAACTTCAAAGCACAATTTATTCAACCTTAAGTTTAAATACGTCTTCAGAATTCGCCACATCACAGGTCCAAAAAATATAATCTTGAAAACATAAACATTGATAACGTTTCCAATACCGTCAATGACAGACACAGGCTGCCTTGCTAGAAATACATCACCATGTTTGTGCATCTGATCCAAACATTTGCAGATCTAGATTCTTTCTCTTCTCATCCATCATTTCAGGGTCATTACTCTGGGCGACGGCCGTCGTTATGTTCTAGCTAGATGGTACATGCCTTTCTGGGATTTTGGAGCCCATAAATTGAATATAGTGACAATTTTTAAATTAAAATAAAATATTGTGCAATTTAAAAAAAGAGTAAATACTCTTACGAGTCCTCTGGAACTACCTTTTTATCTTGTATGGGTATATCCTGCCAATAAATAAGAATATCCTTGATCTTCCTACAATGCTTTCGTTGGTATATATCTTTAGTTTGTAATTGAATGAACCACCTCAGTTCACTAGATGTAGTGATACACATGCTCAGTACCTAACATTCAGGGAAGAAAATGTAAATAATTCTGGGAGATGAACCATTCTATAACTGTTTCTTATCCAATTCAATTTATGGATACACTATTAGGTTATTATTTTAGTTATTTTGTTTTGTTTTGGGAAAGAATGTTCAACAAAGGAGATAATTTTCTCATACAATTTCCGAAACGATTCGGTTGCCCAAATCCAACATAAATAACATAATATTAATGATATTAATAATACCAACAAAAAATTAAATGAACACATAAATAACGCACCAGGTGACAAATGCATGTAAAAATATATCATTGATAATGTCAGCGGTGTTAAATGACGGTATAATATCAGATAGTGAATATATTGCAATTAGAGATATTTGTTACCTCAAAATAGCAACAGTCTCTACACCGTTAATAAAGTTACCAACGCCACACTTAGAATCCGTATAAATATAATAATGACTGCAGAAAGAGCTACACGACTGGAACAGATTATCACTCTACATAACACTGCTGACAACCACAATGATATCAGCGAAATCATTACTACATCATTTCCAAATCGTTGTTCTTTTCAACATCAAGTTGATCCGTGAGACCATTTGGGTTTTACCTCTCAGTTTCTGAGATATTCGGGTTAAAATTTTCTTGGTTCATTATAAAATAAATATATTTTTAACTCAAAAGAGAGGGCACTTTCCCCAACGCGGAGATGATGTTTCATATTCACCAAAATTCGCTACTTTTGAATGTTTGATGTTCATGTGCTCAATCAAAGATTCTACTGAGACCAATACGATATAGTGTAAACTGATTGCAATGAATTAATGTGGAATTCCCTTAGTATGTGCAGGGAAGCTTTAAGCTTATTTATGTCCATGTCGATGGAACAGCAAATCTGATGAATATTTCGCAGTGCATGAGCACATCGACGTTAAAGATAGCCAAAAGATTACAATTATATCTGATCGCTTTGAACGTATTGCTTTTTAACATACCTGCTTGTGGTTTTAAATCTGCCTCGTCAAATATTCTGGCTAGATTTGTTTGTTTGCAATACATCGTCGCAAGCCAGAAGAGTATTAGGGCTAACACAAAGTTCTTCGGTGGACGATGCATCATTGATGCCAGTGATAAATTCAACACCTGTATTAGTCGAGAACGAAACCATTTTCATCTGCATTGAGTTCTTTCCGGATATCATAACAATGTTGGTCGTCTGCGGACGGCGCTACTAAATAAATTTTGTCCCATTAGAGCCATCAGGTTGAACAATACTGAGTTCTAGACGGACCAATAATAATGACTCTAATACAGCTTGGTAACGTTGGATGATGTCTGACGGGAGCTTGAAATATGTATAATCTTTCATAACGTGCTTATAATGTGCTCTATGTAAGACGGTCACTGTTACTTTTTGATTAAGAGCAAAGAGTGTGTTTGCCTAGTGTACAACAGGTGGGGTGGGTGGTGTTGTGTATATTTAATTTAATTATTTGTTTTTCTTAACTTTTTTGCATTGTTTGCTGAACGTGACCTTTTTCATAATTGAGTTCATTTCTACTTGACCAAACGGATCATTTTTTAATGTCATTTATGTGAACAACTAATAAACAGTTTCATTATTCCAGACTTTGCAGGTAGATAAAAGGAAGCGGAACCTCATTTTGACTAAACCCGCTACTGAAGTCGTAGCCGCGTTTGAACTAATTTATTCGGACGGACCTTTACGATGGGAAAGGATATTTTGGTGCAGTATCGTCGCTGATGCTACAACATCATATTGAAATCAGAAGCAGAACTGCCACAAAACATCGTGATCAGACAATCATTGAACAATGTAATCGAACACTTGCTGGGCGACGTTTTGAACATCAGTACGCCTAGGAATTACTGAGGAAGGACAAATCTAGTGAATGGGTTGCAAGACTACTAAGCGCAATAGCCATGTTAAAAAACTAGGTAACGAGCAAAACTGCTACGTCGTGCTTCCTGAACTGGAATGAGTTTATCCCAGATGGCCACCATCGTGTTCGACAATAAATTAAGTTCAGAATAAAATACGTTTTATTACTAAATAAAACTATCAATACATATCCATGCATGTTGATTATCCATTATCATTGTAACATGAATATAAATACCATCGCGCTCGAACTAATCTTTAACCATTCTAATTTTTTTACTTTGGACAGTTTTGAAGTAGGGAAGGCAAGGATTATGATGCCTTATTTTTGGGAGTATAATACTGTTCTCGTAATTATCGTTTACAATTTACATACTCATTATATAATTTAGGAAAGTTTTTCTCTACATGACTATTACATAATAATGTCAGGACCAAACAAATAAGTTGTAAGTGGTTTCATGATTGTATTGACAACCCCATGTGGAAAACCATGCTGTAGTGAGTTATGTGTTATAATCATTTTGTATGTGTTCCAGGGGAACGTTTAGGGTAATAAAAATGGGTGAAATGCGGATTATGTACCTCTGAGCTTTATGATGAATGTGGTGGGTGAAAATGTAAAGCCCTAAAACGATACTGCGATAAATGAAGCAATGGTAGTGATGTTCAAAGTAAGACAAGATAAAGATTATTCCGATAGAAATTTCATGATTAAAATCCAGTCGTGACAAAATTATTTTAGTAATATGAAATGATTAATTTACCAGTGAGTAATGTGCCTTATGTTTTACCCCTGAACTATACCGGTACGTTACAAAGTCGGGACATGATGCATACCGCGCTAAAGTAACAAGGAATTGTCCCGTCACGCATTTAAGCTCAATGAACTGATACACTTTTATCACTCGATAATGGTCCAGAAATACGTTAGTGCCAGTATTTTTCCACTGAAAAATCTCGTAATGTTTAGAATTGGTCTGTCAAGAACAATCAGTGCCACTATATTTAGATTGAGTTTATAATGGCGTCCAGGCACAAATTAACATTGACCTGTAGATATCTTGTTAATGTACTGGATGCTATTGTGCTTATTTGTCGCAGGTCATTGTCGCTATTCAGTTTTAAAAATTGGTTGGCTCAGTTGATTTGAAAATGCCACAAAGATCTTCCCATCCAGGTTTACAGACAAGGCTTGCAATTAAAATCTCAGCATTTTTCACGGCCCAGATGTAGATTGTGGGCCTTGTGGGGAAGATTGGTCGCTTCCCCCCAAAAAATGGTCGGTTCACCCACCCACCCTGCTGCTGAAGTTGTTTTTTGTTCTACATGTGTCACACTTTATGACCATAATTAATATTAAAATCCTACCAAACAACCGTTTGTTGCTAAGATGACGAAATATACAATTAACTGGACCATTTAATTCTTGTGTTGATAATAGCCACCTACATGTTCGTTTACACGTATACTAACTTCACAAACGTTTTACCGGCAGTCATCGTAACCACGCGTAAATGTTTCAACCTTAACAGAACAAGTTTGCTAAAGATAGAATCATCTGCAAATGGTACACAAAGGCTTTGTAATGCAATGAAGTACATAGAGACCATGCAATGCGTCGGATAAAACATAATAATATCAAAATTATGAAGTACATAGAGACCATGCAATGCGTCGGATAAAACATAAATGTCTCTAAACTAAACGATTTAATTTTACAAAATAATGCAATACTAGACGAAATAGATTGCTTTACGTTATAATCTTAAAGGTCGATCCACTGTATTACTTTGATATTAACTCAAAATATTAGCAAAACGTGGCACGTGCAGACCAAAAATGTAAACCAGGAGCAAAGCACAATTTTGTAAAGGGAAAAAAAGTCTAATACAAAAGCGTCAAAGAGGTAAAGTTTCCCTACGTTTGGATTTAAAAAGCAATATCTTCTTTGGAGCCAAGAAAGAACATACACAAACATAAAGCAGACATACACACATAAGCGTAAACAAAATGCAGTTCGAACGCAAGAGAACTGAGTAAAATAATAAAACTTCCTTATTATGTACTTCCCTAAAATCGTGGAATATTAGAACGACTATATCTAATAATATCAAAATTATGAAGTATATAGAGATTTATAATTCATTCACAGTATGATTCAAAAAGGTACAGAGAGCCGAGAGTAAGGAACTTTATGCCATATCACACCAGGGCCATACAAAAGTGCATCATGATTATCCCTAGAAAGGATGGAGCAAGGCCGAAGTTAGGATTCTATGTGAACGAGAACTCGATTTGCAGAAGAATTTTATATTCTGCTACATGCGCAAACTTACTGGATTTCTTTTCTAATTATGTACATGAAATAATAATTATAAACTGACACCTATATAACAATTGTCCACGATAAAAACACAGACCAAAAACGGAAACCAAGAGCAAAGCAAAATTTTGTAAACGTTATGGGGAAAATGTCTAAATACAACAGCGTCAAAGAAGCAAAGTTTCCCTACTTTTGGATTTAAAAAGCAATAGCTTCTTTGGAGTCAAGAAAGAACATACACAAGCATAAAGCACACATACACGCACAAGAGTAAACAAAATGCAGTTCTAACGCAAGAGAACTAAGTAAAAATATGAAAAAGAAAAACAAATAAAAGAATAATTCTGCAAAAGAACCTAACATCAATGTATAAAGAAAACAAGTTGTGATATAAGATACAATTACGATAACACCAAATTGAAGTTGAGAAATTAACAAAGTGACTTCAATAATCATGCAAAAGAAAATTGAATCTATTAATGTATGCTGAAAGTATTATAGACTTTTAGGATATCTCATTATCTTTGTCTTATTAAGAGGCATAATAGAATAGGCTTGTGTCTTTGTATCTTTATATCATGTAAAGCTTCATTTCCTGTCACGCCGTGAAAATGCAATAAAATGCATAATTTGCAACACCATTTCGTGCAGAGCCTGATGTCTACTGATCTAGAATTGTCAGTACTAGCTGCATTGCTAATCAATGATTTCTAGCCTTATTTGGTGTTCAATTGCAGGAAAAAAGCTTTCTGATGATGTACTAAAAGGATGTGGAGTACACAAGTACACATGTCGTTTGTTATCTGTACCTTTGATCTGTATTTTAAATCTTTTTTTTATAGAAATATGTTTAAACCATTGCCCTTTTTCCTTTCCCATTATAAAATGCATATTTATTTATATTCGGAAGATTATCTTTTAAAAACGTAGAGTGATTGCTTACTTTAACACTACCTAACTTGATTATATGTCGCCGAGTGTGTTTATGTGCCCTTAACTACCACTACCACCACCAACACAAAGATATTAAAAGAATAAATGAGCCATATGTTATCCATTTCCACTAAGCACTTTAATAGCAATGTCCTTTCTATCTGCGCCATTATATAATTCAAATATCTAATGGAATATTTAAAATTAAGTGAGCAGCTAAAGTTAGACGCTTTGCAATCCATAGTATATGTTCGCTTTCATTAAAAATATGTCTCCAGACAGCAGGTTTCTCATATTTTCCAGAAGCTTTCTTAGATGCTTTTTAAAATGTCCTTTTCAGAATATTCTTTGTTAAAATTGCCATATTTATGAGCACGAGAGCTACATTCACTACTGATGGTAGCGTCTCTTAATAGTAATTAAGTGAGTTAAGTGTGTAAATATAAGAGCAAATATATATTGTTTATTCTAACACACTCGATCACTTAAAAAATAGCAAGTAGTTTTAGGCGTTGGTAGTCGCCAAGCACATCAAATCAAATTTGACTCATTAACTCAGATCTCCCAACTCTGATTGCCCAAAAGAATATAGCTAAAAAAAAAAGAAATCTATGAGAACAAGGTCTCCTTTCGAAACAGTTACTAAATTATTGCATAAACAATAAACATAACACAATCACTAAACTTAGTAAACCTTACTATTGATACACATCTATCACAAAAGACTATTTATGTCTTTGTTGAACCCTTTCGGACACTGATACTCGTCATAGCCACTGCACCCATGACTACGTAGGAATACGAAAGTCACAAGGGCTATGGGACTCATGCATGTTTAGTAATTTAACCATTCCCGCATGTGACCTGTCGCGGTGGGTGGGCGTATAATCTATGACTCGCACCAGTGTCCAAAGAGCTAGAAAAGGCGTATACATCCAAGTTATTACTACTAACTCACGTGCTTGTTATGGATGTTGTTGCATACAGGACGATCAATATTGAAGACACAGTAAGTATCATGAATACAAATACAATTAGTTCTTATAATTATCTATGTGTGTTTAAAGTTAATCGCCATTTACGTTTTGTAAGTCCGAGCTGTTTCTTATTTGTGCTCATAATTGTCTTCGATTTTTCATTTCCGTCAACACTATATTAAACCCAGTCGCACTGATTATATTATCCTCTATTGCCAGTGAATACAATTTACTGATCATACAGTGACCTATGTACTGTTCTGAATAGATACACCGTCAGAAACACTGGTTGCAATTAATTTAATTCCTACTGGTGCACCTAAAATGTCAATGGCTTATGTTGCCATGATTCCAATAACATCAAAAGGAACAGTAGTTGCCAGAACAAAATCATAAACAGTATTTTGTTATCAATGCGGTTCTTTTTGTAATTGTTGGATTACTTTTTGGCATCCATTATAGTTCTTCTTCTAATAATAAAATCGTGTCATTTAATTTCATAACAGACAGACCTTTGTCCGGTTTCATCATCACCCGCATGCATATTTTGGTGGTTTAGCGCCCTTTCCACTCTTGGCACACTTCACTTTGCGACTGAACATTGTCTTGTCAGAAAGTATCATGAATACAAATACCTACCAACAACGGATTACCTGAACAACTCCAGCTGTCACCCAACCCCAAGCCCCTTAACAAATCAATTATAGTGTCATGTTGGTAAATTTGCAGACCCATATCTAGGTCATAACAACCATAGCCTGTGGATGATCTCTTGACTAGGTATCACTATCTACCTTTTGAAATGCTACAAACACGTGTTTTGCTGAAGTAAGGCTATGTTGGGTACTTACCATGTAAACTGTTCATTTGGTAGTTGTGTGTCTGTGGCATTGTACCAGAAACGACAACATTGAAGTGGTTCCCGATTGTATAAATGTGATTTCTTAGTCAGTGAAAGTGATAATACTGGTGTCCATTAAGTAACATTTGACAACTCCAGCAAAACTTTCCTGTACACCAAAGTGCATAGTTGTACTGAGTGACTGTTTAGCTCGAAAAACAACTTTGCCACGATACTAAAGGTGTCAATGAGCGGAACTGCACACTAAAATCGCCAATGAGTTGTAATCGAAGATGTGCATATCCAAGATTAAAATTATCAATGTCACTAATTAGAGCAGGCCTTTTCGTATTTCCTTCAGGGTTTCTAACATGTCTGATAGAATACAGTCTAATATTTGTTTGATTATTCGTATCTTTAAATAAACAACATTGTTGGAGAAAGCAATTTTGCTGTTGCTTCCTAAAAGTTGTCACGATCTGACTCGATTTCCTTTCCACGACATGAGTCCATTGCACAGTTGAACAACGCCACGATATTATTGTTGACGAGTCCAACTCAGGCTTTGAAAGCGTAATTGGCATCATCAGCCTCTATTAGTTTTCCTTTCAGTCTCCAAGAATACATCATATGGAATAAAAAAGTAGACGTGGCATGCACTTGCAATCCTAAATTTATTCCCATTGTCAGGTAAATATAATACTGAAAATTTCGGTTACATACATCGACCAGCATAGTCAAAATACTTGATCCATAATAAGACTTTGATTTCTACTTATACTTTATCGATTTTATATAATACTTCTGCTTGAAAACCTGGCGTCCGAACTATTTCCCACTGCCATATTTGCAATTACAGAATTTGACAATCGTTATTTTGCGGCTTCATTAATGACTTTAATAACCGCTGGCAGCATATTTTAAGTTGATGGTAGCCTAATTCCTTGATGGTTCACGTGTAAATAATCGTCGCAGCACCATCTTGAATTAAAAAGATGCATGCAAACCGATTGGTTTCATCTCATCAACAGTAACAATTTTGGTGGTTCAACAATGGTATCGCAACTAGTTTAGCGTTTGGTTCAGCGAGCGATGAAAATGATGTAAGAATCTTTTGTGCGCCTTTGAATAGTGCACGAACAACATTATTGAAGCCAGTTCTGTCAAATAGCTTAAATGGGTTTCTCGCGGTAACAACGAGCACCAGTCTCACACATCTACGTACGACTGTCAATATTAGATCTAAATATTAGGTTGATCTCAAAGGTACAGTTGTATCGTTAATGTTTTACTGTGAAGATCCACAAAGTACCAGTTTTGATCAACAAGTGAAAAACGAAGATTCATTAACCAATTCTTATGACATGGAAGACACAAATGTGCAGCTGGAGTAATCGATATCAAATAACCGGGCTATGTATGTATGTATGTATGTATGTATGTATGTATGTATGTATGTATGTATGTATGTATGTATGTATGTATGTATGTATGTATGTATGTATGTATGTATGTATGTATGTATGTATGTATGTATGTATGTATGATGTATGTATGCATGCATGCATGCATGCATGCATGCATGTATGTATGTATGTATGTATGTATGTATGTATGTATGTATGTATGTATGTATGTATGTATGTATGTGCGTGCGTGCATGTATGCATGTATGTATGTTATTCATTGTGAACATCTATATATTTTTTCTGCTTAATTAAAAAGGGATATTCTTCTGCACAATGGCTAATTTAAAATGACTTCCATTTAGACTATTATAGTGATAATTTCTTATTTGAACCCAAATGATTTAAAGTCTGTTTTTGTGATTACCACGTTCTATCAATTCAGCCTCTTTGGTGAGTGTAATAATAATTTAGAATATATGTCGAAAAAGACATATATGCGGTGGACAACGATCGGCTAGAATCTGAAAGTCAAGTGGTATCCAAAACATATTTTCATTCTTATGAACAGCAAAGTATTGTTTTTGCATGTTAGCTTCCTTGATTAATAAGTACTGTAATATGATGAACTCTAAACTGTAGATATGCGACTTAATTCAAGAATTAACGATCATATAATGCAGACAATAAACAAAAAGAAGTCAATTTGAAAACTCTTGTTTACCATGTTGCCTCAAACTTCATAATGAATTAAGTTATAATATTAATAACTGAAGTGTTAAATGTAAAGTAACCAAGCGAGTGGACCGTATTTTAAGATGGAGGGAAATTTCGTGGGGTGGTGAAACAAATTTAAAAGTATTAATTTAAAAATGCCGAAAATAACACCATTATTTTTGCTTTGGTTTTCTCGGCACAGCAACGCACGCACCAGCAGGGGAAGTAAAGTGTCTTGAGTATAGATGCACGGCTTTAGCTATTAGGGATGGTGCAATGGCTTGGTTTGAGTCCGCTACGCCAACCGCGCTAACCACGGCCCCAAGCACCCAGAAATATAACAAAAAGACTATGACATTAACACCATGCTGATACTTTATTGCTACTATTACTACAGATGTTTCTAGTATTACTACATCAGCTGCTGCTGCTGCAACTACTGCTACCACTGCAACTATTTTGCCTGATAAACAATAATAATAATTTAGTAGTAGTATGTAGGTCTGATTAACCGAAGATACAGGAATTTTTATTTTTATACATCTAGCAAATATCCGATATAGTACTTACTTAGATTACGGAACTGTTTTTGTAAAGCAATCTCTTTTTGTGTCTCTTTCATAATGATTGTGAAGAAAACATATTTATTCTTTGCTTTCTCGTTGCCTTGCGGTAAATTATGTGTTGATCTAAAATTGTAATAAATGCCTTTTCATTCCGTCTTAGATTAATTGGGAAGAAAGGTCATGAAATCCATGGCTATATTAGAAAACTAGCTTTAATCAACGTGTCTCCAGCCATAGGAAAACGATCGCATATTGCCAGACATGGAAGCACGAAATGTCAGTTGAAACATCTAATGGAATAAACTGATGTGATCAATCTTATAAAACTGACAAATGTAACAGAGGCTTAGCCATTAGAGAGATTGACGCGTTGATTGCAAACGAACTTGCTACTTTATTTCAGTGTATTTTTAAGTTATTCCTTGGTTGCAATTTGCTTTCAAATAAGAATTAACCTATACACGCAGAACTGTTTTTCTTAGCATGCCTTGAATTGAGTTATGTAGTTTCTCATGGGTGGCATGATAGGAACATAACATTTGTTGTACTTGACCGCACATTATTTTCTCTTGCACTAAACAAAATATATTAAAGGCAGAAAATGAACAATATTTGATAATGTACCGTATTGCAGATATAGAATCGTTTTTAATGAGTAACCACTTGAAATAATCGGTTGTGATTAAGGTCTTCAAGGCAGCCCATTAGAACAGGAAAGACCTTAAATAAGCTAATACGTATTGTTTGACGTTCTATTTCCTTTATTCATTTATATGTAATTTACACGATGATTTCAGAAAATAAATACTGTTTAACCAATTTTACGGAACAGAAAATGTAATAAATAAACAGCATCCATTAATTTCCTTAGGGAAGGGAAGTTCATCAAGTGGGAATACAGTAAGAAAATCGATTTGAATCAACTAAGAGCATTTGGATAAGTACATACTAAGTCACAAATTCTTTAGCAACTGTATAGAACGAAATCCATTCTCATCTTGTATTTCTAGCGACTAGCTAGAAAAAGCGTGTTCATTTTGACTTACTAAATACTAAATATTGAATGTCAAAGAGAATTCATCATCATCATTTTCATGCACCATTAGCTGTGAAAATGATTGTTTCAGTGAAAAGAAAATAATGGTGGATTTGTTTTCTCTCAGTCTTTACAATTCATAGAAATTTTGTGTTGACATGTAATGGTTAATAATATTTAATTGAAGTAAAGTTTACAATACTGTACATTTCTGACTTGAAGTTATCTCGTTTGCAGAGGAAATATATATATATATATATATATATATATATATATATATATATATATATATATATATATATATAAAGAATACAAATCATATGGCGAATAACAACCCTCTCAAGCGTACTGGATCCACCAAGGGATCACGTGTGTCAGGGATTAATTAAAATAGATGCAATAAACTGACGACGAACAGTACGAAACTAGTAACTAACTAGCCTAAGCGCTTTCGACTCTTAATTAGTCTTTTTCAAAGGCAAATACAAAACATAGTTACGACAAACAAATAAACGCAAAAACGTTGTGTTTGTAAACCTCTACATTTCTGTCTTCACATGTGCTAAAACTATAAATACAACCACCTTGTATAGACTAGTTGCGGAAACTGAAAACGTTGTATAATTCCCTAAAAGTCTACAAGCCAATGCGACATCTATTTTTACTTTGTGTACATATGTAACGCAGATTATATCCCGGATATTTGATTCTATACCGGTTATTCTTATAGTAAAAATTGAAGGATAATAAGAAGATTTAGAAAATGTTAAATTCTACTAGTGCATAGTTTTCATTTTCTAGTCTAGTTTCGTACTGTTCGTCGTCAGTTTATTGCATCTATTTTAATTAATCCCTGACACAAGTGATCCCTTGGTGGATCCAGTACGCTTGAGAGGGTTGTTATTCTCCATTTGATTTGTATTCTTTATATTACCTACCTCGTATGGCTCGATCTACCTTTGGTGTGATCTAACACCCTTTTCGGTCTTGTATTTATGTAGTGCTACTGTATCCGTTCCATTGTTTCCTTCTTATACTTAAATTGTTGCCGTATCTCTTAGAATGGAGACGATGTCTCAACAAATACAGAAAACATTCAAAACTTTACGCAATGAAACTGATGCTTTAATTCGCCTAAAGCATCATTGCACTTTCTTGCATCATTTCCTCGAAACAAATACAGTCACTAAAGGTCTTCAAATTCATGTGAAACCGCAAATTATTGGCAAGAGTTCAAACAGATTCAACAAAAGATGGAATAAAATAACTCACGACGCTTCCATGAAACTCACAGCCCTACTTAGTAAAAACGTCAATCATCAATATCTAGCCAAATCAGCAACCATTGAAGAACTAAAACATCAGCTCAATTCCGTCTCAACAGAAGAACAATTGAAAACGTTTTACTCCAAATTAAATAAAGATGAAAAAAAACTCTCTTCGAAACTATACAAAGTCAGAGATAGAAAATTTAGAAGTCATGATCTACAACCAAAGGACTGTTGTGAAGAAACTTCAATTGACGAAATTTCTTCCAAAAACAACCGTAAGAAGAAAAATCGTCGCAAAAGGAAGAATCGCAAGCACTCTGTAACAAACACTAATGCAACTGTTACTAACACAGTAGTCAACATCTCCAATTTAGAACTTACTGATGCAGAAATAAAACTTTTATCGAAAGGTTTGAGTTTCTGTCCCCGTCTAAAAACATACGACAGAGGGAAGCTTAAGAATGACACCGAAGAATTCATCCGCCGACTAAGACTCAAAGCCCATTTTGCCTTGCAACCACCAAACAAATCAAAGGAAAATATAAGCTGCGACCAACCCACATTTAGAAAGAAAAGTAACTGGACCCCACCAGAAAGATCAATTCCGAATCTGGAAGCCTTTATCAACTCGGTTGAAAACGATACTTCCAGACATATCAACCATACTAACAAATATTCTAATTTGACAAAAGAAGAAACAGATGCCCTGCACTCACTGAAAAGCAGAACAGACATAATAATTAAGCCTGCAGATAAGGGTTCCGCTGTTGTCGTTATGAATAGGGAAGACTACATTAGTGAAGCAAGTAGACAACTAAGTGACGCTAGGTTCTACCAAAAACTGGACCATGATCCAACGCTGGAATATGCAAAAATCATCACTAATGTTATTGAAGAGGCGTACCAAAGCGGACACATAGACCAGCAAACCAAAAACTACTTAAGCCCAGAAAACCCAAGAGCAGGTAGATTTTATCTTCTACCCAAAATCCACAAACAAGGAAACCCTGGCAGACCTATAATCTCAGGTAACGGGCACCCCACAGAAAGGATATCAGAATATTTAGATCATTTTATGAGACCACATGTCCACAAATTACCATCATATCTTCAAGACACGACAGATTATCTCATAAAAAGCAAAGCTAGTGAACCATTACTGCCAGATACATTACTTGCTTCTTTAGACGTCACATCTTTGTACACCAACATACCGCACAACGAAGGGTTACAGGCATGTAGCGAAGCATGGGAAACAAGAACTGTAAACAATCCACCCACACACTTCTTAATCCAACTCCTGGAGCTTGTCCTAAAACTCAACAACTTTGAATTTAATGAAGAAAACTACCTACAAATCAATGGAACTGCAATGGGTACTAAAATGGCACCTTCGTATGCTAACATTTTCATGGGAAAACTTGAGGGAAAGCTCTTAGCATCGGTTGAGCGTACACCATACCAGTGGGTACGCTTTATCGATGATATAGAAATGAAGTGGCAGTATGGAAGAGAAAGTCTGGATGACTTCATATCAAAGGCAAACAACTTCCATCCTTCAATAAAATTCACGGCAGAAATTTCCAACTCAAACCATGTTTTCCTGGACACAACAACCAGACTAGTGGAAAACAAATTACACACAGACATCTACTCGAAACCAACCGACAAACACCAGTATCTTCTCCCAACCAGCTGTCATCCAAAACACTGCATTATGAACATTCCATATAGCCAGGCACTGAGGATACGCAGAATTTGCTCCGACGATGAAAGATTCCAAGAAAGGTCTGAAGAGCTGGCTAAACATTTAATTTACCGAGGCTACGACAAAGACCTGATTGCGGAGGCAATCCAAAGGGCCAAACAAACAAACCGTGATGACCTACTCAGATATGGACAGAAAGAAAAGGTTGATAGGATACCATTTATTCTGACCTATCACCCAGACAATCCCAAAGCAGGTAAAATCATCGCAAACCACTGGCCAACCGTGCAATCGTCAGACATACTAAACCTAATACTTCCGAACAAACCTGTAGTAGCTTACCGGAGACCAGAAAACCTAAAGGACATCCTAGTCAGGGCCAAGCTAACAACAATCGCTAGTCAAAACCAACCTAGTCAATCTGGACCCTGTGGCGATAAAAGATGCAAAACCTGTCAACATATGATAGAGACCAAGACATTCACTAGCACAGTGACTAAAGAAAAACTAAACATACATGGTCCAAACAAAACGTGCAAAACGGAGAATATGATTTATCTCATCACATGTAAGATCTGTGGCCTTCAGTACGTGGGAGAAACTGAAAAGCTACACAAAAGGATAAACCTTCATAGATCTGATTGGATGACAAAAAAGCTGTACAGAAGTCCGGTCTCAGAACACTTCTCCTCCCCTGGCCACACTTTCAGTGATATAATACTTACCAGGAAGGAAAAGGAATCATACTGGATACGCCGCCTTAGAACATTGAAATCAAGCGGTCTAAACCAAGAAGACTAGAAAACGTAAACTATGCACTAGTAGAATTTAACATTTTCTAAATCTTCTTATTAGCCTTCAATTTTTACTATAAGAATAACCGGTATAGAACCAAATATCCGGGATATAATCTGCGTTACATATGTACACAAAGTAAAAATAGATGTCGCTTTGGCTTGTAGACTTTTAGGGAATTATACAACGTTTTCAGTTTCCGCAACTAGTCTATACAAGCTGGTTGTATTTATAGTTTTAGCACATGTGAAGATAGAAATGTAGAGGTTTACAAACGCAACGTTTTTGTGTTTATTTGTTTGTCGTAACTATGTTTTGTATTTGCCTTTGAAAAAGACTCATTAAGAGTCGAAAGCACTTAGGCTAGTTAGTTACTAGTTTCGTACTGTTCGTCGTCAGTTTATTGCATCTATTTTAATTAATCCCTGACAAACGTGATCCCTTGGTGGATCCAGTACGCTTGAGAGAGTTGTTATTCGCCATATGATTTGTATTCTTTATATATATATATATATATATATATATATATATATATATATATATATATATATATATATATATATATATATATATATATATCTGTTTGACAGAGTGGGCTATTGATCAAGAGTAGACGAAAAACAGTTACAAATTAACATTTATCAGCTGTAGCAGTAAGTAAGAGTATAATTAAATATGAAACTTCATGACTTGGCAGGGCCGTTCATGTAGAAAATTAATAACTTAGCTGATAAAACAATGACATAGGTAGCCAGCCTGCTAAAATTTTACGAAATGTTTTGGTAATGATAATGCATGACTAGCTGTTTGGATATGTTTATGAGTAAATGGAACTATTTTTTTTTTCTTTTTATAAGGACGATTCTGTCGATTATATGTCTAGATAGTATTTCAATGATATAACGTTTTTGGGATTTTAATTCACAATGCAATAATTTCCATTTAAATGTTCACTTTGTATCTGATGGAAATAGTTTTACTAGACTTGCTGGTTTTGCCTTTTTTCTTTGCCTAGTTTAAGACCAGATTATCGTAATTGGAAAATAATAATATGATTATACATCTAGACATTTAGTCCGCAGAGTGCAATGCATCTTCTAGAAACAATTATCTAATCGTCCTCCTTTAAAGGCACTCTCTTCCAACGGATTATCTTGTCTATAACTTTACTTGATTTCATTTACAGATCCTTAAATTTAATGCTCCTTGAAATTTGCTAATTACAACAATGTCTTTTCAGTAAAGAGCTATGTAAAGCTATCGTTTTATAGCATATATTTATGAAAAACATATGTGTATACAATTAAGCTTTTAAAATTATCAGAATGCTGAAACGCTTATTATTAAAAAAAGGCATGTGATGCAAACACAAAGGGTTGATGACAGGGATTTAAGAAAGATAATTTGATTATTTATTTTGTAAATGCTACCAGCCAGGACTACAAAGAGCAGGTTAGTAAATCGATGCAATAATAATAATAATAATAATAATAATAATAATAATAATAATAATAATAATAATAATAATAATAATAATACAAATAATAATAATAAAAAAAATATAATATAATAATATAATGATAATAAAATAATAATAAAATAATAATATTTTCGTAACGTATTTGCTTGATAGTCCCTTAAATATATAACCAAGTCATACTAGCATATTTGCCTTGGTGGACCATATACATTTATACATTGATGTTTCTGATTTTAAAAAGATATATCTATCAATTCATATATATATATATATATATATATATATATATATATATATATATATATATATATATATATATATATAAAGAATACAAATCTTATGGCGAATAACAACCCTTTCAAGCGTACTGGATCCACCAAGGGATCACGTGTGTCAGGGATTAATTAAAATAGATGCTATAAACTGACGACGAACAGTACGAAACTAGTAACTAACTAGCCTAAGTGCTTTCGACTCTTAATGAGTCTTTTTCAACTTTATATATACAGACAAGGTACGATCTAGAATCACAGTATTTGATAAGAATGATACAAAGTGCGCTACATTTGTGACAAGGTTTGACAAGGAATTGTGGAGTGCTCTGTATAACCATGTGCTAATGCATTGGGTGGCAACGTGCACGGAACAAAATTAAATACGGTTTCAAGTTGTCTTTTGTCTTTATTCATAGAGTAAAATACGCCTAGCGTAGTCATTAATTTTTTGCAAAGTACTGATATAAGCGAATTGTTGCATTCTAAGCAAATCGTTCTTTGTAACTAGTGCCTTTGTATGATAACACCCAATCTATACAGTTATGATTGTCCGCAGGAGTGTGTGCCTAAAATGTCAGCTCAATTATTTCACAAGTTTCATTTTCATAATCTGAAGGTAAACACCAAACTGATATATTTAAATTCATTATATTTGTTGACTGCTTCGCCACCTAAGTTGTTAGAGCGTCCGCCTCCAAGTCCAAGCTTTCGAACCTTACCAAATTATATCAAAGACTCATAAAAATGGTATTAGCAACTGCATCGCTACGCTCTCAACATTAGGATGTTACTGTTAGAACTGGTCAGAATGGTATCGGATAGTGTAACTGGGTAGGACATGATGCCACATGTCTGCGGCATGATGACCCAGTGCTAGACTGAAAAAATTATTAAAGCAAGGTTAAAAAATCCAAATCTCTCTCTCTCTCTCTCTCTCTCTCTCTCTCTCTCTCTCTCTCTCTCTCTCACAATATATATATATATATATATATATATATATATATATATATATATATATATGTATGTGTGTGTGTGTATGTGTGTGTTTGTGGAGTTTTGAACCAAATGGTGGAAACTTAGAAACTTAGACCCGTGATACTATAGCTTATTAGGCATTACCATTGCCTTCAAACAATAGGACGTTTCTGAAGAAAGAAAAAAAGCAATACAAACCCTTTTCCCCAAAAAAAAACCAAAAAAGGGAAAACTGCATATACCAACATAAGAATCCTCTCAGGAACTAACGCTGCAAAAATAGCAATAACTTTGACTAAATATTGGACCCAAGTGAAGCTAATAACGAGAATAATTAAAATAAGGTTAAACATCTTTATTCATGGATTTCATTGTTATTTATTGTAACTGGGTCTCTGTTATTTTTAATTTTTTTTTATTTCATAATTTTGTCTGTTGGACTTGTCCTTGTCCAAATTTTAAATTTCATTTATGTCAAGAACTAACGATAGCGTCATTGTTCTCTATGTATAGCGTCATTGTTCTCTATGTGTATAATAATCTATAATCTATTAAATTTGTTGATTTGAGTGAGGGTTTTGGAGACTCCAAAGTGAATTTTATAGGCTATTTTGTTGTAAGTAAACAATACTCATTAGATTATTCTAGAAGGTCATTTTCTATTAGGTAACGGTTGTTTTTAGAATATTTTAATTTTGACCTGAAGTCAAGCAGATAACTATATCATCTTTTGAATGATAGGATTTTACCAGTCGTGTTGTAACATCTATTATTTATAATTGTATTATGTTGTGAACATTTCGGTCTGAATTTCATTCTTCAAAATATCGAACTTAAGTTATTATTTTCTCTGGAAATACAAAAGTGCTCTTATAAATGTTTTAGATATAACATTCATTGGAAAGTATACGAAATTTAAACTTGAAATAATATTTCTGCGATTCAACAAGAGGCTGTTGACACATCTGCAATACGCAGACCTTAAGAGACACGTCATTGCCGTCAGTTTTAAATCTCTTTAGGACTTGAATTGAGCTTTATTCAAGACATTTTATTACTATGACTTGTTTATTTCATTCTTGAAATAGTTTTGGATTTAATGCGCAATTCAGTAGGTTTTCATTTTCTAATATTTTGCTTTATATTCGAGAGAAATGAATTATTTGTTAAATTTTACAAAGCTTGATTGCTTCTCCGTTTTTTGCTGTCACTTATTTTAAATGCATAGACTTGCAACATCATTCAAATTAGATTGACCTGAATTGTCAGTACCTTTAAGATTGCTTACATTGGTTACTGCATAAAAGGAAAATCTACGATGCACTTCAATCTATGCATAAGCACATACAAAGTCAATCGAATTGAAAATTTGCCCTCCACCTACATTATTGGAACACATATGTGTGACTAAAACTAGATCAACCGAAATGTCTTTACCACTGCAATACACTGAACCCTAAACGGATTTATTTACCAAAGTTAATATGTTGCAAGAAACACACATTGGAATAATAAAAAAAAACATCCCGACATGAGTCAAAAAACTTGGAAGAGCTATGTAAAACATGGCTGACTTAGGTAAAATTTTGAAAAGTTGCCAAAGTGGAATTTGCCAATCAAAGTAGTGACGCTGATGTGAATGCATTATGTTGAATCAGCAAGTGCATACCGAACTGTGTTTAGCTTATATATTCCTCCGATTTGGCTGGTCAAATTCACAGAAATAAAATCGAAGTGGAGACGTTGAATTTTAATAGATGTATTTACAATACAAATTGTAAAATGTAGACAGGAAGGCGCATGGCGTCAGATAAGTAATTGTCCGACGGACAGATTAATAATGGAAACAATTTATTATAGTCCAAGAGGATACTGGAAAAGCACAGCGGCGATTATCGAAATCGCTGATGTAGCGGATGACAACATTGGTATTCCCGACAAGCAATATGAGCGATTCAATAGAACACTTGCTGAACGATTGTTTGGACACCATTACTGATAAAAGACACTGGATATCGTGAACGGGTTACAAAACTACCAAACGTTAAAACAACGAAGTTACCCTTGGAATTGCTATCAAACCCATGGATGCAATCGTAAACAAACGCACACAGGCTAAACGAAGCTATATCGCCAGCGAGACCATCTATGGGCAGCAATGTGACAGGTATTTATATCAACCTGGTGAAACTGACGATGGTAAAATAGAGTAACTATTCATATCTGCATAAAATGTCCAATATGGCAAACATGTAGGGTATGGCTACAATTTAATTTCTCTTCATCTCTAAGTGAAACTTTAATAGATACTTACAATAATGGGAATTATCCTCCAGATAATCATAAGTCGAAAACTATAGACTGTTCTGAATGTATTCCAATTGTCTTGAATTGTCTTGAATGTCTGGATATACAATCGAGAATGTCTATAAAATGAGTTCACAAAAATCCAGTTAAGTATTAGTCCAGATGTCAATAAGCACTTTAATAATTCTAATACATATATTTATTAAATAATTATAAAAATAAACCTAATGTCAACAACACAACTGCAAACACCTCTGTTAATGAATTTGTACAGACGTATATAGAATATGAATTAATGTTTTCTTCATCACATATTAATATGACTTAGATGTGAAACATTCGAACGGAAAATCATAGTTTAATTGTAAACAAGACTGGTGAGTGTGTGTGTGTGTGTGTGTGGGTGTGTGTGTGACGGGGACACATGACGATGACTGCTATACATCATTGGTGCCATATGTAATATTAAATGTAAAATATCCTCATAAATTTAGTTATAACATATTAAAGAGTTACTAGTTATGTTGACTTGAGAGCAGCACTAATATGTTTACCTAGCTTCCTCTCATAGAAGGTTAACAAAAACAAAATGTCCTAATAAAGTCATTTGTGACTTTTAATTGTCCCTTAAAAGTTCAAGTCATTTATAAATTAAGTTATTGATTGCTTTTTTCACCGTTTTCAAAGGATCTGTAGCAAAATTAAAGAACTGGTGCTGGCTCTTTCATACAGAAATATGCAAGGAAATGAATTTGAAAGATTATTGCCCTTGTATAAGTCCATGTAGCTCTCTTACAACCAAATATTAAATTTCATGTAAATTCCTTCTTTGATCTCTTATTTTCTCTGCAGATATCTATGATTATCAGGATTTCCTAAAGGAAATCGGTTTCCTTTGCCTATGTAAAACGTTAGGTTAAGGGGTAAATATACCAGAACAATTAACAATGATTTTAGAGGAAGTTGCAGGCTGAGTTGAATATTGTGAATTTGTTTATACAATAATAGTTAACTAAGTTAAACGGTATAAATAAATGAGAGATAATCATCGAATAAAACAATTTTTAAGTTTTCAAACGGGATAAAATTCTGATTGAGACTGACTTGATTACGCATGGAATCCGATATTAACATCGAAATATAAGAAGGCTTTAGGATTACACAGGCTTTAAAGCTTATTTGCAAACATTCGAATTAAAACAAATCATCAACGATAGTCGTTAGGTTCTCACTTTAAAACGTAATACAATAGTTGAAATTATAATGATCTTGCCAATATTAGGTCACTTTTATATAGATTTAGCGTAGATTGATTCAAATTTAATTTGCAGTGTATTTCTGAAACCAATAATGATTATCTTTCAATCAACTAAATTTATGGAAAAGAATTCGACATCTATCAAACAAAGCGTCGATTGCATGGAACAGGGATAAACTAATTCATCTGTTTATGTTTTACTTTTTTAAATTAGTTTATCATATGGAATAAGAAAGGTCCAAGAAACATTAAAATCTATTCACTTGCAATCTACAACCTATTCAAGTCTCACAGTTTCGAAATCATATTCTTCTCATGAAACATTATTTAAAACAGATTAAATAAATAAATACACGAGATTTGACAGCGACATGGATATTGAATGTCAGATAATACTATCATAATTAGAAAGTCGTTCTCAATACAGCAATATTTTCGCTTGTCCAAAACCAATGGCTTGCTTAAAGCCGTCACACAATAGTTCTTTAATCCAATAGGTTACATGATTATATTGCGATGCTACCGGTAACCTGGTCATCAATAAAATTTGATTGTTCTTAATTCTCCAATTTCTTGCCAAAAATGAGAAATAACAAGCTATAAGGTAATTTATTGGTATTCATTTCTGCAAAACAATTATTCAACATTATTCAGATGTGTATTGAAAGTACAATAAATTATTTTTAGATACATTGGTCAGATAAAATCAGTTGTTATTCAATTAGGTAAATATATTATTTCATACAGAAAATCTTAGTGTTAGAAAGTTCATCGCATTGTTAAGCATTTAGGTTTTGAGGATTGAATACAGGAAACGTACAGCTGTAACAAAACCTCTAAGTTGTGATAATACAGACATAGAAAGAAAAGAAAGAAATATAAAGTTATTGAGCTTGTGCACCATCGCGTTGAAGCAAATTTGTTTATATCATCAGATTCACCAAAGCTTTTCTGTACACAACATAACAAAATCAGAAACACTGCTGTTGTCTGGTGCAGCATGTCTTTACCTTACTAAATAAATTTTTCACAGCAGAGGAGGTAAACTGAGGTCACTGAAAGAAGTAAAACATAATATATTAGCTCCCAGCTCCTGGAAGGAGAACATCAGGATGGTGAATTGGATAGATCACTCATTGCTTAAATAATGTCGATTAAATATATATTACATTTGTCTATCCCAGATCAGTTAAAATGAGTGAAAGAGACATAATGACTTAGACAAATTGGTGCATGAAGAGCGAGACAAGTACATATATCGGCAAATGCAAAGTTAGTGAACAGTCAGAAGTCATCAAGATAAATAAATCTCATTATCTGAATCAACGAAATTCGTTCAATCATGATCAACGCACGTCAAGTCGAGTAATTGATCACATATAGAGAATGCATTAATTTATATAAAGATAACAGAAAATGTGATACAAGTTTTATTTATTCATCGTCTACGTCATATTGTAAACTTCTGTGAGCTCGCGTTTCTATAATACATTGATCTGCTCAACGTCTGTATTGTCTAGCCGTATGAGGCAGATTAAGCTGAAATACAATTCTCAAAGAGGAAACAAAACGTTTTAAACTTCAGCTTTCTTGAATATTGTCGATCTGAATATTGTTGGTGAAAATGCTACTTAATAATTGAAGACATATCGCTACCATACCAACATGTGAGTTATGATAAAAATGTGTGACCACGTATGAGATTACACGATGCACACTTCTGAAAACGATTGATGAAATGGTAATTCTGAAATGGAGTCGTTTTCACATCACGAAATAGGGAGTAATTGTATCACTTTATTATGCTCAATTTTGTAAAATTTGTATGCTGTTTTATTTCTTTACATTGTGACGTAATTACTTAGCATATCATTATTTTAAGGAGCCATTTCAGGTTCGACTCGCAATTGCGAAACTAATATTTTTCTTTATAATTGAGAAAATTTAGAGCTCCTGTGGGCTGCACACGAAAATACGAGTCAAACCTGATGAAAGACTATGACTGTTTATTATAAGTACGAGCTACACATAATTCGTTGAGATGTAGTTTAGTCTGAAACAACAATTAGAGCCGCCTGAGACGTATGTGGCACTTAAGAGACTTCTTTTGGGTTGCAGATTGAATCCGCTGTAATCAATATTTTCTAAGATACATCTATGGACTTTAACAAATGTACCATCGACAACGTTATTACAAATCACACGTATATAGAGGATTTGCGTAAAACGAGTGAATAATGGATAACCGAATTGGAGAAAATGCTTTTTGCTTTTATATCCATTTATAAAATTGTTGCCTTCTGTAACAGATTTATACTAAATGTTTCTATTAGGCAAATAAAAAATGCTGTATAGAAAGAATCTAAGCAAATATCCATGCGAAATTTCCACAAGTTCAATCTAGTCTAGACAAATCTAGGTGCCCAAGCTTTATATCAAAATATAGGATGCGTTGAATAGATGAAGCAGTTTATAATTTAATGGCTCAGTTGTTTTAATAACATACATTTATTTATTTTGCTTTGATGTTGCAATTTCGTCCCTTTTCGGGATGGAGATGGATATCTTTACGTAGCTATTCATTTATCAATATTTAAATAATATAATTATATGCCTATAATCGTACAAATTTGGGATATTTTTTAGATATCTTATTTCCATTTAAAATATGGAAAGATATAAAATATAAAAGAAACAATGTCTTAAGCCAAGTACAACACACTTGCCTTTACAAATTAAGAAAGAATAATCCGATCCCAATTCACTTGGAGTGAAAGATAGCAGTTGAAATTAGTTTTATTAAATGCTTCTAATTTGTCTTCCAATATACCTTGAAACTCCTAGTACTATTTCAAAGGATGAAATAACTACACAATGCCTGCAATAGATGGTGATTGGGAAAACATTGAAAATTCTGGTTTGAAATCTCTTAGGCAGCAAAGCTTTTGTGAAGAGACAAAAATTTTAAATAACTGAATGTGCACAAAAAGAAAATTTTTAATTAGGTGTAATAATCTATTCTGAACTTGTTTATATATATATATATATATATATATATATATATATATATATATATATATATATATATATATAAAATATAATATATTATATATATAATAATAATAATAATAATGAAGAATTTTGCGTTTGCCCAGAATTTAGAATTTGTCAAAGAAATAGTAACATACAAATTCTAACTTGTGCAAAATTAAAACTTGCTATAAAAATAATAATGATAAGTAATTGAATAATTACCTGCTATATTTGTATTTGGTTTTGTTATTATTTCAATATTTATTATTTTAGCAAACTTAAGATTTCCAGATTTAAAATGGACTAGATTTTGGTGGGTCTGAAATATAGTTCTACAGTTTCGATGCAAATAAACAATACAAGACTTTCTATAAGAAAACAGAATAAGGTCAATTTAGAGGTAATACAGACAATAGCAATAATGTAATAAAGTTTGCGTAGATACTAAAACATTTTTTATATATTTTGTTGAACTCGTGCCATTTTTAATTAGAAAATCTATTACTTTCAAGTGCTAATGAAATTGCAAAAGCTCTGTTTGTAATATGTTCCATATTGAATCTAAACGAAAAGTAAACATGAAAATAATAATAAAAAGCACTGAGGAACATAATAAATAAATCACAAATTATTCCTTGTTTATTTACAAAAGTATAAACAAAACATTCGTTCGTTATTGTTTTTCCTTTTGTCTGTGTTGAATTCTTGATACACTTTATTATAAAGTAATATTAGCACTAACACAAATATCATATTTTTAACGTCTTTTCATTTCAAAACAGTACTTATCGAATTCAGAGTGCGTTCGGAATGGTAGTGTCCTCGAACGTCATACGTCAGCATTTTTGCTTCTTAAGATAAAGAAAAGAACAAGAAACCCAACCTCACCAAACATGCTAACATTATTAAATATCAAACGAAAGTAATAGAACCAATTTGAGGACAAGATAGTTAAGAATAATTAAAAAATCGGAGGTCTTTGAATTGTTTTTAATTTCGCTACAGTTTTCATCAATGTCACCAAAGTAGGTCATTTGAACTAAATTATAACACGAGGCGCATTGAAGCAAGGTGAAATTAAACACACCTGAATTTAAAAACAAAGTGTTCAGTTACTATCACATAAAAAAAATCGCTGTATGTTTTTGTAAGAGCAGGTTATATAACACTCAGATCAAAACTTATTAGAATAGTGTACAATGTGTATATTATTTATTTTTCATCTTTATCATCAAAACCATCACCATCTATTATTAACCAAAACATTATAATATAACAAATTTAATCAATCATCTTTTCATTTTGCTTGGTTTATATGCTTGCATTTTAAATTAAACTTTCTCTTCTTCTCAAGAGAACTTTTATTTGGAAGACAAAGTGACGTGCATTTGCTTAAGAGGAACTTACAAGCTATGTCATCAACTATATATCTGAACGTGAAAGCATGCGGTTTTGACCAAACATCAAACAGCTTTTAAAATTATGACTCAATTACATCCATATTTCTAATTTTAACTGTAATAATCATTTACATAAACTGATCTTGTTTGGAATAGAATGAAATGAATAATTGAAAGCAAATAGAAATGTTGCTTAAAAGAATATAAAATAATGTAATATAGAAAACTTTGCGTGGTTTATTTTCTTCATTTCATATATATATATATATATATATATATATATATATATATATATATATATATATATATATATATATATATATATATATATATATATATATATATGCATCAAAATTCATATGTTGCAAATAAATACTTAGTTGTTCCAAGAGTCGGGGCAAAACAGAATCATAGATGTTTCATGAGATGAGTGCTAAAACATATCTTTTACCCAAAATATTTGTTTTCCTGAGTTGGATTTAATATATGTGTTGATATAAATCGGATAGTTCATGCAATATATACAAGTCACCAAAATATTTGAAAGATGGGCCGGAGGCTATTTAGTTTTGGTTGGATATACATCGTGAATAGGTTTCAAAAACATTACACAGTTAGTAGATAGAGATTTTGTAATGAAACATCACTTCTGTATTTCCATGTATACATTATGTCAAGATGTGGGGAGATATTTTGATGTTTCATGTTTCATAACACTGCACCCTCCAGAGCAGGTTCAGTATACTCGGCTATGAGACGGATATAACTGTCGATTCTTCCAATGAAGTCCTGAAAACAAAACTAGAAAAGGATGTTTTCGCTTCATGAATGCACGTAAAACTGAACGGATTTCTCAGTCAAACTGAACTGCTTCTAAAGAAAGAAATGAGAATAAGAAAGTGAGGTAAAATCATCCAGAGAGAAAGAGAGAATTTCCGGAAAGTTCTCTGGCAAGGACAGAGAAGTAGAACACAGAGTGACAAGCAGGATTACAATGAACCGATGTACAAAAAGAATCAGACAAAAGCAACACAGCGAGATAATATGAAGACTTGCAAGACCACAAAGAAGCTTAAAGTTTACTATTGGGCAGGTAACAACTTTTTTGATGAGAGGTGGAAAATGGCAAAATGAAAAAATGTACGGAACACTGTCAAAGGGTAGTGAACACACCGGAGCCATCTGTTGCAACGTTCATGCTAGAGTTCCATAACTTTACTTTTGGAAGATATCACGGAGACAGAAGTCAGAGACAAAGAAAGCAAAACTCCATTAATTTATGAACAGAGGTGACTTGTAATGGATGTCATATGGTGTGTTTGGTTACAGAGATATAATGGGCGATTACATCGTTGAGCATCTAATATTTGATTTACATGAGTTACAAACTTGATTCTGAAATCATGATGAAATCGAGGGTGGTAGTGCATGTTTTGTTATCATGGTATTTTAAGCAGTTTGGTACTTGAAAAGCTTGATCAAATTTGCACTAGAACGGATTGGTAACAGAACTGACCAATCTGTAACAAATTCAAGATTAATATCAGGTGACCATGTATATCAAGAGAAACAGAGAGAGAGAGAGAGAGAGAGAGAGAGAGAGAGAGAGAGAGAGAGAGAGAGAGAGAGAGAGAGAGAGAGAGAGAGAGAGAGAGAGAGAGAGAGAGAGAGAGAGTTAAACGTTAAACTAATTATTTTTCATAATATATAGCAAAACACGTAATGATTGCATGTTTATAGTATATATTTTAAAATACTGCTAAATTTAAGAAATTTATTCACCTTACTTGCTTGACAAAGGAAGCAAGCATTATGTTTAGGAATGAAATGTTCCTTGTGAAATATAATCCAGAAGGACATGCTTGCTCATTGGACTCCTCATGATGACTGTTTAATCGATTTTGCTGCAATGAAACGCTGCCTGAAAGATCGATATACACTTTATGTTTAACACTTTCCGAAGCAGCTGTGTATAATGTTGCATTGGTTAACTTATTCCAATCCTATTTTACCACATTTCAGGGACATTTTTTGCGGCGTAATAAACACTATAGTGATTATCAACCCTGCAAGTTCGGTAATTAACTCGAGCATAATGCAAGTCTTGCAATATGAAATATATGGGCAGTTTTATGATTCATATCGCTTGACCACATCATAACAGAGTAGCAGTTTATTTTATTGCGTGATTGCATTGATGTTGGAAACATGTGATTGTTACCGTTTTTCGTACGAAGATGAAACTGTTTCAGAAAAGGATAGTTATAGATGTCAGTAGTAATTTATAGCATATAAGGATATTGCTGATTATTAAAAGTTTTCCACCGAAAAGTTGATGTATCGCGTTAATAATAAATATGATAGACGATACTGGAAACCATATATTTTTAATCAAGGAGAATATAGCAGTAAAAGACGGTCAGGTTTTTGTCAATTTCTTGTGTTCTTTTTCTGTCTTAATTTTGTTATAGTTGCTAAGGAACAGATCCAATAATAAAGAATATATACTCTTGACATGAATAGAGAAATGTCCATATTATCTTTTTACCGAATAATGTTCGTCAGATTTTCATATGACGAAAGGTAATGAAAATCTGTATCAGAATCATTTCATTTATTTTGCGTGTCATCTGAATTAGGAAAATTTGTATCCGATTAAATCTGATGCTTCGCTGAAGAGCTCATTGATTGAATGGGATTTGAAAATAGTGTAGACTTGAATACTGTTAGCTTTGAATATAATTAAATTGCTTCTTCGAATCTCGGAATCAATCGACATTCTGGAAGCAAAATCACTCATGGTTTTAGGATTCATAGTATACAGTATCCTCTTACCTGCATTTACCATTTTTTATTTTAAGGAAACTATTAAATGAGATAAATTATAAAATATATATTTTAAAGCGGATCATGACCTCGAAATTCCAGCAAAATACCGGTTAACCAGTTGACAGAATAGGTATACCGAAAAAACGAAAATTTTGTTTTATATTGTCATATAATAATGAGCTGAAAGCCTAATTTGAAAAGGAAATATTGTTCTTTATAAAGAAAATATGAAACGAAAGCCAGTACTTGCGTTGAACATGATGAATAATAATAAATGACCAGGGTAATGATGAAAACGTAATTATTAATATACCCAGGCTTTTAAAATGCATATACGTATTTTAGTTATAATAAAGTACGTAAATATTACTGCGCATAGATACTAATTTAATATTATTATCTCTCTAGCTGTGAAACAGTTCCAATTGATGCTATAAATAATATTTCACCAGATTCAAATCTTACCTTATTAGCAATATATCCCGCCAAGAAACGTAAATATGAACGCTTCTTATTTATGCAACAAATATTTCATTCCACTTGTACATGAAATGTTTTTATGCCAGCACAAATAATAATTTTTTATTTTGTTTTGCTTTTAGTGGGTTTAACAGAGACAAGATATGTCATTGATTTGTGAAGCCGAGTGCTCTCAATCACGGGGCCCCGAGTTGCCTAGTGGTCTAAAGCGCTGTGCGTTACGGATCACTGCCATCTCACCTCTGTCTGCGTGGGTTCGAGTCTAGGATTCGGCAAATGTGGATATGGGAGAAAGCTTGCCAGTAGCTTCTCGTGGGTCGGTGTTTCTTTCCGGTGTTTGCCGGGTTTCTTTCTCCACCATTAATACTGACCGCCATGAATAGCCTATCGTGTGCTGAAAAATGGTGGTAAACCCCACAACAACAACAACAACAAATGCTCTCAACCACCCGATCACCTCGTGCCAAGTTCAAAGAAGAAAATTGAATATCCTATAGGAAACCCTTTTTCAATAAACAAAATTAATTTAAAATAATGAAGATTGAGTTCCCCATTTTGTTGAAGAAAATCATCTATGGAAAATATAGTTTTTATTTGAATGCATTTATCTTATCAGGTGAAAGACAACATCTCTATTTCATCATTTCTTGACAAGAAATTGAAAGCAATGATACGAGTCCCTGTTGAGCACATATTTGGATTGCTAGAGCAATCTTGGTCAATGCAGACTATAAAAGAGGATGTTGAAACATCAGTTAAAGTAAATGTATGTATAAAGGGGATAAAATGTATTATGTCTGATCAGGGTTGATAATGCCATTTTCAGTGTGTGTGTGTGTGTGTGTGTGTGTGTGTGTGTGTGTGTGGTCATTCAATGCTTAACAATTCGGACTTTAAATTAGCCTGCTTCAGTGATTTATATATTCTAACATAGGCAGTGAAAATGTTGCAGAATATTTTCACAATTAATTGTACATATTATTTCCAATGAATTGCTGTAATTAGCCAAAAACTGACCCATTTATTGTGTGAAAACAAACAATTCCGAAGAAACCTCCAACTCAGTAATGGAGATCGAGGTTGGAAACTGATGGGCATGAACATTTTGCAGAAAAGATTCGTCAAAGTGTTTGAAAGCTATTCATGTTTGGTAACAAACGTTCTTGCAAACTATTCTTTTTTTGGATAAAACAAAGATATATTACTTTTTATATTATTTTCTTTGGTATACTAGAGTTTAATGTTACTGAATGACTTTATATGTTAGTTATATCATTTGAATGCCACCGAAGCTGTACATTACAACTAATTCAATTTTATATTTAGTTATAGGATACATAACCTTTCCCATATGACATACAGACATTTGACACATAATGGTTACAATCGACAAGTGTTCATAATATATATATATATATATATATATATATATATATATATATATATATATATATATATATATATATATATATATATATATATATATATATATATATATCAAACTCATTCTTTAATTCCTAGTAAAAACACAAAACAACAAAACAAACCAAAATAAAATTGTTCAAGTAATGTTCAACACCACACAAAGACATCACAAAGTTATAGCACACATATCTTGGTTTATTGGCTGAGATGGCGGAAACTTATTATTTACATCATATTAGGAATTTGTCATAAAGTAATAGAACTTTTGAATTTGAATGTTACTATGCACATATTTCTTCAGTTAAACAGGCGCATTGCAGAATGAAAATTGTATAACATGCGCCGTCCACTTTATTATAAAGAGACATATATAACGTATATAATGTTAGCGGTAATTTCATTTGTTATGACGTGAAGATGCTAAATCGATATTACTTTTTTTATCGAAGTTTTGTGTAGGTGTGAATAACTTTTTGCTGGATTGAGTAGTTTTACAAGACATTGAAAAGCAGACGAGAGATGACAAAGTTAGTTACTTTTCACTTTTTCTTCTGTTACTGTAGAAAATACTTATTATTTCAGTTCAGATTTTTCCTGGAGCTTTGATAAAAAGTGAACAAAAAATGTTTTTTACATTTGAGAATTCCAAGTGCTTATATTTTTAAAAATGTTTTGAAATAAAAATTGCTTCTAACAAGTCAAAACGAATATACAAATCATTGTATAAATTGCTTGTTATCTTCTGACGAAGACCAATACACAAGTTGAACATGTCGTAGATAACAGGTGGTAAAACCCACTGCATTTTTTCCATAATGAATAGCAAATGTTGTACACAGTCCTATTACGAGGAATGTCTTCATTCATTGTGACTTATGTTTCACAATGTCCAGTATCTCAGAGTGAGCTAGTTTTATATGATCGTATAACTCTGGAAGATCATACATTACTATAGAGCGTCCACTGGGTAGAGCTGTCTTCCTCGACTGACAAATCTGATGACTATTTTTACGTACAAGTCTATTTCAGCCGAACATAAAAAATTAAATGGCAAATCAAGTAAGAAAAGAAATATGAGAGGAAAGGATGCAGGGTTTAAGAAAGGGTACTAAATATTTGTAACAAGTTAGGCTATTGAACAATATCCAAAAACTGGCTTAGGAGTATAGGGTTGGGTGCATAGGTAGGCCAATAAAATGCATATAGGTGATAAAAACGGCATATTAAGTTCCCACATTACGATTCATTATTCACTTATTATAGCTACTGTTAAGACCTATACTAAACATTGCAACCATGGTGTTGGTGGTAATGAAGATCAAGATAATTATTTTAACAGCATATAATAAGTAAAGGATCCATTTTGTGTCAAAATGGTACTTTACATCGCACATAATTATATTAACTATAATAGTACAATACAAAGACTGTTAAGCATCGTTTCGTAAGTTTCGTAAGTTGGAATTTCTTTATTGTTATGTAGAAAAAACGAAAAGTGATGAAGAGAAAAATAAATATGGAAACATTAATGCTGTTTCATGACCTGTCAAGGACATTCAAACTCACAATTAATTATTAGACTCAGGAGTCCAATAAATGCCCGTCTTAGTCGGCAAACGGATTATGACATTGTCAATAAATGGAATTAATAGGTACGGGATTAATAGGTATGGACTCAATGTGGTGACCTGGGGACCCCTGGAGAAAAGCAATAAAGAAAATATCCTTGCTGGGCCTTTGATCTAGCTGCGGTACAACTACTATCCACTGCCTTACAAATAAGATTTTAAAATATCGTCGGCGTGGTATTGAATCCAATCTGAATCGTTGTTTTGTCTGAGAATATTTGGAGTGCCGCATTAATATTCGTACAATATTAGTTAGTTATATCATTAAGATCCTGCTGCATTTTACAGATATCCAGCCATTGCAGTTCAAACGTGGAAAAATGTGCTTCATTTATCTTTACAATGTCAAGAAACTTCTTTTTGTATGCTTGATATCTTCCTGTGAAAATACGATCATTAAAATAAACTACAGTTTCTATCACGGCTTTTTGAAAGTATTTTACGTTAGATTTCTTCTGGTTCAGTTGATATACTCCCTCAAATAATTCCTTGTCTAAGATTATCATACTGTTATTCAAGCACATACTGAACTTCTCATATTATTTTGGGTATATATTTTGTTCCTGCGTTTTTAACCTAGAAGTTTTGTTTTTCTAGAAAACAGATATTTCTGCACTTCGATTAATTTTTGTTGACTCATTACTGCATCATTTGAGAACAATTCTTTACTACTACCTGCGACAAATAATCTCAGGACTTTTAAATCCTGGTGAAAATTGATCGCTGCCTATCTGACTAAGATTCATCCAGTGTCATATACTCTGGAGTCTCATAAGCATTTGTTTGTGTGATAAAACATCATGTGATTGCGGTAGTGCAGCATAAACTAGTGCTACCAGTAGGCAATCCCAACACATTTCTGATCGACGACTTATACATGTCAAACTCAATTCTCATATATTTCATTGGTGGCAAGCAGCATTCGCTCATATTTCTTTGATGGTGATAGTTTGATTCTTTCCCTATTACAGATCTGATTTTACGTTGAAGTTCATAGTTGATATGATCCTGTTAGAATGCCAACCACCTTCAGCCAGGAACGTGTGTCCTTTCGACGTCATCGCTCTTCCTTGTGTCCTTGCGAGACGTTATCGCCTGATACCGACAATACATATTTTTAAATGCAGCAAATTCACCATCTGTCATTACACCGTCGTTTAACCCCGTCGACATTATTGATAATAATGCAGTTTTCGATGCCCACGCTGTTCATGTAATTTCTTACTCGCACAAGTTGATAGTCTTTTAGGGATAAAACCTGCAACATTGAGAACACCAGTAAGTCATATCATTGGCGATATCACGTGAGTCGCTGATAATACTCCGACTAACGTCGTTGTTTCAGCAACCAGCGAGGACACCGCATTAACATTGAATAATGTCTTAAGAGCTTTGTTTTGTTGCCTTAGTTGCTGTAACAGTATATTTGGTTGCCTTGATAATTTATTAAAATGACTTTTATGTACCTTCTGAAAAATCCACTGGCGATTCCTGATGTTGTAGTTGCTGTTTGACAGAATCAACGAGGGGGAGATATTTCTAGTTTAGCTGTACGAGATTGCATAGTAAACGCAGACTAATTTACTAATTTTATTTACTTAAACATGCGTCATCGTGGATACAATGCTTGGATCAGCGTTTCTCTTCTAAGATATAAAGATTCTTGTAAGGCTGGAATACTAGGAACAGATTATAATAACGGCTATGGCTGTCCAAAGGTCAATTCACCATACAAGACTTAGATGGGTTTTTCACACCCAAACTATCAAAAGATAGACACAATCAGATTGGTGTTTTTAATAAAGGATATAAACATTTTCTTAATAACCTCAATGCTTGAAACGAACCCATAATAGCATCCAGCGTGGATCGGTTAACTCTCATGCGCATTGCTTTTACCCCAGGGAAAACAAACACCCCACAATGCTATTAGAGTGGATAAAAGGCTAGGATTGGCATTCCGGAAGGTGGTGCTCAAGAGTTTTTGATATTTCATAGCGTTTGAATTTTAAAGATAAGGAATTTCCACGGCTGTCCTCACTGGTTATACTGGCTGTATGAAAATGTCCTTGTATATCTTAAATATTGTCAAGAACCTGTGATCTAATTTATTTTTATGTATAATTGATGGGCGTAATATAGGCTATAGAGTATACAGTTTGGAATTACTCCAGATATATACCTTTCACATGACCGCTAGCTCCGCTTGGCCATTTTTACTTTTTGGACATCAGAGGTAAATTTTTAAAGAAGAGATAATAACAATTTTTACGTTTTATATTTTTGGTAATCCATCCATTGCACTTTCAGAAGATGGTATTATCTAGCTGTGCAAAATTGATTTTCCATACTTTAATAGGTGCTAATTGAGATTTTTGTATCACAATGGATTAGTCATTTTAATTAGCGGTATACTTAAATCATGCACAATTTCCATGAGTAAAGATCCTAAGAAATGCCAGCTACATTGTATCACAAGCCAACATTCTCTTAACTGTACATGTCACTTTTGCAAACAACTTTACCTTGCAAGTCACACTCTCAAAAGTACATAATAACTGGTGAACGCCCCCAAACTAGGTATGAGTAGATCTACCCCTATTTATGCTTAATGTTTGGCTGTAAGTGGGGTCAGTTAACACCCCAAAAGGGTTGTCTAGCAACCTACTACAGCTGCTATATAACTGCAACTAGTTATGATGCAGGTTGTTTTGAACAACTGTCAAATTAACAGCCTTGAAGTTTATACCTCTTCAGCTCGTGATCTGTTGTTTAAAAATACATATAAGGTGATTGCAAAGTTTAAACATTTTAATCTGGTGTGCGGATTTTTGTTCAAGCTTTAGTATAAGTTTAAAGAGTAACTTATTTTCGAGCATAACATCACCTACTGGACATTTTCTTTCCTCTGAGAACTTTAGGAGTTGACAACCTAAGACTAATTTTTAATGTTTGAGGTAGCTTATTAACTTTTTTAAGAACAACCGTAAATTATGTGTGATGACAAGTTTTGTATAGGGCCATATCTGGGACGGACTTATTCACGGTGCAGTATTACTTTGGCATACCACATAATCTGACTGACATGGGGGTGGAATAAGAAAATGGGGATAGTGGCTCACTTCCATTATTGCACGATGAAAGAGTGAGTTAGATAATTCTCCATGAGACTAAATTACTGAGAGATCGATGTTTAGCTTAGTGTGTAATTTTCCCTTGAGATTTTGCTGCTGAGTCACTTTGTTTTCTAATGGAGCTGTGTTTCTGAGTGTGTAGAAATTGTTATTGAGTAATGTGGGTCCTGCATCGGAGTGGTGTGAGGAAGAGTATCAGGCTTGATTGAAACGTGAGTTGTTGATAACATATGCAAATAAAGATCTGAGTAATGTTTCTGAGATGATTTATTGTGACGAGAGTGAAGAAGGGTAGGAGAAGGAGTGTGTGAAGCGTAGTCACAGTCATCAGCGTCCTGTTCAACAATACAATAAGTGGTACTACATAAAAATAAGTTGAATAGTTCTCATTTCTTGGGGCATCAGTGATGTGAATTTCCTTACTAGCTAAATAAGGTGACTTTGGTGCAGTTGGTGAATCGTGAAGACTTCATAAAATTGAGCATATGTTTAAGCGTATTTTTGAGAAGATGGGTCTAAACGGGCATGCAGCAAAATGTAAAAGCGTGTCTGGGAAGAGTTTAATGAAGGAGTATTTCGGAGGCATTATCTTAATTAAAGAAGCGGTGGGAATCCATGAGTTGAATTAATCAATATATCCAAACCATTTGAGTGATATTTCCTTTAGTAGATAGGACGTTTTCAATTTCTTTTACTTAGCAGGATCCTGTGATGGGTTCTCCTGAAAAATCGTGGAGGCTGTAGGTGATGAGAATGGTGAACGTTTCTCCACAAGCGAGTGTTTGAGAGTTCTGTTAAATCGTTTGATGACAGAGGTCTTTACAGGATTATTGGTGATGTACAGGGTGATATTAGTTTTTGATGCCAGTCTAATACAGTTTGTTGAAAAATTCGCTAAAACGATATGGTCAGGGTTTATGATGCGTTCATGTACTAATGAGGCTATCCAATGCCTCCACGATGAATGACCCAGGTGTAGTTACTAAAGATATAAATGACCATCATAAGATAGTGGAAATTATCTTTATATACGCTAACAATTTTCATATCAGTGAAAACCGCTGATCATATTTTGTGTACGTCCACATCGATGACTGCGTCTTAGAAAAAGCTTGCGTACTGGTTATTCAGCTACTCGGAGAGATGCCCTTGTGCACTTCGAACGCCAATGTCCAATTCATGTTTAGTGTCAATTATGCCCCGAACGAGAGCTCGGTCTGCACATTCTCTGAATTATTTTGCCCTGAGTTCCTTTAAGTCCATCAGCATGACTCAATCGCATCCCAGTTTTTCGTTGAAATGCTCTCTGTAACACATATCTTGATGCATAGCGATGGCCTCTACAGCGTTGTAGGGTTCTTGTCAAGGGAGAGGCTGATCGTGTTCCTTCAGTTGTTGTGGCTAAGGGATTCAATGGTTCTATGTATTAATCGTCTGTCAATATCAATCCTCTCCATGGTTCAGAAGGTTTTTAGATGATAGCATGGACATCTATGGCAGTAACGAGATTTTGTCGCTGTTTTCACGTGAAGGTCTTCGGAGTTCCTATCAGGCTCATAGTGTCTGGAAATGATGCATATTTTAGGCAAAATCTCATTTTGGTGTCATGTTGCTTAATAAATTGTGTTTTGTTTTGAAAACACACACAACAAACATGGATTTGATCATAATTTTTAATTTTTGGTTACGAGTCCATGGTACTATATACAGTGTAGATGTGACTTTATGTCGACCATAATAATCATTATATTACCATCCAACGGTTCCATCGTCGACTTCTGAAGTTCTAACAAGTTATACACAGATCCTTTATGTGCTGAGCTGAGATATTGCATAGCTTCGTCGGGAACAGGAAAACCAAGCGAATCGAAATACTACACATTGTTTGAATGAGGATCGTTAATGATGGCGACCCACTGAGTTACTTGTCCATCTTATTAATATTTTGCATTAATCCTTTGGCATGCTATACTTGGGAAGCTGATTATTATAAACTATGCCTATAAGAGATGTTTGAAATCAAAGCTGCTTGAAACGTTTCTTTTCATACCCTCAGACATATTCCTGACGTCGAATGTCCTCAATGGAAAAATGAATATCCTTGTATAAACAAGTCTTTATTTCCACATCATGCCAAGTCGTACGTTTCAAGCGAAGTCACACTGGTTTCTGGACGTTAAAGCCCATTTCCGATGGAAAGTAGACCCGGCAGTAAGGTCTCAGCAAGTTCTGCTAATAGAGGTCTAATAAAGCTTCCTTGTTGGGACAATTGTGGCGCAGAAAGATGGCCTTCCGAGTAGATTTTTGTTTAGCAAAAGAGATTCTTTGTCCATTCGTTAACACGAGTTCATCAGACCCCATGAGCGATAAGGAATTCAGCCTAATAAACACAGGCCTTTTGTGTATGACTGCAACAGCAATGTTTTTGTTTGCTGCGGTGATAGTGTGACTTCGACTAGAATGATAGACATGACGTTTTATGAACTCTTATTAATTTTTTAATTTTCTTTTTGTGTGGCATTTATTGATTTCTTTCTACGGCAATTGTATCACTAAAAATAAAGGTCGTGGCATGGGAAAATTGTTTATATATCTGTTCCCTATATTTTATAAGTGTACTTTTTGCACAGAACTGATCGTACTCCGTCGACGTATCCAGATAGTTTGATCACTAGTTACACAGACGTTTACACAGACGTTTCCTCTTGAACTAAGATTTGTTCGTTTAAAATAATTTGGTATTCCTCTAACTCTTAATCTGGAATTCGGCATAATATAGCTAACTTGTAAGAAGCAGGATGAATAGCAACCGAAGTCTTCTGGTATTCAGTCAGTTGAATAATTTCTGACCACTATAACGCTTTCAAATGAATCAGTCCTCTTATAGCATTCATGTACCATTGGTGATATAACGGATGCGATTGTATTTTGCGGTGGACGTGAAATTTTACAACCTCTCGGTAATTGCATTCTCCCAACTCTACAGGCAAACCATAAATATTTTCTTGTAATGTATTCATCACGAGATTATTGAGGTCGTCAAACTAAGGTTAGGTAGTGACTGTGCGGAGATTATCGAATATGTTACAGAATAGCTGCATCTTTATAGAGACATTGATCCATACGCAACGTTAGACCACAATTGATACACTGTACTTCCTATTTCCTCCAGAAAGATGGAAGAGCCAAGACATATAGAACATCTGATTAGATCTTTGCGAGGTGTTATACAAAGGTTTTCTTCAGAAAAGCCGACGGCCTACTCACTCTCTTTTCGAGATAAAAGTCAAGACATTTGTTATATCTATCAGCAGAAAGGCACATGTCTTCGCAATATCCACAATGTCAAAGACATCGGTCTTTAGACTGCATTAAGAAACAACAGGATTCGGAGAAAGAGAGGGGTTCTGAAAACAAAGAAGAGGAAGAACCCCCGTGAGTCCAGAAAGAGAAGAAAAAAGAGAAGAAAGTGAGGAAGAAGATAGAAAATATGTAACAGTGAAGAAATTCAAAACAAACGGAAAGGATAACAAGAAAAAGAAGTCTATGAACTTTATGAAGTGTTATGTTCTGAAATTGGATTGAAAATTTGTGCTTGAGAATATACAAGAAAGAAAAGCGTAAATGTCTCTTGATTTTGATTTTTGTTATAATAAAGGCATACACTCACGCACTCACACCCATTATGGCAAAAAGGGATTTTGAGTTTTTATTGATTTTACAAATGAATACTATATCTTTTCGAGAGAGGTGGGTGGCCCTGAAAATGGTAGATGTTTCTTTTATATAAAAGAACAAATTCAGGAACTGGAAGTGACGAGCTTTAACAGCCTTGTCCGTTTTTCACATCAAAAGCCTGCTTCTGGACATGCTGCTGTCGATTATTGTGGTAGAAATAACTAGGATTGCTATATCAGGCTTGTAGAGGTGTGTGGCCGGGGTTGGATTGTTTGGCTTGGGGAGGTATTTTATCTTGGGTCGTAATAACAGACGTCAGATACATTTGTTTCAGTCTCCTTAAACTCTGCCAAAATGTCTAAGCGCATCGTCATTGTTTGGTTTTCACCGTTCTTCTTCTTCTCTAGACCTTATATCTTCTCTGCTTCTTCTTCCTGTCGTTCTCATCTGCGCGCTGTTTTTCTGTTTCAGCAGTTGCAAAGTATTCTCCAATTTTGTTTTCTGTTTCTAAGATTCACGACTTACGATTAGGAAGGAGACGGTGGTGAAAGTACTGGTACTAAAACAAATTTTTGTGAAGATAATAGAAACTCCACTAAATCCCAATTACAAATGTTCTCTTCTTGCAGTATAACCGTATCGTTTGGTAGCCGATGCTATGTCATCAATTTTTGTCACCACAGCCTGTACACCAAATTCGTCGTCTTCTTAGTTTCTGTCATGTTCTAAATCTGCCGCATTGATTTGCTGCACACAGGAGTTGGCGAACCTATATAAGAAATGTGATGTCACAGGTAGCTCTCTTCGGATTGGAAGACAGACTCCGCATTCTGACTGAATTTTGTAACGCGTGTTAGGATTGGTGAAAAAACTCAACTCGTTTATTTCCGCTCTTCCACTATAAATAAACACTGTAACTCAAAACCAATGATTAGCACTAAAGCTACTGAATTCGAAACAAACTGGGACTAAGAGCTCCAGTTAAAAGCAAACATTGCACATGATGTTCTTGACAACTATTCTAGTTTTGTAACACATCTATACTGAAGGTTCTAAATCACCCGCCCCACCCCACCCCCAACATCATTTGCAGTAGTAATCCCAGAACTCTATATTCAAATGGGACAAAGATTGCCAGACCACAGTTCTAACTAAACTTCTGAAGTCTGATCCACAAATGAATCTTTAAGCTGGATCATAGAAAATAATATCACAAAAGCGGCAATCGTTAGTGACTCATTTAGTGTCATAGCATCAATCCAAACTAATAACATCAAAACAGGAAAATAATTCACTTGACAGAGTTTCATAATTGCTAAACGAACTATCCTCCAGAAGCCTAGTTGTGGACTTTGTATGGATACTTTTGCATATAGGAATCTCTGGCAAAGAATAAGCGGACACAGTCGCTAAAAATGAACTAAAAGAACCTAACCTGCCCGACTAAAGTACAGTATCTTCGAAGCCCAAAATATAACCAGATAATATATAAACAAGAAATGGCAGGAATACTAGGACTCTATCAATAAGGGCAGGGAACTATACACAACATTTAAGGAAGTTGACAGGTTCAGAAAACCGCCACAAGTTAATAACCCGAACCAAAAATTCTAAACCGCATAAGAACGGGGAAAAAAACTAGCCGGAAGTTTTGGTAAATATTTAGGACCGAAAAGCAGCTAATGTAAACTGTTACCACTGCCGCACCATAGAAGACCATAAACGCATTGTCAATGACTGCCTTCAACATCAAATGGTCAGAATAACATTTAAAGGGCAAAACAGAAATTAAAACCCCTATATCATATAAAGTGTATCTAGATAGTAACAAGAATAATGTGAATGCAACATATAGAAAATATCTAAATGAATCCGGTCTTAATAAGAAAGTCTAAATGTCCAAATGAAAATATACCTCAAATTTCCACTCCGCCAAATTAGTATATAGTGCGAGTGGCACAAACACGGAATAGGTGGCTAGGAAGTGTCAATTGGACGACCTGTACACACATTATAGACCATAGGCTAACCGGAATAAAGACATACGCATAAAAATCATTAAACACCAGACTTAAAAAACATAACAGAGAAAGTATCAACTAGATAAAAAAATTAAAAAATAAAAGCATTTATTGTAGTGTTTTTATTGCATCGTAATTCTCTTTAATAATACTTTTCTCTAACAAACACGCTTATAACCTCACTCCCATACCGAACGATGACAGTCTTCCTACTAGAGTTAGATTCAAATATCAGGATACACAGGAACCGCAACACAAGGTGGTCACATAAATAGACTAAAGAAATACAATACGGCCCGAAATAGATAATATGAGGTGATCAAAATCCCAATGACCATCAGGCCCCGCTGAACAAGGCGGCAAAAAATACCATAAGACAAGAGACCGACCCCCCAAAATATGATGATAAATCCGAGACCAAAAGTCGCACAAAACCAGTTCACTCAGTAAGACCAAAGACATTATTAAATATAAGGTGGTTTAAGTTAAGGACTATCAGGGACAGTCACACAAGGTTACAAAATACTAGTAACCAACTGACTGTCACCCAAAGTTCTCTTATTAACACTTCTTACTTTTAAAGTAACACAATAAAACAGAGAGCACAGCGTTAGAAAAAACAAATAATTTTCATAGATAAGTCGACCAACACAAACAGCCCTGGATACCTTGCTGTAGCTTGGAGTCGTATTTCACTTTGATTGGATCTCTCCACCCTTTATCACTAATAAGCATGCGATGCGCGCACCAAACTAAGACTCGACTAACAACCAAACTGTGAGCTAAAATGAGCGAAATGAATATGTGCTGAGACCAACCCCACCCATGTGGGTAGCTATGGACCTTCTTGTTCTGCTACCTGACGGCAAAATTTACCTCAGTCCGTGAGTGCATTAACACCTGAAGTATATGGCACAATTCCGTTCTTTAAGGAAAATTAACATCCTGCGGTGCATGAATTAACAACTGACACATGCACTTGTGTGCGCACGCCAGTATATTCCAAATGACGAACATTTTCTTCCCCTGTTTTCGTCACAAAATGTGGACTAACGTAGAACCGTGTACCCTCCTATCATCGATGCTTTCTTTTTCAACCTGGACTATCACATGTATGTCAAACCATTATGGGCAATTACCCAGATCACAGAGACAGTCCTTGGAAACAAAGAAGCTATGTGAAGAGAGTCTTAATTTGCAGTCCAGAGGTCAGACGAAGTTTGAGTAAGATACAAAGTTACGTGCTATTCCCTGTATGTTAACTGAATGCTGTTGACAAAAACTCAAAGGTCCGTTTCAGAGACACGTCGTTGCCTAGAAAAGATAGCAGTTCTCTGTTCCGTTTCACTGTTCCACCCTGTTCTATTGTCTGATATGAGGCTATAAGCGCAATCGTAAAATTGTCAGGATGACCTATTGACTAATAAATCATGTACCTGTATATATATATATATATATATATATATATATATATATATATATATATATATATATATATATATATATATATATATATATATATATATATATATATATATATATATATACATTTCATGTTTTGATATCCAGAAGCTAAGATTACCTTCTGTAAGCAAAATAGCTGAACTTAACGACGATTCAGTTAAATCAAATATCAACAATGAGTGTGTGTGTGTTTGTGTGTGTGTGTTTGTGTGTGTGTGTGTGTTTATGACAAATATCAACCTAACATAAATGACAGTTATATCCTTGGAAAATGCTTGATAATACTAATATGATTTTTAGAAATACACGTACGTTACCATGCCGGTTAGCTCTGCTAAGATTCGAATACAGATTCGCAGGTGAATGGCACCCATCGCCTTGCCTGAAAGAACCGACTCCTATACCATATCGAAATACGCACATCACTAAAGATTGATGATTATAGCCATACATTGCTATTTGTAATGGTTATGTGATACGCAAATTACAAAATGCATATATACATAGTCCTAAATCATGTTAGCACGTTCGAAACTAGAAACAGATCAACATAATCTATATCGAAATAAAATTTGGAATACCACTCGAATTCAAATGGAACATCATACATGTAGACTTGCGGGATGTAATTTATTTTAAATTTTCACTTTAACTTATAGGGAAATAAATGATTTTTGAATGTTTCAAACTTCTCTCGCCTTTATTCTTCTTCTTTACACACACACACACACGCACACACACACACACACACACACACACACATATATATATATATATATATATATATATATATATATATATATATATATATATATATATATATATATATATATATATATATATATATAATCTCCATCATTGTTAAATAACAACAGAATCAATAGACATGCCTCATGAAAAGAAGAGATAAACGACAAAACCAAAAACAGTAAAACAGAACCTGTGGGGCAATTTTCAAGAAGTACAAATACTATAAAGAGGTTTTAAGACTCTACCCATTATATTGACTTGGTTGCTTGAGGAAATAAGTAAAACAATGTATCAATTGTTTTTAAATAGCGGAGAACTTTTCAGCATATGAAATTAATTACATTAAATTTCTTCATACTCGAAGATAGCAATGGACCAAGATAATCTCAAGATGCAATCCTAGGATTATATGTAAACTGCATACAGTGTGCACAAGTATGAAAACAAACTTCTGTCACACAGTCTTTCTGGACAGTACCATAGACTGTTTAAAAATTAACGGAGCTTTTATTTATTTTACGTTATTTCGGTTAGGGCAAACTTTCAACAATATATAAGATTCGAAACTGAAAACATATGTTTGTACAACGGTTTCATATTGAAAGAAAGACATTTGCCTATGCGTAGAAACAATTTACATAATTTTTTGTATCCCATCCTTCAATACAGATATAGAAAAGAACAGTAATCTACGTTGACCAAGAATATGTAACAATTCAACGGGGTGAAGAAAGAGAAAAAGGGGTAACATATTGGGTATGGATATAATTATTATGATGATGATATTCTATGGAAACATCATCCTCGTCATTGACAGTTCTATTGTTAAATCTGTTAATTCAATAAGCTTTCAGTTTTGCTCTCAGGATGCACTTAAACGAACGCGCATCATGCTCAATGACATATAGAAATTATAAAGTGCATCGCAATTAAAGACTGATAATGTAATAAGCAAATAATCATATATTAGCATTAATAATTGCAGTAGCTGCTATAGCAAAAATTTGGAGTTAGTTTAGAAACCTATGTTCATACTTATTGCCTATACGCAAAACTGCAGATACAGAACTGGTGAAATAGCATGTTCTGCAAGAAAATGGACATTCTACTCAAAACTACAATAGGCAAATACTTTACCGGTGATATTAATCGAACTATAAACGATTAAACGCAGTTTCCTGCTAATGACGTTAACTGAAATACACATCTTATATTTGCTGACACAAACATATTACCTCCTTACATTTGCACGAGTTCGAGACAGTAATTCCAACTTTGGTTAACTTCTCAATATCTGCCAATATCAGTCAGACCGCTTGTCATTCTAGTTTAAAGCTTAGTTTTGAAGAAATATCTCGTAATGAGGAATATGTATTCTAATTTTAAATATAGTTATACATTAATTCAGGAAACTTTGCTAATAATGCAGCATCGATATCACCAGAGAAGTCATATAGAGGAGTAAGAGAAGCAATGCCCTAAAGTTACTTATTTATAATGTTATTGAAAGTTGAAAAAGCATCAGAATTTTTCTTGTCAAAATCAAAGAAGATTTACGTAATAATTTAACGAACATTTACACTGATGCCGAACATACCGAGTATATTAAAAGAGCAACAACAGCGTTAACGGAAGCAAAATAAAAATTTTGTTCAGTTAGTAAAATAAGCTAGACGCACCTAAACTATTGAAAAGCAACAAAGACAACTGAAGCAACTATTACACACTTAAAAAAGCGACCTTGGTGATGTTCGTGGATTGTTTATAGGCGCATCAAACTTTCTTAGGACTTTGACCTCTGATCTTCACCGATCTCTAAACAAGTTACAATGTCAGACGTAGATACTTATTAAAAATAATGCTTTGAAGTGATTAAAACAGCTGGGATTGCATGCGACTCAATCGCTTCGAGATCGACTAAGATTTCATTTTTACTCGAGCGCCACCAAAAGCATTTCAGCTACCATCCACAGACACTATACGGCTGATAAAAGTATTAATAAAGCTGATCAGCAACGATTGTCAGATTCAGTGATATCGTAATGTAGAGTGGATTATGGCTGAGGAAATGAGTGTTAGAGCCACCAAAGCCGACACACATATGTATTAGACAAAATCAATAATGTACAAACTCAGTTCGAATATGTTTGATTCTGCAAATGACTTGTATTAGTGGATCGAAGTGTAAGAGATTTTCAGTATTATTCATACCCAGACAGACACCCCAATCAATTTAAAATAGATTTGCAAAAGTTTGACAGGTCGAGGTTTTTCCTTCCTGTGGAAGTTGAGGGAAAACTTCTACTAGCTCCTCGTTTAAACTACCGACCCAAAACATAATGGCTTCAATATCCTGCAAACATACATATGTCCAAAAACGAATACACTTTAAAATCAACTCATCAGAACAACGTATTGCACATATATAAATTGCACGTGAAAATAATATTTATCTAATAATGAATTTGTCATATTACTGACCTAAATAGAGATTTTTTTTTCCCCTTTAGAATAGAACCACTCTCCGTAAATTACATTGAAATAAAGTTAGCTTAGTTGTCCACGAATCTAAATGACGGATCCACGCTTATCTCATTACCAGCTTCCAACAATAAGAACACAAGAAAAATATAAATATAGCAACTTTTTCATAAATAGATCCAACTGTGAATAGTTGTTATATCTATACTGTTATTTATCTCTAATTGTTTTGAATATCACAACTATGGCTCGGTATACCTTTTCCCATGTAAGATTTAAGTTACAGTTACACTTGTATATTCCAAACTCATTCTTGGAGCTGCTTATACTAGGACTTGAAAGAAAAAAAGAGTCGTTAATGGTCTGTAAATATTCTACATAAATTACAAACTAATGATATATCCATTAAAAACAGCAGAGCAAGTGCAGACATATTAATTTAGTCTCAGAAAGTTGAGGAAAATAAAGAAAACAAGATTAATGTAAATGTGTACAAACATTTTTCAAAAAAAATAATTTTGAAAAAGAAAAACATTAGCCATTAAAATTTCATAAATTGTGCATAACGCAAGCAAAAGGTATGAATTATAGTTCTCTTAACATTATTGATTGAATGACGTATGTGAAGAATTGGTAAAAACAGGTCGAACTATAATTTTAATTAAAAAATTTTTATCTCAGATTAGTATAATTTTGTCAACACATTATAGAGACTAAACTTTGGTTTTTAATAAATACTAGACTGAGGAATCTTAATTGCAAAGCCTAATTCAATAAATGGCAAACATGTAACCAATAACTTTCTCCATCCATTGAAAGGAAATATTTTCACTCAAAATTATTACTAACTTTACTGAAAATATCTAAATCCTTAGAGATAAAATGCCGTATGGTTCATTATAGCTAATTTCTCTCTATTGCTATCATCCCCAAGGATTCTCTTACCCGTCATGACTGAATAAAACATAGCTAATCCAATTATAGCTTGGCAGTCAGTAGGACGAACTAATGAATCAAATTATATGGTTCCGACATTTTAGTACTTTCAAGGCTTTTAGAACGTGACTGTTGGTGTCATTAATCTGATTGAATGCTGCCTAGAAAGGATCAAAGTAAATCTCCTTTGAATATGCGTAAATCTCAATAAAGACTTCGGTGGCTGTGAACTCCAGTGTTGTTATGTACGAAGATCACATTTGAATTACATGAAGGAATATATGTTGTTTTCTTATAACCAGATAAAGATTACATTTCAAAATAAAGCAGGGGCCACGCTAGATGTATTCTGGACATGTTTCTCAGTTTGAAGTGAGTTATTCTACTAGTGGAACACGATAAAGAAATTAATGTTGATTTTCACGATAATTTAATAAATTGTCAAGTGTGGAAGAAAATTATCGCAGTTTATTTATATTATATAGCAGAGACGAGGACGAAAATGTAATTATATGACTCTCATTTTAACTCTATTTTTCAAACCTTCCGATGAAACAGCTCACCAGCTACATCGTATACGCTATGCAGCAAAATGTCATTTTCATTAGCTCTTCCTGTTTAATTTCAATTTTCCGCGTTATAAATAGTACCTTGCCTTTTAAATGGACACGTGTAGTAGGAAGATTATACGAAAAATTGCATCAGTCACGATGTTAATTGGCAGGATGAGATGGGTCGGAAAGGCTTTTGACATGTACAACATATAAGATTTAATGCCTTTGTCGTGTGCAAGTCAAGAATCTCTATATTTTACGATCATCTTCAGGCTTCCAATTATTAAAAGACATGACATTTATAAAGTTTTCCTCATATAAACCCCAAACTAAAAGCTTGTTCATTTCTGCTAACAAAATGACATTGCTTTAAAATTGCAAGAAAAACACTTTTATATTAAAGATGTTAGATAATCCTGTAACTCGAAGCTGGTTTTCAAACTGATGAAGGTCACAGCAACAAAATAGTTAACACCTTTTATAATACACTTTTCTGTATTAAAGTGCTTTTACAGCTGAATAAGTAAAAAATAGCAAGGGCCCCTTATTACGTACGTTTATCATTTATTCATAACTGTGTCATTTTAGCAATGTATTTTTGCCTGGATATAAAAGCATTTCCTCACAAAGATCAATCTTGAATATCTTGTCAAACAAATTTGAGAAAACGAAAATACTAGAAGCAACTATAAGATGTATTTCCTCCACGTCTAGAATAAGTGGAAACAAGAACTAACACTTGAGAAAAATATTTTTTTTTCTTCAAATTTGACAGTTTATAATCATGCATCACCTGAATATATTATTATTATTATTATTGTTGTTGTTATTATTATTATTATTATTATTATTGTTATTATTATTATTATTATTATTATTATTATTATTATTATTATTATTATTATTATTATTATTATTATTATTACACAGACTGTTATGTATATCTAATTTCTATTGAGTAGTTTACACTGGCCAGTAATTTACTAAGTGACAGCATATATTGAATTTGAATTCTAGATTAATATAGAAATTAAGCATGTTTTAGAAGATGTGTACGAATTTGATGGAAAATACAGTCATCCTGGTTTTTTTTATTGTATTTTAACTTTTATATAAATTATGTTTATTTTAGAGGACTAATATTCATCTTGCAACATTAATAATAAAATTATTTTTATTGTTTTTTTAAAAGGTTCGTCAGCTATCTCGCAATTATTCTAAAGTAAATATCATAACCTTTTAATCTTTTGTTGAATCACTTTAATATCATTCCAGATTTAAATTCAGTATAAATTCCAGTGAATGTAAAAACCCAAGAATTTTATCAAAGCAAATTCGAGAGAAAACAATCACTTGAAGTCAATAATATAAACAAAAATGATTTCATCCCCAAATTACTGTCATAACATATAAAACAATTTTATTGTGTCAAGATATGAAGCACGAATGACCAGGTCCTCACAATCATAAGCTTATATATAGTTCTCTACAAGACCTCAGGTCACAGTTAGCATTTATATGAAAAGGGCATTAACCTAATGGAAACACCTTCTAGAAAAAGCAAAACCTGTAAAATTCACTTAGGAACGTCCAAAACCATGACCCAAATAAACATATTTACTTCCTCTATTAAAAAAGATCATGATTTTAAGCCCATGTACATATAGAATAATTACGCTATGCATTTGTTGTTTACATAAAAATAAATCAAAGAGAAATGACGAGGTAAAATCCAGTATACAATGCTGTATTACAATAGCAAATAAACATACTTAGTTCTTTATTTTCGAATAATGCATATGTTATTATACTTAATTTAAATAGTTTTACTAATGTCCTTTTGTACATCTTTGACAAATTTAATACTCGCAAAAACATGCACGTCCGTAAAAAAAACTTAAAACCATTTACAATAACTGACTTTAATTTTGAGAATTAGAATTAAAACTGAATTCCTGAAAATCTATTAAAAATACCAAATCATTTGACAGGCAAGTTATATTATTTAATTCAATACAAAACGTTTATGCACCACACAATAATTCCTTTGTTAGTTTATAAATATGACATTTTAAAAGATAAAAAGGTATCATACGTGATATGTAGAGAAAATGAAATATATTTTAGTGAAAAACAGTAAAAATAGTACCTTCAAACATTCAGTCTGCTGGTTGATATCAAACTAGATATGAAATCAAGGGAAATGTTTGCTGAACATATTAAGGACAACGACAATTATATGACTGCAATCCTTGTAAAGAAAATGTATTCTTGTTAATTAAATATTTTGAAGACATGGAGGAGGATAATTTTGCTTGAAAATGTTATATTTGAATGAGTGGGTGAAAGATGAGTATTTTTTTTTCAAACTAGAATCCATTATAAACTCGTAAAAATCACATTTCTTTTTATTCTTGCTCAAAAATTTGGATAGCAATATGTAAAAAAGACTAAAATAGCATTTGTCTAACAGCAATATAATACTTCTTCCGAATTTAAAGTAAGAAAATATGTACATGTAAAACGTACAATAAAAATGTAACGGTAAAATATAAATAAACCAACACTGTTCATTATCAAATAGAATAGGCAAAATATGGAATGAAGGATTGTAAATTATTCATAGAGTCGTATGGATTGTGGTGTTTTAATTGCTTATTGACTTTTATTTTTATTTTATAAAGTCTCAAGCGTACGCAAAACTCTTAATCCGGATCAAAATTTAGATATCAGATACTTTCAAAACACAACAAAACTCATTGTCTCTTTCAGCGTGCACTTAATGCAAGCCGAAAAGGGCACGCTATTGTTGATTGTTACAGACTGAAAACCAAGCAATAGATTAAGAAAAATCTGTTACAAATGCTTTGCTTCAAAGAGATCAAAATACTAGTGTTTGGCATTGAAAACAATATAGTGGTTGGTTAAAACAAACACTAATCTGATTTCATTCTTAAAAAAGATGACAATTTAATGACCAGAAGTTCTATATCACTTTCTAGCAATTCTGCCACCCTTATCCCAATAAAACCATTACCTTACATCCGACACATGAGAAACTAAAACTCTTGCTGTACGTTCATTTTTCTGAAAATCTTATCTTAGTTAAGAGTTCTTATTCAAGGAGTAGAGAACTGCTTTGTTAATGTTTCTGTCCGATGTGTCAAAGTGGCGGAAGGATTAGTCTAAAACCAGAATCATAGTAAAAGCTTTAATGAAGATTTTAGTCACACTTTTGGTCTGATTATAAACAAAATTACAAGTTTAATCTTCTTAAATATATGTTTTAATTAAAATATGAATCAAATGCTTTTTATGCAGCAAAATCGGGTAAAAAATAAATATGATGTATGACAGTTATACAAAGAAAACACACTTTCAGTATAGTAATAAAGTTTTAACTATCTTGTCCTTATCTCTAACTTCTCTTTGGCTAAATTGTATGGTCCGTACACAATGGAAAAGAATGTAAATAACTTACCATCATCAACAGTTCCGCCATGAGGATACATAAACAACTTTGTGATATACACGTTAGAAGAGTAGTTGGTAGTGATTCAGTCAATATACCTGTGCCTATCCCACACAGTGACGAAGTAAACGATGAAATACAGTCTGACTGTAGTTACTCTGATTTTCGGAAGTTAGAAATATTAAACAATCTAGTGCAATTGCGGCTACAATAAAAAGAATGATACAAAAGATATTATCTGAATATTGTTGCTGATTTTCCAAAAAATCCTCATTAGCGGTAATGTTTGAGAGAAATATTCAGTGCAGCTGGAGAATTGTTTATTAGAAGCCAGTAAATACAACTTGAGTTCGTAATTATTTTTGGCGTCTAAACCATATAATAAATACGTATGCCTACAGAAATGTTAACTTTCCCCAAAATGTATTCGTTTCATTTCTAAGAATATATAACCAAAATGACAAACTTTTCAATACAAAATATATCTTTAGAGTTGTCCCATTGAATAATTTCTAGCAAAATCCACTTTGGGTAAATACCAAACGAAATTTGTATTTGCATCTTAAGATGGAATTGACCAATATAAAATAATAACGTTTGGTATATAAATTTTAATTCCCTTGTTAAATTAAAAGACCACATGTAAACCATTTGGAAGCTATACGAACAGCCAAGTAATGAAAATATTGCAATTAATATAGATAAACGTGAGTGTTACTGTGCTTGTGTTACAAATTTAGGACATAATGTGAAGGAAGGTCCAATTCAATATGTAGAAGTTAAGGTTATGTCTGTCTCAGAATTCCACTTCCAGTTAGTAGAAAGGAGCTCTTATTTAAGGTTGGATATTACCGGAATTTGCTATCAAATTTCTCATAGTTGCAGTTCACGATGTCGTAAGAACACAAATTTGATATCGAAAAAGTCCGAAGAGACGAAAACATGATTGCAGGTGCACACATACGTGGATATTATGTATGTATGTATGTATGTATGTATGTATGTATGTATGTATGTATGTATGTATGTATGTATGTATGTATGTATGTATGTATGTATGTATGTATGTATGTATGTATGTATGTATGTATGTATGCATGCATGCATGCATGCATGCATGCATGCATGCATGCATGCATGCACGCACGCACGCACGCACGCACGCACGCACGCACGCACGCACGCACGTACGCACGCACGCACGCACGCACGTACGTACGTACGTACGTACGTACGTACGTACGTACGTACGTACGTATGTATGTATGTATGTATGTATGTATGTATGTATGTATGTATGTATGTATGTATGTATGTATGTATGTATGTATGTATGTATGTATGTATGTATGTGGTGGGTTATCTAAACATTTAAAAAGACATCCAGGAACTAATTTGCTAGTGAAAACGGAAACATTCTGTCACGTGTGCGAAATATAAATGCAGGATTTGTTCCAATTTTCTGGTGAAGTATTTCCTTATATTAACACATAATAGGTTGAGTTTCCTTTCATTATATATTTCAAAGCAATAATATAATATTTGCATGGCTCCGTCTCTTCATTCTACACGAATGAGATTATTGAATTCATTTATAACATCGATAAAAATGATCTTAAATTTTTATGCTTTTTCGGACAGTAGCTGTTTATAAATATTTAGAATAAACAAAAGGGATCGTTCTAAAGGAACTCAAAACGTAACATTAAAAAGCATCAGATATTGATCATAAATGATTACTTCGAAGGATTGTAATGTCTATTTCTTTTATTTCTGATTTCAGATGTAAATGGTCTGTTTTGGAAAGCTTGCAGTCTAATGTTTATTAACTGACTTAGCACCCAGATTTCGAATGACATTTAGTTACAGTCAATATAATCAGTACCGTATTTCTCCAATCGTCCGAGTATTTAACAGCTGCAGTGCTTATTATGCAAGCGTAATCATATGTATTTTTCTCAAAGAAATGTGTCTCAGAGAAAAGCAGGAATACGATATTGTAATGGTGACAGAATATGGAACAGTAATCCGTCATTTAAGTTCCATCATTATCAAACTCCATGATTCATGTAAAACCACCTCAAAAATTATGTTTAGTAAAGGTTAATACTTGACTCCTCTGTGTTTTGGTAGATTTTTAAATACAGACATGCAAGTCTGTGGCGATATAATTTCCCTGACAAGAATCAAGAACATATTTCACTATCTCATTATGGGTTTTTTTTTTACGTGCGAGAAAGCAATGGAGATTACTCTATTGATCAAATTTAATTTCATGACCGTTCGCGAAACAGATAGCAGGCGTAAATGTGATTTTGACGTGTGTCTGGAAAATATTTCCGTTTCTACATATGACAATACTTTCTAGCTTTACAGGGGTGCCAGCTAGGCGAAGATTTTACGCATATAGAAATACAGTGGTATTATAACATACGTAAAAGGAAGGAGTTGAATTGGTGTTTGATTATCATGATTTCCGTATTTATAATCTTGCAAATTGTAGAGAAAATGTTTCTAGAACATCATTTGTGTTCTTCTTTGTTTTGATCAGGTGCGACGGATATTGAAATTTACATAACTAGATGTTGCTATTAGCGTCCAACAGTTTGACGCTGGGTTGATATTGAAGATAAAATTGAGCAAAATGCAACTGTATGCAATGCATAAACAAAGGAAAAGAGTCATATAGATCAATACCAATATATTCACCTCGTTTGCAGATAGCTAAAAATAATGTTTTAGAAGATAATATGATAGTAAATAGCTTTATAAACTTTTTTTACATTTAAAGGAAGGTAAAGAAAACAGTTACCGATTTATAGGTACCACGATTGAAAGAAAATGAAGCTTGAAAACAAAGAATTAGGCAAATAATTTTGTAGGATTCTATTTTTCACGGAATGAGAGAATATCCTTCTGTTTCAGGGTAAACATGAAAGAAGAAAGAAAGCAATAAACAGACACAGAAGAATAACAACTAATCATATGCACATAATTGTTTTTTTCCTAAGATCGATTGATGACCAGTTGTCATATAATAGTTAATGAATTTATGTATTTGGTTATGTGCTTTTATTACCGTAAAATGATAGCATACTATTTTAAACGAATAATTGATAGGAAATGAAATTCACCACTGCTTTCGAGCTTACATTTGATGATCGCGGTCCAGAAATACGTAACTGTAATAAGTTTAAAAATATTGTAAATGTGCATTTAATTATACCTGCAGCAATGCGTTATCCAGAAAGAATCCCTCCAAAACAAGATGAAAAATAGACTAGTAACAATGTCACCAACAATATAGATGAACTACTCATTTACTGTTTTGCTAACTCGACTGTTGTTGCTCACAACAAAAACAAAATCATTTTATCGAAACATGAAAGGAGATTCTCGAAGATTTATAACGTTCACGTATCTAGTTTGGAAATAATCCATCCGATATTATCTCTGTTGGAAACGTTCCTTTTTATCAGCTAGTTTCTTTGAATAATGTAAATGTCAACACTATTTTTTTCACGATGTGGTCATCCAACACACGAAATAGCCTGAGTTGCCTGCTGAGTACGATCTAACTGAATTTGCCAATATAGAATCATTTAAGTTTGCATCTGATACTCATGCTATCAACCCGTGTGTTTTGTCGACATTTTATTAATCCAAACTCGATCTTTAATCTCAATGGCTGTTGAGTAAAACTTCAACGTGAATGGCTTTCATTTATATTCGCAGACACACCGACAAAGTGTATATTAGTATCACGACGGTGAGAAAGATTACCAGATGGAATAGATATTGGCACAATTGTTAGTTACTACTGCGTACTCGTCAATAAACCTGTTATCGTTGATTAACTAATTTCCAAATGTCGCTGTTAGAGAAGCCGCATATTCATTTTATATACGTAGGTCAAATATGGACCTTGTAAAACCATATAATGACAATAATAACTGTTCTGACAGTCTCAGGGCATAAAGCGTGAATAAATACGTAATTATTCTTAATTTGATAACGTTAAACCACATGCGGTGTATTTTGGAAACGATACATTATCACGACCGTCATCAGAACCATCGGTTCATGATCCAATCTCCTGACTCAAAATAGTTTACATTAATAGTTCTTCTGGTTCTGGTAAAACAAAACATGTGATAAATTTGTTTAAAAATTCAAATATAATTGTGCTAAAACCAGCCATCTTCTTGCCGGGGAGATGTAACAACGGGATGTAAAATAATGCACGTTTCACACCTTCTTCTAATGGCGCGGAGATGCGTGGGCTTCCAGATGGGTGAGAAATATTATTATAATATTATAATTTGAGTTGAGATTTGCACTGTGTCGAAACGCACGTTAAAAATGTTTCTCGTTTGGCTTTCTACAAAAAAGCGGCAGTTGTCATATGCAGCGATCAGAGTCAAACTCCTCCGTTTACATGAAAATCACCAAACAACAGCGAAAAGTTAAGCCGATATTTAAGAAAAAGACTGTCATTACGAGGACAACAGACAGTAACTTGCACCATCTCTTTCCACGACGTGAATAAATTGGCTCAAACGTACCACAACCACTTCAGTTTCTATCTAAGTCGATAGCGGGTCCTCCTCCATGGATCTGTTTGCAACATTGACGACCGTCAATGAGTATTTTGTAGTTGCGCTTAAGGTAAAGTGCGAGTGACGTCTTCTGCTAAAATCAAAATATCAGCCGGAAGAACTTCGTTGGGTTTGCTGACTTTAAATCTTTCATGCTAACTGTTTCTAGGATTCAGCAGATACAAAATGCCATATTGCCTGTCGGGCCAACCAATATGTCGCAACAGCAACTTTTTTTAATCGCTGCTATAACCTTCCAGTAACCTCTTGGAATATAATATAACGACTCTATAGTTATTAATTATTAGACAATTAATTGCCTGCCATGGAGAAATGCTAATATCGCTAATTTACCATTGATCGTCGACCTTTTCAGCTAGGTCAACTTCAGCGAGTGAATCAACGTGTCCGTGATATATAATTGTCACAGAACTTTATTTGTTTAAGCGGAATCATGGGTATGACACGCTTTATCAATATCATTTACTTAAAATCTGCTTGGATTTTGGTTGAGATTTGAATTAGTTGTTGAATTATGGAAGATTTTGTTCCCACCTCTTGCACATCAAACTGGATTTAATGAAGAAATTTATCATGGCCATAGACAAAACAAGCAGATTTCAAGTACCTTCGTGGAAAATTTCAAAGGTTAAAGTGAAGTTAAGATATTGGAAGGTTTCTCAGATTCGTGAACTTCTTTGAGATCATGCATTAGACCGTACACTGAGCGACAATGAAAAAAACGAAATGGAACGCCTTCCAGTTGGCTACAAGACATGGAACTACAAGAAGTTGATAGAAAACCTCTTCAAGGTATACAAGAGCCTTGGTTACAACATATCACTAAAGATACATTATTTGCACTCAGATATTGATTTGTTTCCAACGAACTGCGAAACAGTGAAGCGACGAGGACGGCGAGCGATTTCACTAGGACATTACAACAATGAAAAAGCTCGATAAGGGAAAATGGAGCCTATCAGTGCTTGCAGACTATTCCTGGACGGGTAGCAAGAGATGCTCCTTTGAATGAATACAAGATATAGGACAAGAAGCGCCTGGTAGACACTGAATAAGGACTAAATTATTTACTTATATATACATAATATATTTTTTCGCATTTTTCATATCCCTTTTGCTGCTTTTTAAAAGTGTTGCATAAACAGGACAAGTGCAGTATTATCATGTAATTATCATGCAAAACAACCATACACCCATTAAAAGACCTAGGTTTACAATGTATAATTAAGACTCTACTAACTTATGATTAAGTCTTTTAATTTATGATTGAAACTTACACAATATCCATAGAAGTAAATTGAAAAACTTAAATATCTTTTAAACATTACCAGTCAGTTGTTTTAATTGTTATTGTTAAATTGTAAAATTAAGATTCATAATCTGTGAAGCAGATAACTTCGAGAAAATTGTATAGCAGTGAATATAATCAGATCGTTGTCGTTGTCGTGGACTAGCATATATTGATTGCTACTAGTTGCCATCACAACACGGTTCTGTTCGACGAATGATATATGTCTACGGTGTAATCAGGTGTTGATAAATTTCAATTGCATTTTCTTTGAGAGCGACCTTCGATTATTTTCCCATTATTTATTTGATTATACACCGAAGTTCTTCATTGATATGCTTGGTTATATCTGATCCTGTTGGAATGCTGATGACTTTCCAGTCTGGATCCTCTGGCCCATCCCGTTTCTCGTATGCTAATACTTAGTGAATTGTTAACGTCTAAATCCATCAAACGAGTTTGCTTTGATACCTGGCCAACTATAATAAAGCCATAATTGTGCCAGTGCGATCTCCAGTGACCGACCATTAGGCACTTTTATCGAGGGTGAAAAATTAATATTGAATTCAGCTGCATTAACGTCGCAGGTGTCATTGTGGTCTTGTGTTAGTCATAACATATTTCAATCGAGTAGTTATTTCTGTGGTCATTATGTCATTATTTATTTATACGGCGAATTTTAAATGTGTTGGTGTTAGCGGAGCATATAGTTGCGTTCTTGTGATATTTATAATAAATAACACTAATTACAGCAAATTCACTGTCTGATATTACATCATCGTGTAATCCAGATAAAAACAACAGCGGTATATTTATACACGCATGTTTCGCCACCCACGTCATTTCTATGTGTTATGTAATTTCTGACCTGTACATGTTGGTAGTTATTTAGCGATAATATTAGGATTGCTAGTAACGACGACTACAACAGGGTCACAGATTCCAAGAACGGATTTTATATAAGGAACCTATTGACGTCATTGTTTCGGCCACCAGTGATGACACACACAGAGTGTTTTCGATGACCATGATTCATCTGCAATATCTTGTTGTTTTGTGTGTTAGCCGATGAATTTTTCAGCGATGTCCTCCACTCACACTCATAATTATATCTGTAAAATTGTGTGAGATTCATTTTCGTGCTATATTATACTAAGTAATCAATTTAGGTATTTTTGCTACGAACTCCAGTCACTACCAATACTTCGCTGCGGTTATTTTTTTTTTGTCTTCTGGATTCAATATGAATCAATTTTCGGCATTTTGATTTAGCACTACGGACACTGTTCCAGAAAATATTTTGGTGGACTGACGCAATGAATATGTCGTATACGCCCTAAATCGAAGAGTTCTACGTACTGAGAGTCTGACATTAGTGGTACGTTTGAGTTGTTTTGTTGTCATCATATTGTTAATCCAGACCCCCACCGTACATACCGTGTTATTGAACGGATCAGATGAATTACACTAGCGGAATCCGCTTTGATTATTTTCGGTCTTGTTGTATCGAGTCCAGTACAAATTTCAGCGAGCTTAAATATTGGCAACCATTCAAGTTTAAAGAAAATCAAACCCTACTTGCATAAAATTAACAAACGAGCTCATATGAACATCATACTCATATCGCAAAGTTATTAAGTTATCAATAGTTGTAAATAAGGCGTTATTCATCGCAGTGTATTTTATCATCCACTTATGTCTTTGTTGAAGGAACTCGTTTCTAATCATACGATTGGTACGCCTGAGTTGATGATTTTTCTACTGTCAATAAATACCGGAATGTTATCATTTGTCTCACTTAAAACTTGCATGAAAGTATTGACCGACTTAATATGGCAGACAACTAACATATTTTAAACAATTCGTTTAGTGGTGCTAATCGTACAAATCAAAATAACTATCATCACGTCGATCAACTATGTATGCAACCCAGGGAGTTCACAGAACAGAGCGGCCATCGCATTAATGGTACCAGTTTCAATAAAGTTTGGTTGTTCTGGCAGCTATATATCGTGGTGCTGAAACTCCCTTCGCTGATGCTATCTGCCATGTGAGAAACCCAGCAACATTACTTTGAATGCTGTCTGTGTTCATCGTCAACAAAGACAATGTCGATTTGGAAGCTGAGCTGAATGAAAGAGAGGAGCCTTTTTATTCTAGTGTGATTGTTTAGCATCGACAAAGAAAGTATTGCCAGTCTTACCTTACCAGCATCAATGGTATCTGAACGTCAAATGTACAACATTGTCTTTAGCACCAAAATAACTGTTATAACATTACCACAAAATCCAAAGATATGAGATAGTGTAATCACGCTTGAAAATTCTTCGTCGCCGTTTAAGATTGATCGACGTACTGAGAATTCTAACTTAAAAATTTTATTCTTCGACGATGACTTCAGTTCCAGAGGTATGTTGTCAGGATACGGTTCTCGTGGAGATCAGTGTTATACACAAACATCATTGATGGACCAGCGGACCGCAAATAATTATCCACAAATCTTGGGAGACCCGATATTGTCGTAGCAACGTCAGCATTTTCGAGACATGATTCAGTATTATTTCCATCAATGTACGTGGCACTGTCACAAAACGCCATGACACTATTGTTAACAAAACCAACTCGACCTCCAATTCCATATGCTGTATAATCTACTTTCGGACTTTAACCTTTGATCTCAATGAATACCTCAGCTGGCAAGACATATTTTATCTTGGACTTGTAGCTCCATTCGTCCACGTACATATGCATCATGAGAATGATAATCAAGGACCGATACATCTTTGAGGACTGTCACTTATATGTTAAATAAGGGACCATATACTTGCTTGATCATTCTATTATATTATTTATTGTTTAAAATGAGAGTATTATTCGTGCTTTGATTGCTGAAATGCTTTACCAGGAACATCACTAACGGTAAATAAATCTTGAACAACATCAATCTTAGATCATTTTATAAATGGTCAATCGTGAATTTATCCCTTTGACATATTTACATCAATGATGAGCATTGTGTGTAATCGTTATTTTGTTTTCATCAATCCAATCGATCAACTACTGTCGTTATCATCGGTAATTTCATCGATTAGTGCTATATACAAACTGAAATCCATGACGCTACCAGTTAATAAACTCTGAAAAATAGCAGCTGATTCATTGATGATTTCGTGGGAAATATTGCCGGCTCGTCTTCCACCGATCAGAATTACTAGTCAATAAATATAAGCGAAGACGTCATAGGTCAAAGTTTTTTTGAATCACCGTGATTCAATGATGATATTACCACCTTGTTTTTTTATGATGTCGGTGTATTTGAACATTTTTTTAAAACTCTGCTGGCTCGGAGTATCAGTCATGTTTGAGGTAATTGTACATCTATCAACAATTACAATGCAAACCAGTGTCAATAAAATTGCCAATGAAGCTGCTGATCAGACAATATGGTAATTGGAAGTTGATTACAGTTTTCTCGCGAAACATGAAAGGAGTCATAAATGAAAGAACGGTGGCCCAATTCCTGCACTATTTCGCTGTCACATGTATTTGGATTCTGCAGAGATGAGGACAAAATATTTTTTGGGACCAAATATAATCACTTCAACCGGTAGGAACTAAGCCAGTGATGCAGCTGACGTGATGCTAATGTCCATGCCGATAGTATAATTGAGTTATGAAAATATATCCTCTAATGTCGTCAATTAGTCCCTCAGTAACCATAGAGAAATGTTTGTCAGAATTATTCTGGTCGGGCGTACTATCTGTAATGCCATTCTTCAAGATTACGACAGACTCAGTGCAAATCATTTTTTGAGAATACATACCCAACAAAGAATTAGGGCACCATAGCCCGTGTTTATATTATTAAAACTCCTGACAAATGTAAACAACCAATCAATAAGTTCGATGATGTTGCCACTAATGACAGGTTACTAAGATCTGGCTAAAAGTGAACTGGCTATCATGACAAAATCCAACATATTTTAATCGAATCTTTACCAACCTGGATGACCTGGACTTTTGCATTGTGTTCGTTGCTCGTTTTGTCAGGTTCTATAACGAGAATCCATGTCTCATTACATATTATTCAGACGACCCTATGCACTCTTTTCACATTTGGTAATTTCAACACGTGTCTAAGTTTGATAAGCCAACAACAAATTTAGGATCTTAAACAGTTTAGAAATTTTTTGAGTCTGCGGTATATTAAAACAAGCCAAATTAATGCCCGTGATACTAACAACACATATAGGTTATTGATTTATTTTAGACACCTCTACGCCTCATTAAGCCAACATGACGAAAGAAAATCATAATTTCTTGTGAAATTACGTACCAGTGCTGGTTTGAGCAAGCATATTAGAAAAAATAATCGAATTTTATTTTCTTTATATTAAACATAGCACTTGGATTTTTAATTACCAATCGATTGTTCTAACTTTAAACGAGCAAATTATGACTGACATGAATGTGACCTTATCGCAGATAGGAAAAAGCTCACAAGAAAGCTAATAGGAAAAGGGATGTGTTGTAAGGTGTCACAAGATAAGCGAAACTGTCTATTTTTCTTATAAGAAAACAAGACAAAAATATTCAAGCTTGTCTACATTTTGATATAACTATAATTGAAAAACGATGAAAAAGGACTTCTTTAAAATATTGAATACTAATGAATTGATGACATAGGTGAAATAAATCTAGCCTGATTATGACTCTTGTTCTTACCCATTTATTGCACCAAGTCAACTTAATCATTGAGGAACTAATCAACGAGAATTAAAATTTATTCGGCTGATATCAGCTTGGACCGATTGAAACACGATGATTTCAAATTGTTCAGACGCTCGTATAAAATGCGGGTCTTCTTTTACGCTTCATCGAGTTCAGTGATCAGAATTGCTTAAAGAATTTCACCTCCATTACTGATCAGAAGTACTCCGTTCTATACGCGCTTCATCGTTGAAATGAGGCAGAAATTGTTAATAGCAAGCCGAATTAACCTTAACGTAAGACATACACATATTCGTGTTCGAATCGTCTAACATTATCAGATGCAGATGTTTCTATAAATTCTAGCCATGGGTATTTATCTCCAAGCAGCTGTCAGAGCTAAAAATCTCTTCCACTAATCTATCGCACAAATCTTCTGAAAATTCTTTTCAAAAATAGTTTATCCAGTCAAACATTAAATAGCCCTGGATCCAGTCTTTCCTTTATACTGGCCTACTGTTTAAATGACAATAAAATTATACATTATGCAAACTCGTCATTGGGAGACGAATATGATAATGAAGCAATTAATTTGCCCTCTGCAACATAAAAATAGCAAATAACTTAACGATTTTATTGTAACTTCGTGAATTAAAATTCATGTTTCTGAATACAAACATGGAGCTTAAGGATTTATTTAAATTTTTAACTGACATAGTTAGCACAAACATAAAAATGTACTTCAACTGTAATAGCTGTTTTAGGTCCTGTAAATATGGAAGTTGTTTTCCGCATTTTCATCACAGTCTTCAAAGATCTAACAAAAGACGCTTTAACTGTTTTAATCAGAGGTCTCAAACGACACCAGAGTTGTTGTGGTTGTTGTGGAGTTTAACGCCATTTTTAGCGAGCGATAGGCTATACATGTCGGTCACGTTTAATGATGGAGGAAAGAAAACGAAAAATCACCGGAAAAAAAACACCGACCCTCGAAAAGCTACTGGCAAGCTTTCTCACATATCCACATTCGCCGAATTCTAGACTCGAACCATTGCAGACAGAGATGAGTTGGCAGTGATCCGTAACGGACAGTGCTTTAGAATTGTCAGATAATGAATTATTCCCGTTTTCTTTATTGTTATATATAGGCTTTAATACAAATGTTATTGTTTTACTGTTACTAGTCTAGACTTTTAAAATAAGTAACTGAGAAGTTTTCATAAATAATTTCGCTAGAAGCCAAAGACAAGGATGATACAAAACTTACGGATTTGCGAATTAAATCTCAAAAATGATCTAAGAATTAAAGACACAAGTAATAAAATACCCTGAATATAACTCCAGTCCCGAAGAGATTTAAAATTGAAGGCGATGATGATTTGTTATGGCTTGCATCGTACTGATGTATCAACAGTCTCTTTTTGAATCACATACACATTATTCCAAGTTTTAATTCAGCATAACTTCCGATAATTTTTTTATCAAGATCACTTTTGAACTTCAAGAGAAAATATCACCTGAATTTAATGATTTGGTAAAAGTAAAATTCAGTTTGAACTGGACGCAACATACTACAATTTAGTGTCATATGTTAAAGCACAACTCGCACAATTCTATCGGTCACAAGATAATATAATTATCTCTTTGACCCCTGGTCACAAATTGTAAGTTTCTAAATCCCACAACACAACGAAAAAAAAAACTTTTAAAAATGATTTAAAGAGCCTTATTTATTTAAAACATAATAAACTATAAAATTCACATTGGATTCTCCAAAACAAGACAGATCTATTATCAGTATAGATGCAACCTTCAAGTCACCTTCTGCGTAGAAGAAAGGATATGACCTGCTTTCAATTCTGCACGAAAGTCAGGTGCTAATTTTAGTAATGAGTATTCAAAACTCAAGACTATTAAAGGACTGAAATTCAATAATTATTTCTTTACGTCAATGAACTAAAGCAAAAAAATGAATTAGAAATGAACTGAACTCAGTTTTGGACATGGTCAAGTCCAGTAAACAATTTTACATTGAAATAACATGTAATGTAATAAACATTTTTGAAAAATAACAAACAATCAAATTAACTAAACAAATCATTAATCCTTCGTTTCATGTTGCCAAACATTTTAACTGACTACCTTTTATATGATGCTGCCTTCCGACAATTGTACTAATCGTCATGTAACCTTCAAGATCATTTGAATTTGAGACTAATGGTATAAATAAATTATTTATTGACTTCATTATAATTTATCCCGAAAAAAAGGGCTCATTTCTCCACAAGAAAATGCCCAAAAATTGTTTAGTTCGCTAAACCTAAAGATCCAACGGATATGCGATCGATAATTCTTTCTTTGTTGCTGGCCTAAAATGTGTAGCTTTTGAAATACTGTAGCGGTTCTTTCCCGCACCAAAGCAAAGACATTTATCCTACCAGCTGTAAAAATCTATCATATGATTTACAGTTTTGAAATACGGTCCCTAAAACAAATTACGCATTCTCTTAACACATTAGTAGCCAATTACGTATTGTGATAGATAATCTTAGAGGCACAATTGTGTTTCTACCAGCATCGTATATATCGTCTTATTAGAGAGTCGTCCAATGTAAATATATGTTCCGCTAAGCTATTTTTATATGCAAACCAAAAAATACTGAATAAACCTGAGCCTAAGATGGTTGTTAAATTTTATCATATATAATAACGGATAGTATCTGTTCAAATCGACACAGTACCTATTGTAAATAGAAGAAGAAATTAAAAACTATTTAACACAGGCCAGTACAGTGCTTACTTAATTCGATCATGTTTAGCGACGATTACATGCGATCGTGTGGAACTAGTAAGTGGTGATTTAGAGACGCTAGTACAAAAGCTGCAGCGAGTACCGAATTTGCTGTCAGAGTAGGCATGCTTCCAGGACACACGGTACTAACTGTTTTGAAAAATGGGAAACAGCCTAGAAATGGGTGAACTTTAAATAGAGTATATACGGGTTTGGCTGACCAGGATTGGTAAATAATGTAAGTAATGGTTTAAGAAAAAATACCCCACCTCTTTTGAGACCTTATCCCAGTTGAAAGTGAATACAAATAAACATTGTTTTATTGATTGAATTTCAGTCCTTTAATAGTCATTACTAAAATTAGCACTTGACTTTCGTGCGGAATTGAAAGCAACTCATATCCTTTCTTCTACGCAGAAGGTGACTTGAAGGTTGCATCTAAACTGATAAATATTGATCTGTTCATGAGCACTCAAAAACTTTAAGTTAGTGAATTTTTATTATCATGTTGTTTGCATAGGTTTACTATGAGAACTGAATTAGTTCCCTGATTCCTCCTGTGGCTGGTGACGGTATCAATGATGCTCTTAACGGAACTAATTTCAGGGCCAATATTGCTTTTGAGTAATGGTGCGTACAATTTGGGATTTGACACATATCGTACTTGTACTGATTCTAGTAATGAAATTTGTATGATGCATCATGTCAGCGGTATTTTTGGAGTGTGCCAAGACATCGGCACAGTGTTTAGAGGTGTCAATCATACTCTCATATTAGAAAGAAATTCGTCTGCACAGTACAAGTACAGCGGAGGTGGAGGTGGATCTCTAGCCGATGGCCAGTACCTCGCGTTTTAGATGCCCCTCAATACACCCCTTGACAGCTCACACGCTCGAGTAAGAAGCCACTCAGACTCAATTTACCAAAAAAAATTAACTTTGAAACAATATCAAACGTACATGCAACAATCTCAGCAGAAAGCCTCCTCTTGACGATTGGCTACAAATCCAATCAACGATCTTATACGTCAATTGTTTGTAGCGTTTCAGTTAGCAGACTGGCAACCAGCACATTTTTGAAAAATTTAATTGATTTCACATTCAAATTCGCATTAATTCTAGACAATGTCTAGATCGAGAATTTGAGTACAGTTTTGCCGCCAAGAGAAAATAATCATGAGCTTACTTGATACAGATGGAATCCATGTAAACATTCCAGGGTACTGATTTTGGAACTGTCTCTGGATGATTTCCCGTCGTTCTACCCTTATTTCCAATTAGACTTTTCCAAACATTCCGAACGTCTCAAAGATTCTTCAGCCGATGTCGAGATTCGATGGACCATTAGCAGTTTTGGTGTGGATTAGGTGTGATGACATCATATCGGTTCATAACACCGGGAAAATGACTAAATGGGGAAAAAATAACGTGATTGTGCAAAATGCAATGCATTTTCATGAAGACAAGACGAGTGAAAATCCAGTCTAAACCACCTTTGTAAATCTTGCCTAAGAAAAGCAAAAGATGAGAGGGAGTTGCCGAAGTCGCTATGGTGCTTCTTTTGGCAGCACCATAGTCCCCTTTATCAAAACGTCTGCACACAAATGGAATTGATCGATATTGCTTGCATTCTTCTTTCTGCAGATTCTGAAACTGTTACTGGAGCTACAGAAAACGCAATGATGGGAAACGGTATGCATCAGAAAGGAACTACGAGCTCATGCTTGTCGTATTGGACTAATCTATGCTCTTAAAATAAGTACCCTAAAAAGTGAAAGGCATCAAGCTTTGCAAAATTTAACAAAATAATTTACGTTTCTAGAATACAAAATAAAATTAAGAGAAAGTAACCTATGGAACTTCAATTTTAATCCCAAAATAATCCAAGAATTACTGATACAATTCCAAGTAATTTCAAGTCCTGGTTAAAGTTTCAGAAGTCGAGAATGCTTCAAAAAACTGAAGGCGATGGTGTGTTTGTGGTAAGTTATAGAGTATAGATGTTTCAACTGTCTTTTGAATCACAGTAATGTAATTCTATTTGTGAATTCACTATAAATTCCAGTGAAAATATCTACCTATGAATTTTATCAGAGCAATTTTGTATTTTCAGATCAAATAATCAATTTAATTCAATAACTTGAAGAAATAAAGTTTCATACCTAGAATAGAAATGCTGGATAAAACATGCAAGATCATACAACATGAATGAAAATAAATCCTCTCAGTTACAAGGTTATATAGTTCTCTACTCGACTTAGGTCTTAATTAGCCTTTTCTATTTAAAAAAATTACTTAATAGAACACGACCTTCTAGAATGATCATGGTCTTTATATAAAAAAATTCATAACCGGGATTATATAAAATACTCTAAGGAAATTTACTAATGAACTTAATTTTTCTTTTAATAATAATAATAATAATAATAATAATAATAATAATAATAATAATAATAATAATAATAATAATAATAATAATAATAATAATAATAATAATAATAATGGATTTTAAACAGATACACACAGAGGATAATTAAGCTATTTACAAGTTGTTAAAAAAGAATGAAATACAAAAAGTCAGTTTTGGTCAAGTTTAATGACTTCAATATTAGACGAAGTCGTCGAATATATTATATTATATTATATTATATTATATTATATTATATTATATTATATTATATTATATTATATTATATTATATTATATTGTATTGTATTGTATTGTATTGTATTGTATTGTATTGTATTGTATTGTATTATATTATATTATATTATATTATATTATATTATATTATATTATATTATATTATATTATATTATATTATATTATATTATATTATATTATATTATATTATATTATATTATATTATATTATATTATATTATATTATATTATATTATATTATATTATATTATATTATATTATATTATATTATATTATAATAACATGTAATGAAAACAAAATTAAAATTAAAATAAAACTAACAAATAAATAAATATAATTAAGTATACATAACAGTTATGCGTTATACGTCTGTAAAACAGCTACAGTTTGTCTTGTAAGTCAATGTAGCTGCGAGGTGATTGATAGTGATAATATCGCTTCTAAGTGCGATTTTTTAATGAATCCCTCTGTTTGATGTAATAAATTCAATACCAACTACACGTGCTGTTTTCAACGTGCTGACGTTGTAACGAATTGTACACAGCACTCCGTAAACCCGTTTTAACTTATCATATTATTTCATCGAGGGTGGTAAACCGAAAGGATTAAAGTACTCGAAATCGCGCAAATGTTGATCCAGTAACCCAGTGACTAGCAGATCAATTGTAATAAGTTTGGTGATTTAATATGCAGTTCTCATTGGGTCTTATTGTATTTGGCAATTAATAGAAAAAACCTCGCAATTTTTTGAGGCTCTGCAATTAGCAATCTCTTTTTCGAAGTTAAATCCTTTTATGTAAACCAGCTTATTCTATGACCAGGCACGCAATCATGCTTTGTTTGTATCATCCAGTTAGGAAGCTTCATTTTACCTAAATAAACTCATTTGAGCGTGTAGTTCGAGAAAGCAGACGTCCCCTTCCAAGGCCAAAGATAGATGAAATTAAAGTCCCAATGAAGCCTGTTATGAGTGGTGCGATAAACCCTCCTTGTTTAGCAGCGGAGAAATAGACAGTCTAAGAACGCGTCCTTTTTTAGCAGCGGTATGCTTAGCCACACATGCAACCTGGCGATGCGTCCATATCAACTTATCCAGTCCTGAGCTAAGTTTTAAAGATGTAAATCTTTTCTATAAATCGCCCTAGAAGTCTACTCATATGTGTCCTCCTGAAAACAAAATCATATAACTCAGATCTTTATTGACAATAGCAACCGCCTCACGAAAACTGTTAGGATAGATGTGTATTTATATCCATTTTGTAAAAATGATATTCAGCGTTTAGTTAAAGAAATAGTATACTATATACACAGAGTTGGGGAGATCACAAGTCTTTGCTAGAATAGACAAAAGTTAATAGGCTAAATTCAGCCAACCGATGTCTATCAGTAAATGAACTTCGAAGAGCATCAGAAAACACCAACAAAGCCGTGAAGTATAACGGGTATGTCGATGTGCGTTTTACAGAAGTACATCAAAGATGGTGATCATTATACCGCCAAGAGAAAAAGAGAAGATACCCCATTTTGCTATGCGATGGTGTGCCATTTTTAATGCTGGCGAAATAAACTTCCCATAGATTTATAAAAAATGTATAGAACGATGTAGATACATTTCAGAAAAGAGTGTCTGGTTGGATTCTAGTTGGAATTACCGGATTAACCGTCAACACTCAGGAAACATCCATGGCTGCCACTTGCAGATATAATAGCCAAAAGCCAAGCCTCAGCCAATGTCTTATGTTTATTAAATGCACGATTTCACTTTTAAGTTCCGCTTAATAAACACGGACCTGTCTCTCTTAATTTCCTCTCGAACCAATGTTACTCCATGGAAGAAATTTGTAGATATTATTACATTACTACTTTATGTGCACTAGTCCGAAAACAAACAAAACCACAAATATACCATCGACTTCAGAGACTGAAGTGGTGGCACCTTTCAATTCTAAAATGAATATTTGAATGTCGTTTCAACCTCACATCTTGATTATTTCAAGAACGGATAATACCATATCAGTGTTTTAAAAAAACATACCATTACCTTCCTTCCAAACTTTAGGTAGATCGGAAAAATGGTGGTTTTCGGACTTTTTCTCAATACATCTTCTCTATGGCATGCAATGCCCATCCAAGCGCACATGACGATGCCCAGTTATAAATATCTAGCTTATCATCGATACATGAAGATCCAAGCTCCCCTCAAACACGCACAAATGTCTACCTAATCTCTATTTTACGTGTTACTATATGTAAGATGCTTTTCCATCCTAATTCGAAATTCGTTTACATAGAGTTCAATTTCCTTCACTAATTGATGATAACCAACTATGAAAAATTTGATTTTTACGAGGACCAATCTTGCCTCAAAAAACTATAGCAGTACATAATACAAAGGATATAGTGTTCCTTTCATTTATCGTATAGTCTTTGTGTATGTCACTCCAATTGCCTCAGTTATCTATGACAGTCTTTTATATAAAGATCAAAATAGATGAACATTTTTTTATACAAAACATTGATACTCAAGAATTTCACTGTATATGTACATGTTACCTCACGACAGTCCTTTACGATTAGCGAGCAGATATTAGGCTTCGCTGTTATCAGAAAAAGCCAATTTATGCATTAAATATAGATTTTGCACCAATTATGAAAATTTAGTACCTAAAATTTAATTTAGACTGAAATTTGTGGAGTCTAAGACACAGCAAAAGGGCACAAAATGCGACTCGCAAAAACAATTTCTACTATTTTAGAGACTGGTAGGTCGAACTATGATGGTGGTGATTCTTCAGCTTTTTAATTTGATTCAAAGAAAGCATGGTATTTTGTACTTATTATTCATTTGCTTTCGTCGATGACAGAAAAAATCAAGACACGACGAAGGATAGTGAAAACATTTGTTTTATGATTTATTTAAATGGCATTACCTGATCCGGACCAAATTAATCTTTCAAAATGATCAATCGTATATATCATACCCTCTTTCTTGATTATAGTCATGAATTGCCATCAGCAGTTGTAGTTTCTAGCTTTATTAGCTGCGATATATTAGCCCCACAGAAGAAAGTTTCTGACAATGTCAAGTGCAGTAAAATGTAAAAGGTTGTGGAGAATAAATGATTATACAATCTGTATCGATAAAAATGTTTTTCTTTGCCAAACAGCCCCTTTGCTAAATGTAAGAGAATTATGCTTGCTTATGATATATAATATGTTTCTTCGTTACTCAAGCCATATCGCAAACATTATAGTTTTGCAGGTGTTTAGCCGTTACACATGGAAGGTTCGCTAACATGTGACGACCTTCAATATGTGTTAAAGTACTCTTATTCTTATACAAGTCGATGTAGATAAGAGATAGGAAGCGATTTAGGGGATGTAGCGTGTAAAATAATAATTTTAATCTCATTGGGTAAATACAGGTTCGAGAAACAAATCACTCATGGTTATTATTGTTGTATATCATGTTGGCTGCCGCAGGTGTCACATCATTTATCAACTTGACAAAAGCTTATTCCAAGTAACTATTATGCAACGACAATTTTCTTTGTCTTACGCGTGTAAATAAGGATATTCTTTTTCCAGTTTTAACGTGGATACTTCATCGGCAAGGAAGCACATGTTGTGATGAAGAACAAAATTCATTTGTTTCATTGAGTCAGTTATCTTTCTCAGCAAAATTGGAAAATGGTTGCTATTTAGATGCATATGAAAGCAGTTTAATGTTCACATTAGATAAGACTATACAGGTTATTTTTATTTGAACAATAAATTGTACTGGCAGGAGTAAATACACAAGACGAATACAAATTAGAATGACCTTTGGAAGAGAAGCTGAACTAATTTCAATTTTCCACTCTATCATACAAAATGTTTTTATTATATGTCCGAATGGGCGTCATTGATAAACGTTTGTCAAAACAACTAAATGGTTTGGCTCCTGCATGTGTAAAGAATAGTCAGCACATGTTACTGATGGAATTACCAATAACGCTGATTATTGATGGGTTTGTCCAGTCTCTCGTTACCTTTTAGTCATATGCACTTATCAGGCTAAGTGAATATTCCCGATTTAGGTTAATGTCATAAAATTGTAGTATGTACCAATGCGAATGCTGCTATTAATGTAAATGATTTCCGATACAGAGGTAACGTCATTTTCCAAATTAATTCTGCACGCTACCAAACATATGTAGAGAATAAGGATCCTACTATAGGTTAGACAAACGGGTATTTTTCCTGATACGACCTACAACAAAATGATGAGGCTATGATTATAGCAAGTATTTTTCCTGGTACGACCTACAACCGAATGATTAGGCTATGATTATAACAAGTATTTTTCCTGGTACGACCTACAACCCAATGATTAGGCTATGATTGTAACAAGCATTTTTCCTGGTACGACCTACAACTCAATGATTAGGCTATGATTATAACAAGTATTTTTCCTGGTACGACCTACAACCCAATGATTAGGCTATGATTATAACAAGTATTTTTCCTGGTGCGACCTACAACCCAATGATTAGGCTATGATTATAACAAGTATTTTTCCTGGTACGACCTACAACCCAATGATTAGGCTATGATTATAACAAGTATTTTTCCTGGTACGACCTACAACCCAATGATTAGGCTATGATTATAACAAGTATTTTTCCTGGTGCGACCTAATGATTATATGATAATTATAACAAGTATTTTTTGCTAGTTTGACCTACGACCAAATTTTAGACTATGATTATAATAATTCATGGGCTATCTGTTAAATTTAAATATATTTTAAGTTAGGACTGCCAAGAAAGTTTCTTGATCTTGGAATCTGGCACATGTAAGGTCAATCAAAAACCGACATTCCATACATAATGCTTAGCCTGAACATCATTGCACTGACAAGCCATATTGATTTTCTTTACAACGAATAAATAACGTATTTCGGGTTATATATACTGCAAAGGACCATTTCACGAATGATTAAAACAAAAACCTAAAACCCTTATTGACGAAGGTTTTTAAAGGAGGCACAGTCAATCCAAAGCAATTGTTGTGCGTGTGTTACAAAATAAAACATATTAGAACAACATCTTCTTCAGGCCAGCCTATGTATCCTATGTGTTATTTGTAACAGTTTTTTCCTAGATCTTTATTCAGCCTCTGCCAACAACTGAATATTTCTCAATAATGTACTGTCTGGCAGTGTGTTTGGGATTATCTATTCCGAAACCATATCACTCATATGAGATTCAAGACAAAAGCAATACTTACATCAGTTCACGCACCAAGTACCGGATTGGAAGTAGACATTAATCCATTGTCTTAATGTAGCTGTCAGTCACATGAGTTGTTCCAATGCACATGAATTATTTTCAACAGGCCGACATCAATTACATAAATCTGGCAACAGTATTTAATTCATTTATTTAATTCATATAACTACACATTGATCGATCGAAATGTTCTCGAACAACACTGCCTCTTTCCTGCAGATTATCATTTAAATCTGGCATGTGCAGCCTATGGTCTGCGACATGATTTTATCTCCGTATTTACATCATAGGGACTTGTTTTAAAGATCACTTTTTGGCCTTGCTTTTAAAGGAAGTCGCACAAGAGTCGTTTAAACATATTAGACATAACGACACTCTAAAGATTATAAACCTTTATAATGGGGTACATTTGAATCGTTTGCAGTATTGTTTCTCCATACATGGATTATTGTTCTCAGCTGCTCTTGACAAGAACAAATTGAAGCACCCTTTTCTATAGAGTGGCAGCTATTTATATATTTAGATCAAGATGGATTTATTTCTTTGTTGATATACAAAGGAAAAAAATAGAATAGAAAAGGACGATCACGTTCCTACAATGCAGCTTATAAAACTTTAATCTGCACCCTGTGTTTTACCTTTAACAATGATTGATAATAGAGATTTTGTGTGTAACAGATATGATTGTACATTATACAAATTTTGTTTACTGACATTTGAGTTCAAGGTACAGACTTATTTACAATCCTAGCATACTCTGGAAGCATGTATTTTCGACTCATTTTATTGCATCTAAAGTTTTTATACAAGGTTGTAGTAACAACACCGTTTTAATATCAGCCTGCGGAATCACTTTTTGTAATGTGCAATCAAAATTTTGTAAAGACTTATTTGTTAAAATTATCTATTGAAATTACAAAGTGGTCAAATTACAAAATGGACGAATAGGACAAAATCACTCATTTGTAATTATTGATGCCTCATTCTTAGACATTTTGGATTATAACATTGTGGCACATAAAAAGTATTGGTACACCAATTCATCGAAGGCTACATGTACGTCAGCACATTAAGGATTATTGTACTTACTCGGAATATTCCCTGTTTGGACACAGACAAAATATTAAGGATTTTTTTATATAATTCACAATACTGTTAATCCCTTTTAAACTTTCATATTGTATTCGAGAGAAACAAATTACTGAATGTTATAAACTGTTTGTTTTTCTTGTTTTCTGTTTGTAACATCACTGAATCCTAGATTCGTGTTTTAAAGAAAAATTTCAAAGATGTTTTAAGAATTGTCTTTCTATTGACATTTTTTTTCGGATTATCAATTTATACCTGGTAAAGATTTTAATCTCACAATTAAGCTATCTTAAGTAGATCACAAAATCAATTCACAATATTATCTAATATCAAGAACTGTTCAAATGCTAATAGCAATGGGTTATTGCTTTATCTTGCCAGATTTTATGATATTTAGGAAAAAAACATCTTTACGAAAGCAAGAAATAGAAAATAAAAAGTATATTTTGGTTCAGTATTTGGTAGGAAAGATAAAATATTTGATGATAATATTTCGGGTTGGATTAGTAAGTCACTATTGTTTTGGTAGTAAATTAAAAGAATTACAATTAAGAAAACTCCCAGTTGAAACTGAAATTAAGAAAACGTCATCTCCAAATCCCACCTCTTTCTGTCTGCCTCTTCTTCTGCACCCTCGCACTGTGTCTTGCAAGATTGTTTTGCTAGTCCAGCTGATCTACATAACCGTACCACTTCAATTTACGCTTTTTTACAGTGGTCAAGAGGCCTTCATCAAATCCGATGGCTTGTTGAATCCTGTTGTGGACTTCTTCGTTGGTCAAGTGGTCAATGAATGAGATGCCCAAGATCTTGCTTGCAACATCTCATTATGAAGGTTTGAATCCTTCTTATTAGATTTATGTTTCACAAGCATACACAAAAATGGATATGACAATTGAACGCATCAGCCTTATTTTGTAAACAAAAGAAATGTTGGTATCTTTCCATATTGGTATCAGCCTTGTTATTGCTGCTGTTGTCTGGGCAATCGTGCAACGTACTTCTGGTTTGAAGACCTCATCTTTAATAATTGATCCCAAGTATTTGAAGCTTATGACTCTTTCTAGCTTCTACCCATTGACCTTCATTACTGCCCTGGTGCCATTGGTGTTTTTGTCAGCAGTTAAGTTTGTTTTCAGATTTAATCTCCAATACCATATGCTGTGGAGGTTGTGTCGAGGAACTCAACCAAGTCAGCCAGTTCTTTTTCATCTTCTTCTAAAACATCAATAACATATGAGAAGCGAAGGTTGGTGATCGTTCTTCATCCAATGCTGACACGCCCTTGTGGTCATGCAAGGCATCCGCCATGATCCTTTACAGGAAAATGTTGAAGAGTGTATGTGCATGTATACATCCATGTCTGATTGCAGTTGTTGTTCGAAACCAATTCCCTCTGCTGACATTGATGAGGAAAACAATGGTGGCTTTGTCATAGAGGTGATCAACAACCTGCACCAGGTTTGAGCTGATGTTGTGCTTCCTTATAGTTGCCCATTATACCGCATGTCCTACCCTATCAAAGGCCTTTGTGAAATATATGAAGACTATATATAGATTTTGCAGATGCTGAAGGTATTTCTCACGAAGGAGGATGAGATTGAAGATGTGTTCTGTGGTGCTTTCCTGCTTGGAAGCCTGACCGCTCTTGAGCAATAATTTTCTCTGATTGAGGCTTTAGTCTGTTGAGAATTATCTTTATCATGACTTTGCTTGGGTGTCTGATCATACTGATGGTTCTGTAGTAGGTTTCCTTTCTTGGGGAGCACGATGACTAAGGATGTTAGTCCATTTGGAAGGTCATTCTTCTGTATGTCATATCTTGTTGTGTGGACCAAAATATTAATCTGGTTAAAATTGAAATGCCTGATTTATAGCCTGCATGTGCAGTTATCAGAGAGAGAGAGAGAGAGAGAGAGAGAGAGAGAGAGAGAGAGAGAGAGAGAGAGAGAGAGAGAGAGAGAGAGAGAGAGAGAGAGAGAGAGAGAGAGAGAGAGAGAGAGAGAGAGAGATTTGCACAAAATAATTTTTGAAATAGATGTTCACAAAATTACTTCTTTGGCTGACACAGTTATTGGTCAGTCTATGAAGCCACATAATAATTGGTGAGTTATTTTGTGTACAATGTGGTACTTGTGGCCAATCTATTTGTGGAAAATGGAGAACAATCCGCTTTTCAAATTGTCATTCCGAAGCCATATCGACAGGAAATTCTTATCCTGATCCAAGTTATTCCCTTCATTTGGGAGTCAGCAAGAGTTAGCGCAAGATCTTGAGTCATTTTTATTGGCCGAAACGTAATGTTCCTATATGCTGTAGATCTTGTTATACTTGTCAAATGGTAGTGAAATCAAATCAGAAGATTCGTAAGGCTCATCTGCAGGCAATTCCTGCACCTGGACAACTATTTAGCAGAATAATTGTGGACTGTCTATGTCAGGTACCAATAATTATTGAACATCATGTATGCATTATGTATGCATTGAAGAGGTTTCTAGAGGAAATTTCTGAGATTATAAATATTAAAAGTATATACAAGTATATATCTTTCTTATGCATACAAAATAAAATAAATTGCTTAATTTGCACCAATTAATACTTCCTGGAGACGGAAGAAACAACTATTTTAAAGTAGTGGATATAGCCCTGTAAAACATTGAATGAATTGCGTTGTGTCTGTCCCTTACAGTGAGGATATAATCGATTGAATGCAATCTCAGTGTGACTGTAGTGACTTTGGTTTAACTAATGATCGGAATTAAGAAATATACTACAATCCGGACCTGAAATTTTCTCATCTCCAAACAAAAGAAAATAGTGATCTGAAGTAGATGTTATGTAAATATGAGCACTGGTTTCCTACCGTTAAAACATTTAGAAATTAAATATATCATGGAGATGAAATTGCAAATTCTACATATGTAAAACAGCATCCCTTGCAAGATGAATCAACTCAAGTACATATATTTAGAAAAAAGAATTTTATTAGTTGCAGAATTATTAAAGACAATCGTGAAAAAGCAAATGGAGTCAATCGTACATTCTTATGCCTAAACCAGTTCATGCGATTCGCAAGTATAATGACTATATGAAAGACATCAATCTAACTAAAACGGATATATTTGCAATGCCAAGAATCAATGGATACAATGACAAAAATGGAAATAAAAATTGTCATAAAGTTTCACCTTTTAGAAAACAAAATCCACTCACTGAAAAAAACTGAAAATTCGGTATATGCAATTCTATGCGAACTTTATCAATATAAACTAATGCAGTCTGTTATGAAAACTTATCTATCGTTGTTTTAGCATTTAATGAACATTTCATTTTACATCTAAATTGATAATAGACAGATACATCGAGGAAGTCATCATCTAAAAATATGCCTCTCATTGAGAAAATTTTTATTGACTCTGTGATAATTTTATAATTAATTTAGGTAAAAATTCGTTTTGCCGTTCTCGTGTTACATTTTAGGATATACTGTGGGACACGGTCAAGTTAAACATTTTAGTCAATAGCGACGATGGAGATATTTGGGTATGGCTTGATATTATCAGAAAGTTTGTTCAAAGCGTCTCTGACAAATTTTTAATGTAAATCCAAGTTTCTTGGGTCTCGCATAATGTAAGGATGTGTTTGACAATAAAAAAATATATACTTAATAATATTACGACTTTTTAATGCCCAAATGTAAGTGATTATTGAAACATATTTTGATGCAAATGTTATAAGGGTTGGTGAAGACAGGAAGACAAAATTGGTGTAGATCATTGTGGCGATTGCTCAGTCCAGGTTATCAGAACAGGTTATCAGGAAATTTATAAACTTGGGTATTATTACCGCATTTGTTGTGCAAACAACGTTGCAGGCCAGTGTTAATACTTTATGCAAGTTTCAAGCCACCGAGGCTATAGAATAGCCGCTAGTAAAAGGCTTGTAGAATTCACATCCAGGCGTTTTAACTTTTTTGAAAGTTCAAAAGGAAGCCCGCAGGATGAACTGGACGTGTTCTCAACAGTCGCGTAGACAGACAAGCGAGAAGAGTCGTGACGGTATATGGGTTGGTGCGTGCAGGCAAGGCGATGGGTGCCATTTACTCGCGGACCTGGGTTCGAAACTCGGTAGAGTACGAATTTAATTTCTCTAACCTGTATGATAGTATTGTTTGTATTAAACTATTATTTCTGCCCACTATTATCAAGATTCTACTACGGAATCCAGGGATAGCACAGTCTGTTCTGTCTGGTATATATTTATAATTCTTTGTAAAACAAAAATCCTATATACCTTGATTTCTTTCATAGGAATCTGGAACGACTGTGTGTATATATGAGAATTAATGACTAGGTCGTCATGCGAGTGTGTCTGCTACGCACGTGCTTATATAACAACGATTCAGTGCCATCATTTTTTGGTGATGAGTGCTTAGTCGTGACGGTATATGGGTTGGTGCGTGCAGGCAAGGCGATGGGTGCCATTTACTCGCGGACCTGGGTTCGAAACTCGGTAGAGTACGAATTTAATTTCTCTAACCTGTATGATAGTATTGTTTGTATTAAACTATTATTTCTGCCCACTATTATCAAGATTCTACTACGGAATCCAGGGATAGCACAGTCTGTTCTGTCTGGTATATATTTATAATTCTATATATATATATATATATATATATATATATATATATATATATATATATATATATATATATATATATATATATATATATATATATATATATATATATATATTATGATCCGAATTTCGGTTTAAAGTTACTTTATGGAATGATATGCAAAACATTTTAGATCTGCCGATTATTGTCTCAAGAAAATATTTTAATTATTTTGAGGAGATACGATACGTATGGTAGGGAATACACAATTACATACATAAAATCATATGTTTACGAGGGGGAGGGGAGTTGCTTAGAGAATTACTATTGTCACATACTACAGGATCCGAATTTTAGTGAAGTGCCTGTTCAGCTGACTTGATATGCAAATGCTTTTACGATGTGATGAATCTGGCTAAATGACACTTATTTAATCATTTGATAAATAATGGTGTATGGTGGAGCATGCAATCAATCCATATACATGCATACACGTATGAGAGAGAGAGAGAGAGAGAGAGAGAGAGAGAGAGAGAGAGAGAGAGAGAGAGAGAGAGAGAGAGAGAGAGAGAGAGAGAGAGAGAGAGAGAGAGAGAGAGAGGTGTGTTTCATTTTCAGTGTTTAAATGACAAGTTTACCTCGACTGATTCTTGAACCGTATTTCACTTAAAAGCTTTAGGTGATTATATGTTAATAGCTTCTTCATGGAATAGCGCATGCATAAAGTAAAGAGTTTGTTCTTTTGAAGATCAGAGGTGCTCATAAATAAAAATATACAAAGAGGCTATTATGCATCAAATGGAAAGTAGTATATGAAAATATAAAACAACACTAAATATCGCGTGAGAACTTCAATTTGCTGTCTGATAAAGATTGTTCATGCGCAATCAAGTAATATTGTTCGGTTGCGTGCAAAGTTATTTGAAAATAATTCAACGATAATGAACTTTTCATGTAATATATTTGCTATCTTATCGTGATTGCAAGATACTTTTGTCAAACGGCTGAGGCCACGTCTGTGTGCTTTTATAATTTTACTTAATTTTCTGAGAACGAGAAATGGATGAAGTGATAGTAAATACGAAACTCGCTTTCTTTGAATGTTATTTTAGTGTCCAGCACTACAAGTGAAAAAAACTAGAAAATGATTATTAAATTATTGTTTTCGGTAAAGATGTTTTTTTATAAGGTCCTCAATTTTGTCTCAATGGAATAATAACTAGAATATACTATCTGTGTATACCACACAAGATTATAAAACCTACATCTCTTTGGGAATGATATTTCAAGTACTATATATATTTCTGTTGATTTAAAGAAGGCTGTGAGAAGATAAACTTTAAACTAGGTGAGGAACATGGCTAATAAAGACTGAACCAAAAACATGACCATAATTAGAAAGCATCTTTTGGATGACACTGCATTAGTTGAATTGTGCAATTAATTATCATTCCTCTGTTCGTAGGACATAATTATACGCCAAATCATGGTTGTTCTGTCATTCTTGGTTGCCGAGTATATAATTTCATATCATCCATTCCATCGGATTTAGACATACTGATTTTCTGTTGTTGACTAAATATATACATATATATTGACATTGTTTTCATCACATAAAGACAAGTTGACCAGCGTGCTTTTTATGGCTTATAAATATATAAACGAATTCTCTATTAAGACCAAAATTCACCCAGTTTCAATTTCAGATTTTTTAATTTCTAGTAAATCGCGATAATTTGGATAAAAAATTAATCGTTTATACTTAATGACATGGAAAAGGTCTCGTTTTCACACATTGTAAAAAGGCAACCTTTATAAGCGATTGTTTTGGTATTCATTTAGGTTTACTATGCTTGTTGAAGTAGCTGATTAATATGGTACTGACACTAAGATGAGGGCACGGAATATTGACTTTACTTATTTAGCCTCTAGTTAATTATAGATGGGCTGTGTATGGTTCCATATTCAACGCTGACCATTTCGTAGGTTTGATTATATTGTAATATGGGTGCAAAATGGACAACGTACCAGAAGCTACCATCTTCAATCAAATGTCATCTCGATTGCTATATTCCACCTAAGGTTTGTAATACACATGAATTGAGTGCGTTTTCCGACTATTTGAATTTTCTTCAAAACCTAAGTGAAAATCAGAAAGACTTCAGGTTTTGATGTGCATATTTCCACTACACGATACTTTCATTTCCTGCATCAACTTCGGTTTGTCCTTAATGGGCCTCGACATCCAACACGACATGTTAACAGTTTCAGATTATATCTGTAAAGAGAAGATAGCGAGTTGATTTAAATAATCAGTCTAATAATGTCCAACGGAAATTAAAGTGATGGAGCGTTTATTGAAGCCTCTTGATATTGCCATACCTTTGACCGAGAGTTTGATTTTGCTTTGTGAGAGCATGTTTCACATTTGATGATGAAAGGATCGAAATAACATATCAATGACTTTCATTCATAATCGTTTCCTGATGCTAATGGTCTCCATTAGGGAAAATTACATACAGCACGTGATCGTAAGGTACCTTACATAGTATTGACAGGCGAGGAGCGAATGACGTGTTATACAGCAGTATCTCCAGTAAAGTGAGAATAACACTGAAAGCGCTCAGGGAGGCTTAAGAACGCTGACTTCTCGGCTCATACACGTTACTTGTGTAAACACTCTCATTCCATAGGGAAGATAAAGTTGACAGTTCATCGCAGAGGCAGTTCTGGCGAAGCACCTAACTTAAAAGATGAAATAAATTATCACCGGATCTGCAAGGAATAACATTTTTATTCGCTAAAATGGTAAGTAACTTTAATTCTATCAAAAATTTATGGTTTGATCTCTTTAGGATAGAAAGAAAGTTAAGTTTTAAAATTATCTAAGACATATGTATCGAGAAACCTTGATAGTTGGTATGAGTTAGTATATTCATAACTATATGTTATAATGAGCATGTTATCTGATAGAAATATGTTATTCAATTTAAGTGTCTTCTCGTAAACGTGTTTTTGCTTGGTTATTGTTTGTTTGTTTCTCATTTCATAAGAAGCACAAGTTGTATTGATTAAAGTGTGTTTTGTATTTGACATTTACAACGATGCCACGAAAGCAGATTAAACAAAACATTTATTTTCAAACATTTCAGTATCAACCATTGTGCTAACCAAGATAAACGATTTGACACCCCCGAAATAATTGCTAACACACTTCACCTACACCCATCTCCTCTCGTGAACATGTTACAATATTACAGCAGCGTATATGAAAGACAACGCTGAAAAACGATGGAAAAAAGAGTAGATAAATACTGCTCAAACAATTGTATATGCATTGAACGAATATTAATATCATACAAGGCTAATATTTGCAATTAATGCGCAAGAGAATGTACGTTATCAATATATCACTTAACACATTATGCAAAATGTCCTGGAGAATTATTTAAGTAGCATACCTTCTTAGCAGTTACTAAATCCTAAAATACAGTATGTGTAAAATCATGAAAAATCTAATGAAATATTATATATATTGAAGCTGCGTCAATAGACATGTATTCGATTCAAACTTTACTGAATATTAAATTAATTTTTTTATACTTCATCAATCAATCACGCACTTTAAATATGTCTTAAGTACACCCATGTGTGAGCTGAGGTTCCATATGCAAGGTATTTGCAAAGTCATATTGTTAAAAGATGAAAAGCTCCTCTTCTTAGATTTCAGCATATGTTTGACAGTTAAATAAGAAATGTTCAATGATCTATAATATTCATCAGGGACGCACAGAGGAGTCTATCAAATGGATGTTGAATTGATGTCGTCCAAGCTCACTACGCTGTGGCCTTAGAGCGGAAAGCATTTGATCATTTCCTCTTGTATCCAAGAAACATATAGGAACAGATGGCATAATTCTATGGAGTTTTAAACCAAGTGCGTCATTCATAAGATTTCTTTCTAGTCTATTATTATAGATTACAATATTGCTTTAGCTATGTAGTAGTGTTCTACACATTATGTATGTAACGTTTACGTTTTTGAGGAGAACATAATTAGGTTACCTCGGTAAATTGTCCCATTTAACATTTTTAAGAAATACAGTTCTATTTTCACGTCTCAATCTCTTTCAGTACATCACTGTTAGCTAACCTAAATTGTTAACTCTTATGGTCACACTGATTGCTGTCTCTATGCTAAGGTTTTCAATTTCTTTATCATTCGTAAATTATGCATTTATCCCACACAATGTCAGTACATTCAAGAATTGTAGTCTTTTATCAGCAAAATGATACTTCATTTCTTATGTGATCGTTTTATTTAGTACAGTCTTGAAGGGAAAAGAATAGGGAATATATATATATATATATATATATATATATATATATATATATATATATATATATATATATATTCACACACACATATATATACATATATTTGGAAAAATTGTATTTATACCACGTACAGGTACATACGCTTGTATTCCATAAGAAGCTGTGAATTGACAGATAAGTTATCTCTTTACATCTCTGCAGATCGTGTCCGCAACAAATACATGTTCGCTTGCTTTGAAACTTGTTCTTATTGATGTTGATTAAATAAATCAAAACGACGATTGAGTTTAATAGACGTAAGTTCGTTTAAATAAATAATGTGCAAGTTATGTATGACTTCAGTACCATTCCGTTCTGTCAAAGAGCTGTAACATTTTTATCTATCGATAACCTCAGTTGCGTCTAATAGAGTTTGAAACATTATGACCAGCCATCGTCTTATAATCCGTTAAGCTCTGTTTGTTACCCTTGGCTAACTCTGGATATTTCCTAGTGTTGCGGGAACATGCAAAGCCCTCCGGTAGAAAATCACTGCTATTACGAATGACTTTTTCTTGCTGTTGTGCACCAACATGGCCTTTCATGCTGTTTGGAATGATCCAGTCGAGTGTTCTCTTCCATGAAAAGTTATTGATATAGATCGATAGCACGGGTATTTTATTGATGTGTAGGAGATTGTGGCACTGTTTTATTGATATTTTGCTTTATCATACTCTTGAAAAAGAAAGTACTTTACAGCTTATGTATCACACATGACAAAAAGCGCAGTGGATTATCGCCCTTTGCTTCGTGGCGTTGGATAGGGAATTTTAAAGTAAAATGACGAACAAACAGGAGGAAGATTAATTCACAGCTTCTTATGGAACTTCTTATCCAACTCATTGTTATAGTTAACTTATCATAACTCCTGAAAAAAAAATTGTTTCTTGGTCCATTTTGCTATTTCTGATCTCTTTATTTCTGTCTCACGCGGTTGGCTGGGTTGCAAACCAGTATTACCATCAGATTCACGCAATTTGTAAGGGAGAAAAACAATTCTGGATCGATAAGAAGTAAAATAACATAACCTTATAGCGCACGACAATGTGTGTGTGTGTGTGTGTGTGTGTGTGTGTGTGAGAGAGAGAGAGAGAGAGAGAGAGAGAGAGAGAGAGAGAGAGAGAGAGAGAGAGAGAGAGAGAGAGAGACTAATTAACTTTCGGAATCTTTTTTTATAGTTTTAGAAACGCTGCATGCAACAAATATATTACATAGTCTTGGATTTTTCATTTGGTCCACAATGATTTCGCAACTACGTACACCGCGAGATACGTGTCATTATAATGACCCAACATCTTAGTGTGGTCGGCGAAGAGTTTAATGTTGTTTTTCTGACTTTATCATGGTGTCAACTCTTAGTTGCCTACTCAAACAGCTTATAGTTATTAGCTGTGTAGTTGACAACTTAAAGTTTATACCACGATAAACGAAACAATACCATTATCAAACTCTTATATATACCTTTATAATCATCTCATTTCTCGGATATATTCATTTATTTACACCTATGTATGTATGTATGTATGTATGTATGTATGTATGTATGTATGTATGTATGTATGTATGTATGTATGTATGTATGTATGTATGTATGTATGTATGTATGTATGTATGTATGTATGTATGTATGCATGCATGCATGCATGCATGCATGCATGCATGCATGCATGTATTTATGTATGTATGCATTCATGCATATATATATATATATATATATATATATATATATATATATATATATATATATATATATATATAATGAAATCATGCTTCTCTATCTGTATTCAAAGGATCTAAATCTTTAACATTTATAAACACTATAAATAAAGAAACAGTTGACAAATTTGGACTAATTTAAACAGACAATAGCATGCATGTTGATTCCAAACTACATGATTCACGATCATGGACTTTACTTATTAAGCTTTAATTCCGCTATGGTTTAAGTCAACTCAAATAATATTAATGGTTCTAGTTCATGACAGACAAAACCAATTTACATTCTGATACAAACTGCACCATCCACTCGCACAATAAGAAGCAAATAAGTGCGAATTGTAGCTGGATTGCAAAATAGCCGTTTGATTCATTATGTCCACTTCATATACCTGCTAATAAATCAAAGTACTAGCAAAAACAATTATTTAAAGCCAGAAAGTGAGTGATGGTATGGTTCTTTCTGTTTTACAGTACGTTCGCCTGCGACATTGTGTGTTTCGCTTTTTTTTCTGGCAGAATAACTTTTTCAAAGTCTCATGCAATTATTAGGCAACCGTTTTCCCGGCTAGTTGCTTTTTGAATGCATTATATACAAATTCATTATGAGACAAATTTAAATTATCATTAATTAAGAAAAGGGAATAAAAATATGATGCGCCTTGATCATGGTAAGAGACAATCATCTTTTGATATTTCGCTGAAATTATGACTTACTCTGAAACGAGCGTTTGTCCATTGGTGGTGGAAAGAGCCCTTACAATTTTTTTTTGTCGTTTTATCTTGTTTCCAATATAGAACATTGAGATAATATTCAATACTTTCAAAGTCGTTTGGTTGTTCAGGGATATTACAAATTGCTCAGGGGTATTAAAAATTGCTTGGCAGTCTTTATTTATATTTTAAGCAAAGACAGGAAATGCATGAGAACATTGCACAATTTAAATGTGTGAAATGGAAACGAAATAGAAACTTTAATAAAAGTGTAAATATGTATGATAATTCCACAAATAGATACATACTAAGAATCATTACTTTTACAACATTGTTTTTGTTTCTCTTTTCAGATTAAATATCAGAGACAAATCGATATATTGGCTGAAAGTTAGCCTTTCAAGATCTAAGCATAAGGTATGTTGTCTCTGATACTCTTTTGATGTTGTTGTTGTTGGGCTTAACGTCATTTTTCAGCACACGATAGGCTATTAATGGCGGCCAGTATTAATGGTGGAGGAAGAAACCGGGAAATCACCGGAAAGAACCACCGACCCACGAGAAGCTACTGGCAAGTTTTCTCACATATCCACATTCACCGAATCCTAGACTCGAACACACGCAGACAGAGGTGAGATGGCAGTGGTCCGTAACGGACAGCACTTTAGACCACTCGGTCACTCGGGGCCCCTACTCTTTTGCAATTATTAGCAATTGATTGATCGCCATCAGAAAACATGAACTAAGAACTAAGTGCTTTTTTCTTTAAAATCTCATACCTTACCGTTTGAGTGACATCAGTTTCTCAGTCAATATATTATATCAATTTTCTATACATAATTATTTGGACACAATTTATAAAATGCACAAAAAACTATTTTTCAAGTTGCTTGGATAATTTAGATTATGAATACAATTTTTCATATGTTTTCATTTGCTTACATTACAAACATCGACATTCCCATTATATACATTGGAAATGAAAAGAACTCGTTAATCCGGCACTATTTTGCTGAAAAGTTATACTGTATCTTAATATGGTCGTTTCCTTGATATATATATATATATATATATATATATATATATATATATATATATATATATATATATATATATATATATATATATATATATAGATGCAATAAACTGACGACGAACAGTACGAAACTAGCAACTAACTAGCCTAAGCGCTTTCGACTCTTAATGAGTCTTTTTCAAAGGCAAATACAAAACATAGTTACGACAAACAAATAAACACATAAACGTTGCGTTTGTAAACCTCTACATTTCTGTCTTCACATGTGCTAAAACTATAAATACAACCAGCTTGTATAGACTAGTTGCGGAAACTGAAAACGTTGTATAATTCCCTAAAAGTCTACAAGCCAAAGCGACATCTATTTTTACTTTGTGTACATATGTAACGCAGATTATATCCCGGATATTTGGTTCTATACCGGTTATTCTTATAGTAAAAATTGAAGGATAAGAAGAGGGCGCAATTACAATTGCAGGATAAGAAGAGGGCGCAATTACAATTGCAGCGTCATGAGAAAATGAGCATCAATATCTTCACTGCTCATCTGTGTTAGAGGCAATTAGCCACATAACCTAATGGATGGTCGTGGAAGCGTTACGAAATAATGTTACCAATGTGAGTTATATAATGGCATGGACAAGAGCGCACTAATTAAAGCATTGATTCCCCACCTTATACTGTTTAGGCAAGGGGTTTCTATTTTTTTTTTAAATGTCTCGTCCCATCTATCCAATATACAGTCCTCACCAATCTCATACTCTACCATGTGAAATAGTAAACATATCGTCTTCATCCAGCAATACTTTTTGCAAAAGTTTATTTGCTGTCTTCAGGGCTCTCACGTCTTTTCTCACATTGTCTAAGGTGATTTTGTAACTTCAGGGTCTTCTCTAACACAATGTCTATCTTCTCTAACCAATACCAAGCTTAAATCATTTACACAGATCATTTTCCGGGTTGTTGACAGGGTAATGATTTCTAGTTTTACTTCCTTAAGTTTGAATTAGCGTCACTTGCGCCAAGTCGGCATATGCAACGAGTTTATGCTCTCATAGCGGGCTGATTAATTAATCGCGATGGAACAAAAAAATCCACATCCTCCAGTGCATTTATGCATATAAAAGGTGTGCTGATTAATTTATTCGATTCCTGAGCATTGATGCCCATCAAGAAATACGATGGGCGGGAATACACTTGCCCATCGTCGTTGTCTATATCCGCTGTAAAATGCTTATTGTGAATACCAACCCATTGATAGCGCCATCTCGGTTTCGTGCTTACACGCTCATCAGGGCACCTGATACAGACAAATGGGAATCGTCCCACACATTCGCATTTAGTAGCCCGGAAAGGAAAGAGAGTAGAGGGACTCGGGATGGGAAGGCCAAGCACATGTTGGTACGTCCTGAAACGCCTAATAAGTCAAATTCAGCTATTGCCAATTCTGTGTTAGCCACATTTTTAATAAGTCACGTACAATTCGGTTTAAATTTATCTATGATATAAATTTAGAAAACATTTGTACTAAGCGTATTGGTTTCCTTTAGATTATTAGCCAAGGAAGTCATAGTGAATGTAAGACAATTTTTGTTTGTCAGAATATATGTATATATATATATATATATATATATATATATATATATATATATATATATATATATATATATATATATATATATATATATATATATATATATGTGTGTGTGTGTGGCCTTCAGTACGTCGGAGAAACTGAAAAGCTACACAAAAGGATAAACCTTCATAGATCTGATTGGATGACAAAAAAGCTGTACAGAAGGCCGGTCGCAGAACGCTTCTCCTCCCCTGGCCACACTTTTAGTGCTATATAACTTATCGCTATTGCTAACAACCACAGCTGGAGTTCCGAAACCAGGAAGGAAAAGGAATCATATTAGATACGCCGCCTTAGAACATTGAAACCAAGCGGTCTAAACCAAGAAGACTAGAAAATGAAAACTATGCACTAGTAGAATTTAACATTTTCTAAATCTTCTTATTATCCTTCAATTTTTACTATAAGAATAACCGGTATACAATCAAATATTTGGGATATAATCTGCGTTACATATGTAGAAAAAGCAAAAATAGATGTCGCTTTGGCTTGTAGACTTTTAGGGAATTATACAACGTTTTCAGTTTCCGCATCTAGTCTATACAAGCTGGTTGTATTTATAGTTTTAGCACATGTGAAGACAGGCATGTAGAGGCTTACAAACACAACGTTTTTGTGTTTATTTGCTTGTCGTATATATGTTTTGTATTTGCCTTTGAAAAAGACTCATTAAGAGTCGAAAGCGCTTAGGCTAGTTAGTTACTAGTTTCGTACTGTTCGTCATCAGTTTATTGCATATATATATATATATATATATATATATATATATATATATATATATATATATATATATATATATATATATATATATATATATATACAATTTAGAAATGTGGCCAAAGGATAACATTTGTGTATTGATTTAGTCAAAATGTGGTTCCTAGGCAAATAGGAAATACTATGCATATAGAGGCAATTTAATTAGTTAGCCCAAACAAGGGCTATTTTGGTCGGCAGTCTGAAGGTTTTTCCAGCAGTCTTCGTCTTCTTGGATTTCCGCTGCTGTCCGTGGTTCCTTATATTTTTCGTCCGGGAATGCCTCAAACCCGTTAAGTTTTGTTAACTACATGGCGGTTTTGACGAGAACACTTTTGGTACTCCCTATCATAGTCAGAGTGGATGCGCAATACAACGTGCTTGTCGAAGTTTCCTAGTTTTCCTAGTTTTCAGGATCCTCCATGCCACATTCTTCACAGCACTGACAAAAATATAGGTTTTCCTTGAGTTGATTTGCGTTTACTCCACTCCAAGTTTAGTATATCGCTGCACAGGCACATGCATCTTTGTATCCTCAGTTGTAACATCCTCATCGTCCTTCTCTTCATCAGTGTGAGTGGGTTTGTGCCTCAGCTTCTGCCTTAGCTTGAGCCTCGGCATCAGGTTTGGCACGCTCTAAGGCTCAGGTGATATCGAGAAGGCTAATTTCCGTCTGTGCCTCCATGTTTTTTGTGTTATTCTGCTGATTAATGGCTTGGGTTGATATGGAAGTTTTCTTCAATTGAGAAAATTGTATATGGTATTTGAGTCACGGTATGCTGCTAACAATGCTAGCAGGGAGCAATAGAGTGGTTGGTTGCCCATGCTTGTTCAGCTTTCCTCCTCGCCTTACGTTTCCTATTGCTGTTACTCATAGCCATACCATAATCTCAATATTCAAGTTCTCTTCCTCACTTTTTGTGTCTCAGGTTAAAAGAAGCGTAGTTCTTTTTACCTCAGCTAGCAAACTCCAGTTGGTAGGTTGTTTCTATCCTAGTGCCTTAATGGTCATTAGGGCCGGAGCAGTAATAATTACGATAGCTTACATCCATCTTTTAGCCACGCTTCTTGAAGAAGTATTGAGCTCCATCACGACACGATCTACGTGACTGGTTGTCAGATAAATTTTGCTTGACTTTAGTTTATGTCGCAATCACCAATCTGGCATGCGCGACCAATTAATGCCCGCAACGCAAGCTAATTAATCAATGACTGGGAAGGAAAAAGTGCCATATCCCCCTGCTTATTTATGCACACCAAGTGTGCTGATTAGTTTGATCGTTCCCGGAGCAATGATGCTCTACGGGACATATGATGGTTGGGAATAGAAACACACATGCCTATCATTAAAGTCTATCTAGTATAAGATACTTATTCCATAAGACACCCATTCATAGCACCACCACGGTTCCGTGCTTACACGATCATCGGTGCACATTTTAATTTAGAACGAGTGGATATATATTTACATATAGTCGTGTTAGTGTATATATCCAACCGATGAAGAGGAGAGGGACTCGGAAAGAGGCTACAAGCGCCAACCGATGTACTGAAACACAATGACTGTAAATAAATTAAATTTAGTCCAGTTATTATAATGGACAATTTAAAATGCCAATATAGTGTTAGCAACTTGTGTAATTAGCCAGATCCATTAAGTCAAACAATTTAATTAATAGATTCACATATTTGAACTTGAATTTATTGTACAAAGTTTACCTCAGATTTCCAAAATAATAAAACTAAGTGCAGTTTAAATGACCTTTGCTATTTTTGTGTCACGCAAATTTATGTAAAAAGTATATTTTTGATGGAGGTGTATAATGAACCAAATCAGGATGTGTCAAAATAAAGATATTATTGAACGAGTTTTTCGATTGCCAAAATGAAAACCACAGACATTCACTCAGGCAAACTTGATATTGGTTCGACCGTTTCACGTCGATTTCGCTGATAGCGACGTTGGGACATCTCCGGAATGCCATATGTACTGAGATTTTGGCTGGATTTCATCTAAATTTCTTGTGGGTACAATTGCATGGTATACTCCCTTAAAACCACAGTCACCTCGTATGTTTTCAGTGCTGTTATTTTACAGTTCAGCAACATTAGCTGGTTTGGTGGTGGTGGCCTCCCAGTTCCAACATGGTGGAATCCTCGCCGACTCAATGAACTGATGGTACACCAGGCGCTGTTTTGTTAATTATTGTAATGTTATTACAATATTGAATTGTAAAAGAAACTGTATTACCTATTTTAACTTTCAAACCAACACATTATTGCAAACATAACACACTATACTCCTTATTATCTCATATTTCAGTAGGTTAGCCGTTTTACACCTTCCCCAACAACGATCACATACAATCACCAAACCTACCAAACAGTCAAATCAGCAAAGTAAGTGTTTGTAGTCACACCTATAAATCTTATATACAACACTGAGGAGAGTAAGGATACGTATTTTTTGTAAGGGATAATAGATACCACACACACACACACACACACACACACACACACACACACACCACAAATAATAGTACAATTGGCAATGGACTTATTATTATTGCATTGCTAGCGGCCAGTTCTCTTATTATCTTTGTGTGGAATATAGAATATTGCCTTATTTAAAGGTTGTAAAAAAGGTTGTTACCATATGAATTGCTTGAGCTGAAACATTCTGTCAATCATCTGTATAAAATTATTGATTGATTAATACTACAGAATTAATTATCTAGATACATATAATTGGATATTATTACATTGATTAATTGTTGTTTAGTTGAGACTTCTACCATATGCATTACCTCTCGGTCCGCAGGAATTTTAATGGCAAGAGCATTATTATATCGACCGGTGCTGGCTCTGATTTTACTTTACCTTAATGCTCTTGTTCTTTGTTAGTCGATATCCCTCATATCCCATTTCAGCCGGTGTGTGACTTTGATATGTATATGATATGATGGACAAGGTAGGATAGTTAAACAATATTTGTGGGTTTCATGTTTTTTTTTTTAAACATATTTCCCAATCTTATGTCAGTAATGAAACTAATAATATTTAAGTATGTCTTGCCTACATTTGGGTTTGAATTTTTCCATGAAATCAGGATAATTGTTGTGGTTTCTATTTTGTTCCTTTTCAATCAAAATACATTTCTTTTGTCCTGATTGTTAGGAAAGATATTGAAAACGTGGAGTAAATTTTCTGTATAAGGGCAATGCAGACATTCATTATATTATATTGTATTGCATTCCATATATTTCCCAAAGCTTTTGGCCAGTTCGGTTTTTCCATTTCTAATTATGTTAATAGTGTTGATAATGATTATTGACTGACGCCGGTACTTTCATATTCATAATAATTTCTTTCTGTATTGAGTACAGTGTACGTCCTATCTTGCTGTTATTCCATCATGTTTGCCATTTACTGTCAGTATTCGTTCTGATAATACTGTATATATCTTCATCCTTCTGTTGAAGTGCTATTATGCTTGGTTCCTGAAGTGTCTGTTTGGCAATTTGATTCGCTTTCCTGTTGCAGGCTAAATTGGTGTGGGATGATACCCAAATGATTGCCTTTTAAGTTTAAGTTTCTTTAGTATAGGTTTCCTTCAGGAAATCATCTCTGGTGATGGAATTGTCCCCGATTTAATCGAACTAAATACATTTCGGGAATCATTAATAATCACCGACATACTTATTTTATTTTGTTGGATCCATTTTATTGCTTTGATTAGGGCCCAAAAGTTATGTTGTATAATGGCAAATTTGAGCTCATCGGGGAATTTGGAAAAAAGTCCGGATAGGGAGGGGAGCAGAGGGACCTGAGATAGGAGGCCAAGTCACACTTAGCACATCGTCAAACGCCTAAATGATCAAATTCAATCAAATAATGGGCATTCCGAATCGACAATTATGTGTTATTCACAATCATAAGTAGAATCACGCATAATTATGGTCACATTTTACCTATAATAAAAAACTTAATCTAAACTTAATGTATCTAGTGTACATAAGTAATTAAAATATTTGCGGGAATTTAATAAATCACCCACCATTCACCGTTGATACTCTTGTTTTGGTGGAGTTGTTCATGGCGTGTTCGACGTGCCACTTAAGTAGAGGCTGAAAGTGGTGGTGATAATCATGGTAGTAAATAGCTGTTTTCTTGCTTTCTTTTCTCGCTCCTGATGTGTCTTCTAATTTTTTCTTCACTTTTGTCGAAGGTCGAGATGTACATATTTTCAACTCACACTTAATCAATAACGCTGCAATTTTGCAAAGGATGGGAGCTTATGGCATTTGAAAGGTTTCTGAAAAACTTGTACCTACTGTTGCAAGTTTTCCATCTCTAATAAATCGGTGCGATCCATCAACGTTTCAAGTTGATTCGTGTTGTAACTGTGACATCTCTGTCAGATTTGGATTGGATTAGCGGAGGAGGGTAAATTTTGGGTCTATTGGAGTTTACCAATGATGGAACTACAACCATCGTTTGTAGGGTACTAAAGTCAGCTTTCGTTATTTTTCCTGCTGAAAAAAGTTAGTAAAATCCGGTTTACTGCATCAAAGTGGATGTAAATAGTAGTCAGCATGCTAAAGTGGATTCATCCAGATATTCTCCTCATAAAATCTGAAATAAACGACGTGTTATTACATTAAGAAGTGAACATAATTTGTTACTATAATCCAAGCCACTTAGCAGCTGAATGATTCATAACGGATATAATAGTTTAACTGTCATCACTGAAGTGGACGATGATATTAGAGAAAAAAGTAAACCTATAAAACTTTTCTGCAAAAGGGATCGTTTTCATCTTAATTTTATTATTTCTTATCTCATACCGTTGGGTAAAAAACCTCCCATGATTCATCCCAGTATCACTCAAGACAGTCTTTTGATCATAGACAAAATTTTGCCGCATTTGCACCAACATCTTTTTTTGACTGATAGGTGTTTTCTTTCTGACTATTAGGGGAAGAACCTTTTGATGCTTGTCTAAGTATTCTTTCTGGTCTTTGGACAAAGGTATCGTTTCTTTCAAGACATATAAACATCAGTCACACACAATCTCGATGATTTATGTATGGATTATTTGAATCAGTTGCTTTTGCATGTGTAGAATGGATTTGGACGGGACTGACAACACTTCCAAATGTTTGGTTAGCAAAGAGGTAATCACTGTCGTTTTTCTTTTTTCAAACAGAAGAGTGATGGCATCTTACTACTTAGACATCTTTCTTTGTTCAGGAGCAACAATACATTGAAGTAGATATCGCCCGACACACGTCCTGTTTACTTTAGTAGAACAGACATTTTGAGCAAAGGTCCTATAGGTTTAGGGTCAGGAATAAATCTTCCACTTTATAGTAACCTCATTTGCCTTTGACGAATGGGTATCTTCTTTAGTCTACTAAGTACGTGTCGAGGTTTAGCTAAGCATCTTTTCTGTTATTTGGCTAAACGAAGAGAATAGTTTTCTTTATGCTGTTTTGGCAGGAGAGCGAAGATGTTGGTCATTGTCAAAGAAGTGATTTAGATATTTTAACGTAGCTTTAACAATTTCTCAGTCATAACGATACAATATCTGCATTGTGACAGTTTAGGATGATGTCTAGCACACTTGGGCATCCTGTTGCAGACACAAAGAAGCCATGTTGCATCTGGCAGAGTCCAAAATCGAAACTCAAACCAAAAGGTAAATCATTTTGAAACTGGAGGAAGAGGTTCTATGGGGTGTCATCATTCCCTCCCTCGTACAATGTGATACTATCGCCCCATCAGCTACCCAGCATGAAAGAAAACCTCACCCAAATAAAAGCGTTCAAAGAAGAGCAGTGATGCGAGGACCAGGTCAAAATCATAAAAAGAAAAGTTACAATAAAAGTCCCAAGAAAACAGCTTCTACCAACGCAACATTACTTTCCCAAAACATGACCTTCGGTGACCATGTCTCCAGTAACAGCAGCATCAACTTCTTCCACTTCACCGTTTGCTAGTGATACCAACCAAGCCCGATTTGACACGCATTTTTCCAAAATTGATGAAAAAATGGAAACCCATTTCTAAAGGATATTTTCCAAAATTCAAAGGAAACTGTTCTTGTAAAATGTTTTGATAATCCTCCCAAGTCGGAATAGTGGCAATAATTCCTTCTACGGAATCTGTTGTAACGCTACTGGTAAAGGTCTTGGCATGTCGTCAAACTTTCATAACCTCGTTTGTATTGGTGATTGAAATAGTGTCCTCCAAGAATCAGTAATTGCATGATCGTGACCAATAGCCTCGTGTGTGTTTGTGTCAGAAGTATTATCCTCCCAGAATCAATAACCATCTACTTTGGAAAAGAGTTTAAGAAAGAAATGGATAAATCAGTTTGTGTTTGCGTTTCTCTTGTATTTTGACAAACTCTTTGAAATGTGTTATCTTAGCTCAAAAAGTACATTGTTAATGTCCTTTTCTATACCAGTCATTTTAAAGCATTATATTTCTTTTGGAGTTATAGATATACTTTTTGCACTAAAGCTCTTTAACTTTAGTACCCAATCGAAATATTTCGTCACTGACTCAAATTATACGCTGCACAGAAAATGTTCTTTAGACACAATCTGTTGTAAACATTTTTTGCTCTATTTCACTCTCTGGAATCCTGTGTAATATTTGTATGTATAATAAGTAGCATCCAAAGTCTTCTGAATAACGGGTAGTTTATTAATGTCCGACCATTTGAACGTTGTCAGAAGAATAAATCTTTTTATACCATTTAGGAACCATTGGTTGAAACATTGATGAAAGGTTCTTTGCGCTTCACCTGTATTTGGACTAACTCTTTGTAAAAGCATTCTCTCAACTCCAGCCGGTAACCACGAATGTTCTCTTGTAAAGTATCCATGAACGTAATACTGATGTCCCGTTAAATGAAGATAGTAACAGTGCCAAGAAGATAGAGTATATTTCAGGTAAGCAAAGTATTTCTGCTCTCACTCATGCAGTGACATACCGCAAATGAAGCACTTGACTTGAATATCTTTTCCAAAATAGATAAATCCAGCTCTGGCTAATTCTTTAGGGGTAGGTCCTCCCAGATATTTTGGCCACTTCCCTTTAAAAGTTTGGAATCGATTCTCCAATTTGCATTATGCAGGAAAATGCACAGGGAACGAATGCATATTCTACTTTGATGAGGGTATGTTGATACCCTAAGTAGTTTTCTTAAGCATGGATGACATCTGGAGCTGCACGATATCACGTTGACTATGAGAACTATTAAAGAGGTGAGGTGTACTTTAACGAGTGGCATAGCTTTAATATCCGTATCGCTTTACAAGAAGATCGCTTTATATGATAGATGTAGTAAGTTTCCATGATGTGGTGGTTAATCGCCGTACGAAATCACTTCAATCGCAAGGTATAGAATCGAACTCCAGTTGATCATCCCCACACTTTAACCTGTCAATAGCTGGTGTCTGTTCTGAAAGTATCCATCCTTCTAACTAGGCGTTTGTAGTCATAAAAATGTATCAATCTTGGAAAATTTTACACTTACATACTGATCAATATCGGCGTGTCCGTAAGGTAAACTGAAGTGGTACGGAAACCGGATAAACATCTGGTAGACAATTTTATACAGTCTTTCTAATGGTCGACAAACAATCTGATGAATTTTTAGGCGTAAATTGTGTGCGGTTTGTAAGAGGTGACTCTAAAATCTCTATTATGCCAAAGTTCTCTGCTTGATTCATGTGATGATTCAACGTCAATATGTTCACTTTGCAGTCGTTGTGCAAATTCTACTTCTTTGTCTCGGTATTTGTATCCGTAATTTTTGGGACCATCTCTTAGAATCCTATTTTGAGGGTGCTCGTCTGCCCAGGCTCAAAAACGGTCTTCTTTGATTTTAAGGTGAAGATGATCAAAGCAATGGATGTAGATGCAACTATCCGCGTTAAAGTACATAACGCAATTTCCAAACTTGTGTAAACACTGGCGTTGTGCCATTTTTTATCAACAAGCAAATCAAAATGACTAGCAAACGATTTCCTTCTTTCGTTTTTCTCGACGTGGTCTAAAGTGATGCCCTCTTTGGATAAATATTCCTCTTTAAATTTCTCTTCGTCATCGGAAGGCTGACACCAGGATGGATATATACGTTTATTGTTTAAGATTCAAAAATGAACCCACGTAACACAATAAAATGTCTTTCTGATTGTCGCCGCAATTTTGGTACTGGTTTGTCTGGGAAATGTCGCATACTTATGTCGCAGCATGTCGCATAGTTATTATCTCAGTTCCAGAGTTTGAAACAATTCCACTCTGACTCACGTTCCTGTCAATGCACGTGATGACAAGGTTTGGTCTTTGTTACACTTTCGGCACAAAGGTAACATCAATTTTCCTTGGCAACGACAAGGTAAGACTGAATGGTTCAAATCGGTAGGGGCATAACTTTGCATTTAATCAGTCCTTCGTAATGTCGAATGTGTTTTGCGGTAATATGTTCCTTCAACAAATGTGGGTGTTCCACTAAAAGGAGAAAATATTTGTACATACAGGGGTATATAGCGAACACACGTCCAGGAATCTGACTTCTTCTCCTTTCTCATGTCTTCGTTGTACACCAAACATATGGCATTAATTCGTCCTCCAAAGCAACTACCCAGTTCCTCGAGAGGATCTAACAGAGCGGCTTTCCACGATATTTTTAAATTTGGAATCAGCTTTGAAACGACGATCGTTGTCGTGTTCGCATATTTCCACGACTCGGTATCCTTGATGTTCTAACTTTAAGTTTTCCTAAATATAGGGTGTCTTCTCTTCGAGTATTCATTCCACTCTCAAACAGTCAATAAGATTGAAGAGCCAACATTGATCGAGCGTCTGATCAAAGCTTTGCAAGATGTCACACGAAGGTTTAGAAGGCGGCGAACTAATCCTCCTTCTTTCGAGATAAAAGTCAAGATTCTTGCTGTATATGTTAGAAAAAAGAACATCGGGAAACAGAATATCCACATCGTCAAAGGAAGACAGGCAAGAGAGACAGGGGTCTAGATACATATTATCATTATCAAGAAAAAGAACATTGGCCTTCAGACTGCCCATCGAAAAAGGGTACCAATACAAACAACAGTAGGAGGAGACGGCTACTGTAATGTTGGTCGCTTGTCTCCCTGTTCAGGTCAGTTATAAATGTAAATTGTTAAATAGAAACTTTCCTTTAAACACAGTAATTGAGATGTAAGCATACTAATTGGGATTTTGTGTCATGTCTTCCTCATTTATTTTCTGTACTGTCCAGGTCTTTTAGAAAACTTCAGTTGTGTTATGATTTGTTAAAATGGGTAAAGCTGAGGTTATTATTGACAGTTTTATAAAAACTTTCTAAATTTTCCAAAATTGCTTGTTGATAAGTTCTATGGTATTACCGTAGGCTGTAACATCGAAATCAATATGATATAGGGCTATAAAGCCTGATTTATTACTGGCATTTGTTTTAATATGTATGAATGCATATTTTAATGATTATATTTCAGCTAAGTTACTTTATCTATTTGCTAATCCAAAAATCTCTTTTTTGAAATGCGATTTGGCGTGCTAGTCTGTATTATAGGATTTAAGTATCTTAACACTTCGAGCTTGCAGGAGGAAAATACACATGCTATGTAACGGTTAACTGGGAGTAAAATAGCATAAGAAACTACCAGTACCATGTATCATTTGAAATCTAAACAATATTTTAGATTTTGAACCTTGTTCTCATATCATCATATTGTCATCACTTCTTTCAACCCTACATACATACATACATACATACATACATACATACATACATACATACATACATACATACATACATACATACATACATACATACATACATACATACATACATACATACATACATACATACATACATACATACATATGGGTCAATTTTGAGTTAATGACATTTGTAACACTTATATCCTATGAGTACTTTCCACTTTAAAGAAGATTCAGATAAAAAAAGATAAAAATAGCGTTGATTCATTCATAAAATTCCATACTATTATTGGACCAAATAAACATCACGTGATCAAGTGATCCGAAAAGGACACGAGTTCTAGTGATAGGCCAAGTTGACCAAATATATGATCAGTAAGTGCTATAACAGCTGACCGTTTTACTGATAATGGTGATTTTGAAATACCAAGTTGATTCATTTAAACCTCAAAATTATTGTAAACTCATTCAAAATCTTTCTCGGATTATAACAGTGATCCTTATGAACTTTTTATACATAGTTTGAATACCTTTGGAACGTATTCTATTATTAATCGAAACTTTTGGAATTTGTAATACATTTAGGACTTTTGGACTTTATTTGAAAGTACTGAAAAGTAGTTTTAATTCTATCACTTTGAAGTGTTAGAGAAATAAATTATTAGTTTCAATTATACAAAAAATGCTGATCAATTGATCAAATTACGCTACTACAGATGAACTCGATGATATTCTGAACTTATCTGGAGTTGACCGGGATTAGGTTGTTGTTTTGCATGACAAATACAGTGCTTTAAAGAAAAATAATATTAAGTGGATCGACATAATTCGTAAAGTTCTTGGTGCTACCACGGATTATATTCCAGTATTCACTAACGGTGGTTAAATCTAAATTTTATCAATTGCAAATATCATAAATGAAATTGTAAAGAGTTGTTGATAGTTTAAAAAATCACTGTTGATACGACAGGAGAATTTAACATGAATAACAATATAATCGATGTTTTAAGTGAACCAACATCCGACGAAGACGCAGCAACAAAGAAATATGTGGATGAAACAGATAGTACAATCGATTACAAATTAACCACGCTGCGATATGAACATGACGTTGACGCAAATATGCTTGTGAATACTCGTAGAAAGTTCCAAAAAATTAAGAAAATCGCAGAGGATTTCTTTGGAAGTTTATCGCCGTCTATAAACAATTTTCTGAAAGTAATACGAAACTTAACGACCTCATTATATATATATATATATATATATATATATATATATATATATATATATATATATATATATATATATATGGGTAAATCATCAATTTGGTATATACAGCATCATCTGTATCAGCAACCTGGTCACGTCAAAATAACACTATCAAACATATTTTGCTGAAGTCACCGGTGTATATAGGCTGTCACTGTTCAGCTCTGTAAATTTTAGGAGTTTTACCACATATTCATGGCGTCATTGAACCGATAATTTTTCTGGGACCGAGTCAATTGTGTTAAATAAAGAAAACGAAGAAACGTTTCTACTGGAACCATCTCATCAAAAATTTAACTGCATCATCCTACTGGTGGTGTTTTGAATTTGTTGCTTAGGCACCTCATTTAATTACTTAATACTTATTTGGGGCATTACTAATGGTTCCGTTTTTGACGACAGATCCGAATTCCGAAATTCAGATACGAGCAAATATCGTCGTGACAGCAACAACTGAAAATTATCATCGATGATTATACTATAAAACAGAAAAATATCAAAGAATTATTGTAGTTATAGATGTAATTGTTGTTTAATATATGCGGTTATTGCTGGAACTGTAACACGTATTGGTACATTGTCATCATCCTTTATTTTGGCAGTCGCAATTGAAATTGACATTTCTGTTGAAACGGGTATTGCCGGTATTCTTAAAATTGTTGTAAAATATATTGCCATGTACAGTCGACACATTACATGATTATTCAATGAAGTAAAAATATGATAATAAAGTTATAACTAAAAATGTAGACTATTACAGTGATTTAATAAATTTATTTATAAAAAAAATTATGGAACAGCAATTGATCTTAAATAATTAGGACTTACTTTTACCAGATTTATATTTTGAAATGTGTGAAACAATCAAAGATATATTTAATAATAATTGTCTGCATGGTACAAAATTCCCCCACGGTGAAGTGCGTCATATCGCACCTGGCATTGTTAAAACAATATCAATATTTGCAGTCAACGAAGTATATGTTACGCTATCGATAGAAGTTATGAAGTAAACATCGAAACATTCAGTCATGCCCATCAGGAATATATCTTGTATACATCTACCATTCATTTACTGTTCCGTATTCATGGTAGCCGACAAGATAGAAATTTCTTGAAGATGTCCAGATTAGTTGTATTGAATGATAGATTATGGAATACCCAATAATCACAACGATGTTAGCTATGTTGATATGATAGCAAGATATCCATGAAATTTTCCTAGATACTGAAAGTGTCCTAAATACCTTAAGAAATCTCGACAACCGATACACGAGATGATCAGATTTGCAATAAACCGACCCTTACCAGAGTTTGATTTAACTGGATTCAGATGTATAGTAATTCAAGTTTGCATTGAATCTTTATCCAGTTGTTTAAGAGTGTAGTTGGAAGACATTTTTTTCAGAAACATGTTGGGCGTTGATAGTTTTAATACGATACATACTTGATGCTGTAGCGCTGACATCGTTGAAAGCAAATTAAGCAATTAGATCGTATCATACGCAGAAATAAGTTTGGTTGCCAGATACAGGTAAGTTAGATGCAGAAAAGATGTCAATGAAAATTTTCTAATCTTGCTGAAGATGACATTACAGGGTTTAATAATAATGGATCATCTAAGCACAACAAAGAAAGTAATGAAAACATTGCAAAGGATTTCGGCAGAAAAATAATCGGTGAGTTTACTCAATGTAGTTCATGTGATCATGAACGACATTGTACATAATTAATTACAGTCGATACCGATCTAGATTTTATAATCGCTGAAACAACGGAGACAAAACATTTATAAGCCAGTCATGCTTACTTGTCAGACGGAACAATTATTAGGCACAATTGTGTGCTCCATTGATGGTGACTAACCGCAATTTACTCATTTAAGATCTTCTATGCTACCGTACTTTTCGATAAACATATTATCGATGATAAACAGATTACCTCTGATTGGAGTCAGATTTTCCATGGATTTATTTTATATAAACAAAATGAAAGGTAGATTAACAGGAGGAATTACATATTATGGGGCGAATAGAGAATAAAACAAGCAAAAATTGTTCGGTTATGCTAAACAGCTGACGTCGAAATCAAATAACCATATTTCAAAAATAAACAAATGTCACAATTCTAGCCGTCGCCTTCTATATATGATCATGTGGTCAGACATAAAACCATTTAGATTCTGGTAAAACAACATGTGCGATTCAATTATTTCCTAATTGTTTGAATATGATTGTTTTGACACATACACATAGACTCGCCAGAAAAATGAACGAACGTAAGTAAAATCTTAAACACACACGGACGTCTGAACGAATGGCTGATAAATACACATATAAAATTAGTTTCCGGTAGGAAATTTGCACGGTATTATTGAAAGTATTAAACTATTTATTTATTGCCTATTGACAAAAAAAACACAGCATTGATAATATGTGGCAATTATGGTCATCCACCGACTCTTGGTGGACAGTCTCCACACGAATGGCTGAAAACATTTGTGGAGTATTACGTGGAGATAACCGATGATGATACAGCTATTGATGATCCAATGAAAGAGTTTAAAAGATTAATCAGACTGCAGCCAGATAAGGTTCAGGGTGAGATTATGCGTGAAGTAATTCCAGAGACTCTTACAAATGAGTTTTCGAATTTATGGAGACCTAATGATCTGATAGTTGCAAGTAGAAAGATAGTTTGTGACACACTTCAACAATAAATTTTTCGTTTACATAAAGAAAAATGTGTGATCTATTCGTACCAATGTGACAAAAATAAATGAGATTTTGTTATTGATTATGACATTAAAGCAACTACAGGATAATTGTTGCAAAATAGGACTGTTGTGGTAGTATGCGAATAATATTTCAATACAGTTTAGAGTGGATAGAGTTAACAGTAGTCTTGGTCACACACGCGACATTAAGCTGTTGACCTGTCTTGATTGTAATCGACATCGGGGCGCTGGACACACTAGTCAGTTTACAAAAGTGACCGTGGTGATAATTGTGTGTCTTCTCAAATTATTTGAAATTGTTCACGTGCAAATCCACGTTGAGGTGCATTTGACTCCAGTCTGTAGATTTCACGTCTACCAGTTGACAGTACAACGATGGAAATTTTATGTGTTTTCACACTACAAATAGGATCAGGTTCTCTGTATTACCACCTTTAAGTTCATATAACCATCTTGTGGTTACATACCTAATACTGGTTTTTTTGAGGAGTGATGTCGTTTTGTATTGGTATATGGGTATATTTTTGTGAGTGCATTAGTAGGATTAAAAGAACTTACATGAGTAATGTAATTATTTAACGCAGCTATCACGCATATTAATCTTGCAACTCATTCACAAGATTTCTTATCCTTCTGAACTATTTCCTTTGCATACTGATATCCAACTAACAGCTCAGTAAATTTTTGATTAAACCGTTCAAAGAGTGTGTGATCGAGTTATATTGTAGTCTCCTCGTCGAATTTTAACGTTATATTTTTTCACCAACGATAATACTTTATCAGAAATCCGTTGCATGGATCAACCTGTAGTAGCTGTGGCCATTGTAGACCCACATGTTGATAAATTCGTTACAAATGAAAATCCATATTTAGTTGCTGATTTAGTTGATAACGGTTCAGCTTCTTTATATCAACTTGCAACGTCAACGACAGTTAATGCGTTTTCGTACGTGCGTAACTGACCTCTACCGGTTGTAATGGTGAAAAAAATATATGCCTGATTAACTTAATTTGGAGTACTGACAACAAAATGTGCGTGCTGAATTTGTTTAGGTGGATGTTGATATATTTGCCATATCGCATGTCGTGCTAACAACGTTGCAGCAATAATACATAAGTCACGTACTGCGTCAACAAGTTTGATAATCGCAGCTTTACCTTTCTGATATCCTCTTGGTGTATAATACACCTATTCCATTTATAATGATAATCAGTTGATTAATTACCACCTTTTTGCACTAGTTTACCTGTCATGGAAGACTTTATACAAGGATGCTAGGAAGTTTCTACCTGGGAGATTTTTTTGTAGAATGTAATGCGTGAATCAACTTCACATCTGCAAATATGACATTCTTGCAAATCTTTACTTCTATACGCCACATGATGAACATGGCATGCTTGATCAAATACATTTATTAGGTACTCTACAGATTTTACCCACATACCTGTGCGTGCATTTGTTTTTAGTATTGTTGCCAATCCACTGGTGGGATGGGTGCTGTGCATCGAACATAATATAAATCCAATGGATATCATTGTCTTCTTAGCAACATAAAAGCAAGAACCAGTCAAGCATCATCCAGCGCTACCTATTTTTTTTCCAGGTGTATAATAAGAGGCTCATCTTGGTCTGGTTAAACACAATTATTACTAAATCTGATAATGAGATGTCTCAAGTAAGATAAATTGTATTTAGTAGCATAATCTGTTAATGATCAAAGATTTTACAAAGTACTTTAATATTTTAATTAAAAATGCAAAGTCGTTGTATGAAAATGACGGTGACATTAACAAAGTCAACGTTGTTGATTTTATCAGTGATATTGATGAAGCCCCATCTGTATATGATCTAGATGCGAGTATTAATAATCTCGTAATATGCGATGATATAAATGCTGGACAAACAATCAAATCCAGCTCGGATATTTTCTCGAGGCAGACATAAGAGCACAAGTAATTTATTATACCCAGCGATATATGCCAATACCGAAAGTGATCTGAGACAATTGTAATATTTTAGTTGAGCGGAGTTGATAATTATACGCTACAAACTATTTATTTTACCAGGTGTTCAGGGGACATGGATATGATTAAGTTAAAAAAAAATATTTTCAGCGGCGCAAGCCACGTCACATGGATTTATTATAATAAATTTGCCGGACCTTCGGCCACGATAGTTGCATAAGTCTTAACAAAATATTTGGTTGAATGACTGATATATCAATGATTTAATTATAGCAACAGAGATGGAGCACGACCTTCGTTGAGACTCGGCGCGTAAACAGAAACGCATGAAAAAATGAAAATACAAACGTCAATGCGAAGTAAAAAATGAACTAACCCAAACAGTCCTGCCTGTCTAAAAAAGCCTGGAAGGCACGGATTCAGAGTTCGATGTTTTGTTTTAGCGTTATTGACCTTATATTTTTACTTTCTTATGAAGCTTTTTTTTATAAATAATGTCTCAAGCAAATGGTCTGTTCGCCTTCTCTTCTGCTTTCAGACTCGTTTCCACCTATCCAAGCTATTATTTTCCCTTGAGTCTGGTTCAGAAAATCACATATGACAGTGTTAATCATATGGGTCTAGTCAGTTTTGTCTTACAATATATATATTACATGATAAAATAAATATATTTTGCTGTGTACCGAACATCTTCATCTAGTGCACCGGCACAGGTACCACATCCAAGGGGCCACGGGTGGCCGAGTAGTCTAAGATCATCGCTTATGACATTTCATATCAGCCCGCATTGGTTTGAGTTTCGGCGCAGCGAACTTGGATATGGGAATGCTTGCCATTACTTCTTGTTTGTCAGTGGTTTTTCTTTGGTTATTTATTTACTCCACCAAAAATTTCACAGCCATTTTTCATGTGTTAAAATAGCGTTAAACCCGCAAAAATCTAGCCACATTCACAAAACGTAGAGAATATCCTTTAAGCTGGTAGGATTCAATAGTGAAACGGATCGGAAAATTTTATCCAAGTCGACATTGATAAATATCAGATAATACCTTATCAGCATCCGGATTATACCATATGAATTTTAGCACACGCCAAATTTTCTTTTCTTTGACATCTTTTACTTCTTCAATACATGTTAGTCCGTCTGAAACGGGCTTATCACACTTCCTCTTTTAATATGGAAAAAATCAACGGTGACTATTTAAAGAAACATTGTACTATGAAATAAGTAAGCACCGAAGTGTTTAAGTTAGTATATATTTGAATTCAGTTAAGTTTCAAAGCATAAGCAACAGGTTGCACTCAGCGGAAAATTCAAGGCATGCTTTTCAGTAATACATGCGAGTATATTTTTCACTTTTTACAGACATTTTGTCTCTCATATTCATAAACAATTTAACATCAAATTGAAGCCAATATGTGTACAAAAACTATCAATATTTTTCTAAAGATACAAGTAGTTTAGTTTACGCAATGAAAACTCTAAATGTTTAATATTCGCGTAATTGTAGTTAGTATACATAGTTTGGGGGATAAATTTAGATCAGTGTCTGGATAATATTTATTATTTATATATGTGATTGCCCTTGTTTGCTAATTAAGGAAAAGAAATTAAATATTTGGCTGTAATAGCCATGGTGTACCAGTGTTATATGCTTGGCTGATTTGCATACAATTCTATGTTCTTAGGAGTTCAGTGACAGCAAATCAAGTTTGTTTCCGATATTTACAACTCACGAGTGTGAAAAACCTTAACGCTCAGTTTGTTTTACATAATAATCAATAAATAATGATCATAAACCTATATTTGATATCCCTCACGTAATATCGACGTTAACGGTCGTATCATTTAACACTGTTTTTCTACCTTCTGGGTAATTAACAAATCATGGGTAATTAACAAATCCTGTCGAAAGATAATTAAGTGAAATACATCAATTTAAAATTATTAACTTTTCGTTGCGATAATTGTCTTTAATAAGCTACATAGTTCGAGAGAGATCTTAACTTACATTTGAAGGCCAATGCATTCTTCATATTTATTTAATTAATGTCTTTTCAGATACTTAATGAAAGAACATGAGAAGGAGAGCATTGTGAATATTCAAATATTTTTTATTGAATCGTCTGTGCAAGTAAGCATCGATTTGTTTATTTCAGTATTCTTGTATTCAAACTATGTTGCATATGGTGTTGCGTTAATATGATCTCTGTGCCATAAATGTCAGTTTACTTAGTAGAGTATGCTGTTTGGACCGAGCTGAATTAAGATTACTTTTACCCCAATAGTCGCAATCGAGAGTAATTAGAATGGTTAAAATTCAGATATAAAAAACAATTCTAAATATAACTAACGTAAAACTATGTAGCCTTTATTCATTTTTATAATACAATTATTAATTTGGTGGTAATATAATTACTGACCCATTTGACTGTGTAAACGATTATATATATAACAAACTCTCCCTCAAGCAGACAATTGCATTGGCAAACGTGATAGGAGACTGATCAACATGCATTAACAAAGCGTTGCTTGATTCTAACTGTCTGTAAATCACATATTTTGGTTTGCTATCACATCGGTTCCGAATCTGTCCACAAAAGCCATCTGTTTCGGACAAGGTCAAATGCAGCAAAGAATGTTACATTACAAAAGCATTTAATGAAAACTAAACTTAAATACCACTTCACTTCATAGGGAAAAATATTTGCAATAAAGCTTTCTTTTTAACTATGAATCAAATATACATGTGGTAATTTTTATACATAAGATTTTAAAATGCTGTTATGCAAATATTAAAGCGAAACATTCCTTCCAGGTTGTGGAATAATTTATTTGGTGGTTATTTAATTTCTTAGAAAAATAGCACACTGGATGATCTACACCTTGTTTGCCTTCTTGAATCAATACTGCTCTAACCCCAACACCACTTGCATCAACATATATATTAAATTCCTGACTAAATTTTGGAGCTATAAGAAATGGTGCACTCTTAAGCATGGCCTTTATCTTATCAAAGGCTTCTTGACATTTTCTAGCAATGAGGCTTGGTTTACTTCCTCAATAAATTTGTGAGGGGTTCAGTTATTATTGGAATAAAATTTCCTGTATTATCCAGCCATATCCGAAAAACACACAAGTTGCTTTTTGCTTATAGGCACAGGAAATTCATAAATAGACTTGAACTTAGCATCAATAGGTTTAACTTGTTCATGTCCCGGGATAAGTCCTAGCCATGTTATGCAAATACGGCAGTCACTTTAAGTTCAATCAATTGTCAAATTTGCATCACGGAGTACCAAAGAATTTCCGAACGTTTGCTGAATGATTATTCCAGAAGTCTTTGTAGATGATGACATGATCGAACTAAGCACCAGAATTACCTAGACCAGATGTAATCATGTTTACTAAACGTTGAAATGTACTATGAGAATCTTTCATCCCAAATGGCATCACTTTATATTGATAAAATCCATTACAAATGCCGAATTTCATTTGCTCTTTTCATCTGTGGAATTTGCTAAAATCCTTTGAGAAAGTCAATTTTGGTGAGACACTTTGCATTTCCAATTTTATCAAAGAGTCAACTATTCTTGGTAATGAAAATGAATCTCTTCTATTTACGCTTTTTAACTTTTAATATTCAGTGCACATGCAGAAAACATTATTTGGTTTCAGAACAAGCATACATGGTGAAGCCATTTTGAACTTGATACTGATTTTCTGTTTTCAAACATACCTGTTCATCCTTTTATGTGTTGTTTCACTGTTTGGAATTTACAATTACAACATAATGGTAGATTTTATTTTTCCTTGCAAGAACATCTGGAAATATGTGTTCATAATCAAGTAATAACTCCTTGTCTTGTTGCTGCATGATTATATAGTTCGCTAGTTGACCTCACGTCGCAATTAGCATTTTCAACCAAAAAAAAGTTAATGGAAAATAACCTTCTACAATAATTCTGATGTTTACAAACAGTAACCTGTAAAAGTCACTTAGAAGAGTCCAAAAAACCTGACCCAAATAAACATATTTACTTCTTATATTAATAATAATTCCGATTATAAGCTCATGAATACAGAAAACAATTTGGCTATGTATTAGTTGTTGCCAAAAAAAGAAATCGTTTTTTGTTTTAAATATTTATCAGGTCAAACAGATATGAGCTCAGTTTTGGACAAAGTCAAGTAAAACGAACAATCTTACATTACAATAGCATGAAATGAAATAAAGTATTTTTTAAACTACAAAGAAACAATTAAATGATATATATATATATATATATATATATATATATATATATATATATATATATATATATATATATATATATATATATATATATATATAAACGGCCAGTGCCTGGTTCCCTCCATCACTGGCGCGATTTTGACTAGCATCATCGAAGACACTCTAGAGAGAATGGTAGAGAATCGCAATCATCACAGTCGCCCTATTAAAGACGACAGTGCTTATGATATGTTCTGGGAGAGTTACCGGGAAATTTGATAACTTGGATGTCAACGAGCTTACCTTATTGTGTCGCTGAAACATTTTGAGACTGGATACGTGCCTAATGAACACCAGACAACGGAAAAAATCTGTACAGGCATAAATTCTTTGAGGCAATTGATCTGACTTAGTTGTGAGAAATACAGATTTGACCAGCCAGCCAAGATATAAGTCTTAACGGCATCCTCAAGACATGCTTCTGAAAGGTGTTAGAAGACGATGCTATGTTTAGTGGCAACATGGACTTTGTAATTGCCTTCTGCAAAGATGACAATTATGAGATCAACCTTGCGATAAAGCTACAGTCATTCAAAGTGGTCAATAAAAGTGAAGTTAATGCTGTAAATGGACCCACTGTTGAAAGGCTGATGTAGATGAAACCAGCTTCTTTGCAACTCTTCTGAATATCTGTGACAGTGCTAGGTTGACCTTAGTAATGCCAGCTACAAATGCCACACGTGAAAGATCGTTTTCAGCTTTTACGAAGAATAAAACATATGTGCACCAGCATGACTTAGTGATGCTTTAGATCATTAAGAGGATATAAATTAACAAAAAGGTTACTGACAGCATGAATATAGGTACTATCTCAAAATGTCTTTGTAACAGCTAATAAATACGCCAGGTAATTTGGGGAAGTTTTGAATCGGAAGTGAAGTAATAATGTGCTAACGTTAATGAATTAACTTTCAATTAAATTTTCAATTATTATTTATATGGCTTTATATATTAAATGAAACAAAAAAATCATTAAGTATTACTTTTAACATGTTTAGAATGCTATCAAATATTCTAATTCCTGTGTTAATCAAAGAAGAAAAAGATTGTGAAGGACCTCCAGACCCACCAGCTGGAGCGGGAAACCCCTCCCGCATTCACCCCGTGTTCATCGCCGCTTAAATCTAAAAATTGCTCCGGCGCCGCTAAATTATATTGGAGGATGTGAAGAACAGATTCCGAAACAGTCGTTCTCTTCTTGTCCTAAAACATGATAAACGTATATGCGCCCTATTTGAAAAAGAGTGGGGATTATTCTCTTCTTGGTTGAGTTCATTTTGGTGCAACATACCCAGCGGCGAAGTAAACATCGTTGTCAAAACAATCAATGATTTATTTTTTCTTACCTGTCTGTATATTCTGTGACCGGATGTTTTCGCGTGCTAATGGGTTGATAGTGCTACGTTAGGGTGATTATTACTCAATTTTAAAAATGCCCTAGCTTAGATTGTATTTGAGTTTATACGTTGGTTTCGTAGCACGATGTCTAAAGCAGATATTTTTCGACAAGCGAAAACATGAGTATTAGCATCTGCAATTAGACTTATCCTCATCATCGTTGTCTGAACCCTTCATTTCTGTGGAACAATATTAAACACAAAACCGTCGTCGATGTACCCTTCTGAATATATGCTGAGTCCCTCCAACTGAATTTTACCTCCGGCAACTAATGATTGTGAAAAATGCTTAAAACTGATTACATTTAAAGGCGTGCATGTAGATGAACAATAAGAATTTGATCATTTAAAACATTGTTATAGCACCCCACATGTATTCCTATAAAGTTAAAAACATAAATTTTATAAGTTCACACCTATCAAAGTTATTCCCGCCCATATCACCAAAATTCAATCGACCGCTTCAAGACAACATTATCCCTTTTCTCTCCTTCTCTGAATAATGTTCCTTTGATTGACCACAATGAAACTAAATACGCGTGGTTGCAAAGGTATCTCAGCGATAATTACATCCAAGGATTATATATATATATATATATATATATATATATATATATATATATATATATATATATATATATATATATATAACCTTTGATGCACGCGATTTACACACCATTGTCAGATTCAAGCGAATTTATTAAGTTCGGCAAGGTATTTCGCGATAGCTTTATAATATCCTATTCAATGCCCAGGTTAGATGATTGTATTTTTCCAATTTGATCTTGCACACGCTTGTCCGGGTCAATATAAAATAAAACTAGACCAGTAAATCTAGCTAAATGAACCTTGGTGACAAGCCTCAACAGATCCACATTTGTGTCGTATGGGCGTGAGGAAATTTGCAAGTCGAATACCTTTGCGTGATGGCATTCTGCGAGTTGTCCCTGGTAATCAAGGACCTTTTTGTTTTTTGTTTTTTATCATTAGACGGCAAGTGGCCACCAACATTCATTTTTGATAGACGTAGCTTCTTTTTTAACAGCCTGATACGCAGCTGATAACAAGGCTGCAATGGTAGCAAGGAATGTAAATATTAAACCGGTTTGTAGTATTTTGCCTACAATATGTGGATGTAAATATCGCAGAGGTACATGCGCATCCCTGCATATTAACTTCATTTAAGTTGGATAACGTTCATTTCACCTATGTGTAATTTTGTTTGGTCGCTTAAATTAAATTGTTTTTGTGTCAACCACACTGGAAATCATTCCTTTTTTTTCAAAAAGAAAAAAAAATGTTAATGTGACTCCGTAATTGTTTATTATTGCAATCCTTGTTTTCACAAGCTTTTGGGATATTATCGTTTGAAAAATATACCACAATCAAAATCTAGTTTGAGATACTGTTGTTAGCTTTCCACTTGTGTGTCAATAACCTCCATGGAAAAGTCTATGTTATCCAAAAGCCAAACCTTAATTAAGAGAATCACAACAATCTTTCTGCAAATAGGCAAAGCGAGGTCATTAGGTGGATGGTTAACACGTGCATGAAAGTGCAAGTCAACTAGGGGTTGTATGACCATCTATGTGTTCCAAAATGAAGAAATGTATCAGATGAAACTATGATAGAAAATTATGAGAAATCTTCAGAACTATGTCAACGTTTTGAAGTAGATCCATGACCGATAACAGCTTATGAGAAGCATGTGCAAGAAGTCACGACTAATTTCTTCCAAGGTCGCGTATAGCTGTTTGACTGTAAAGATAACAAACCAGATAACATTTAAATAAATTTTGTTCTCCATATTTACTAATGTGAACCACGTACCATTTGGGCAAACTTGAAAAGCTAATAATACTTATCATCGAAAGTTGGAACCATTTTCTCCTCTTTTGTTTTTATTATTATTATTATTATTATTATTATTATTATTATTATTATTATTATTATTATTATTATTATTATTATATTTTTCTGCACATCATTCTAGATATAAAGGAATGTAAAATGATTTATTATAAATTAAAAAAATTAAGAAACCACACAAAAATAAAAAGATATTGGCATTATTCTTTACTCATTATTATTTTGTCTTCAACGTAGTAATCATCGAAATGCTTTCTGTTGCATTTGAGAATCACAGAGCGAATGACAAATATATCTGAACTTAAAAATGTCGGAATATTGATAGCTTCTTCACTTGGTAAAAAAACTGCACATTATTTATCATGCAGACAAGTTTAGTTTCAGCAAGATTAAATAGGTACAAACTTGTTGGTATTTATTCACGACTTAGCACAAACAAATTAACTATACAATAGTAATATAAATATTTACATGAATGCGGCATATAACACCAAACTAGTGAATCTTTTAGTGACTGTGTTTTTTGTTTATAAAATGCATTTTATATAGACTTGATATGGGTAAATGAGGAGAACTCAAATCATAACACTTGAAAGACGAATCGTCTCTTATTAAGCATGACTTATTTCGTACGAAACTAAACCATATTACCCTCCATGCTTCCACTCATCTCAGTTTGAATACTCATTCCCAGTCGCTTAGCAGATAATATTACCGAGTAAAAACTGAGCTCTGTCGAAGAGAACAAAATTTGTATTTTCTATAACATCGTTCTCAGAGTTACAAACATATCGGTAATACTAATTTTGTTTATCTCTAAATACGCGTCAAACTTCAGCATTGACCTATGGGCCGAAACCTTCTCACGGTAGGTACAACAATGTACATTAGGTGCCACCTAGCGAAAACCGTTCGGTTTGATAATTGTGTCACACTCAAGTTACATTGCGTGATGTGATGTGATTATGATTTTTAACAGAGTTTTAAACATTTTTCAGTCATATCGCTACGATGTCTGCTGTGTGGCAGTTTATAGTTATTTCCAGCACTGGGGCATCATTCCGCAGACATGTATCATGCTGTCCCACCGAGTCACATTATCCTGAAACCAGGCCGATCTGTCCTAAAACTAACCTCTTAATTTTGCGCGCTATGTGAGGCACTTGTCAGTACCATTTTAATAAGTCTTTCGTACGACTCGACCGGAGTTATTGGCCACAACCTTCCGCAACTGAGGCTTAGGCTATAAACACTAGACCACCAGAGCGTGATCTCTTCTAAGTAAAAGCTTTTATGCAGTATAAGAGTATAAGCATGTAGTGTTACAGTGATAAAGCACAAGACTGACGATATTGCAAGCTATCATGCGACAGACTTGACAATACACTTTATACGTCATAATTAAACACATCTTAGCCGCACTACAGAATCTGAATCCGTATCCCTCATTTTTATAAGACTTCAATATGAAATGGAAAAGAAAGGAGGATCCAGAAATAGTTATCGATTACTAACAATGCCTACCATGAATTAAGATAAAGATGATGCAGAGGAACAATGAGCCTCCTAACATCGATATATTCTTATAGAGAATGTGCATGTTAAGAGTCTGTGACCGACAGTGTGTGAAGTTGTTACTTTGTAGCCAGAGACACGGGGTTAATACGTTTACCAGGCAGCAAGATCTCAGTGCCATGTTGCGGATGACTAGAAACTTTGCCCTGAACATCTAATATATAGGACTGCGTGACCTATATTTTGTTTTCAGCATAATATGTAAGACTGCGTGACCTATATTTTGTTTTCAGCAGTGGCGGAAGACTCATGTCTTGAAGCTTTTTAGGGTTGGGTTTGTTGTTCAAAATTATTTAAAAAAAATTATTTAGCCTTTAAAAAATTAATGATCGTGCACCATTTGTCGGAACAATCTTGGATTACTTTAAACCAGAGGCTCCCACCCTCAGGTCACGATTCCAAAAACGATCGCAGGGTGTCTTCAGCACGGTCGCTAAGGATCATCAGAAGACCTTGTTTACATTATATCATTAGCTTGAGGATGAGACGTCCTGTTGGTGGTCAGTATATGGTCATAGAAAGAAAGGTTGGGAATTACTGCTTTAAACCTACGGGTTCAACGTCTTCCCTTCATGAAAGATATATTGAATCAGTTGAAAATAATCATTACAATAAAATGCAATAAAACAAAAATAAAATAAACAAGAATTTTAAAACTTACACACAAGCAATATACATAACACTATGCTTAATATGTCGATATTAAATCTTGGTTATATATTTCTGGATGATATTTAAATCTGATTTTGTTTTTGATAATGTGATTTTGTTCCAAGTGAGATATTGATATTGTTGCTGTAGTAAGCTAGCTTCGTCCCATCGACCAATGCTGTATTACTTGCTATATTTAAATGAACTTTTTATAATTAAACTTTCATCAATTAAACCTTTAATATTGTTATAATGATGAGTGAATCACACAACAAATGTCAAATTCTGATTTAGTCCTAAATATATACTTTGTAATTCAAAGTCTGATTTAATACTAATGATATACTTTGTAAGAAAAAGTCTTATTTAGTGCTAAATATATACTTTGTAATGCAATCAAGGTCTGGTTTAATACTAAATAGATACTTTGTATTACAATCAAAGCCTGATCTAGTGCTAAATATATACTTTGTAATACAATGAAAGTCCGATTTAGTGCTAAATAAATATACTTTGTAATAAATAGAAGTCTGATTTACTGCTAAATATATACTTTGTAATGCACAGTCCGATTTAGTGCTAAATTTGTACTTTGTAATGTAATAAAAAGTTTGATTTAATGCAAAATATATACTTTGTAATACACTCAAAGTCTGATTTAATACTAAATATATACTATGTAATACAAAGTCTGATTTAGTGCTAAATATATACTTTGTAATGCAATCGGAGTCTGGTTTGATGAAAAATATATACTTTGAAATACAATCAAAGTCAAATTTAATGTTAAATATATACTCTATATGGCAAATTGTTTGTTATGAGGCACGCACACTGTAATTCGATGCGTCGTTGTCGTTTTTTAACCTATTACAATCTTCTAAAAATCGAGTATTATTAATTAAATCTGAAAATGTTCAAAGGACACTGTCCTCCACCGCACCCTCCTCTGGACCAACGTAGCATTATATACGGGCGAAAATTGATGAAATGACAAACGTAGAGGAATTTCGCGTTATCGATGGACCTATAAATGATGGTAAAAGTCAAGTCAAATTGACCAAAGGGAGTGACAAAGACAGAGGTCGGTAGTAATGTAAATTAAAACAGAATAATGACCTATATCAGCTGTAAATATATTACAATATTTTAATTACCTTTTGTTTGTTCGTCATTTAGCTTAGTCTGTATTCAACAATAATTTATATGCACCGGCAATTGAATGGCGGAGAGTTCAGTATTGAAAAAGCTAATTATGTGTGTGTGTGTGTTTGTGTTTCTTTCTTTTTAATAGGTTTTTTTTTTTAAAAAAAAAAAGGCACCACAACTCAGCTTCTATAAGTGCTACGCATGACAAATACAATTTTCATATATTCATATGTGAAATGATTCCGGTTGATTCTGAATTTGAAGAAAAACATGATTTTATTTAAATTTTCTAGAAAGAGGATTTTACTGAATATTTTATTCTCTAATGGACATATTTACTAGAGTGTGGTTCTGACGGAAATTATACTGAACGTTTGGTTTAAAAACCAAACATGATTTCAGTTAAAGTAATCCATCCGTGCGTGATGTTTTCTCGGATTTTGGTATCTGGCAGTTCTTGTTTTTCAGATTCATTAATTAACTTCAACTTCCTTAGCAAACAATGTTGTGTCATTAGTGGCAGAAAATGCAGCTTTTATACAATCTGGTATAAATCTAGGTTTAAAGGGACCATACAATTGTAGCTAAGTACATATTTGGAATATTGTCTTTCGGTTTTATCAAAATAGTACCTAGTTAAAATTTTCGTATGACCTTAAATGTAATTTAAGATCTTCAAAGATTCACCATAATATATCATTTACTTGATTAGCAAGTTAGATAAATTTACAAATGTGAAAAAAAAAACCCGCTAACATCTCCAAAAGGTGTGATAAACCCACTTCCTGGAGATGTTATATTCTCATTAGTGGTGCCCTAAAAATATTTTATTATAGCCTTTCGGTAAATCGTCCTCATAGTATTTAGCAGTTAATAGGTTCCCAAACTGCTACCATTTTAAGGTAAGAAATTTGATGCGTTGACCCATTTTTATTTAGGGAATGATCCCTTTAACTGTCATATAAACACAGAATAATGTCAGCAATATAATTGTGCAATCGTGGAAATCACTTTATCGCGTGGAACTCACCTGTTGGCAACAACATGCAGATTGGTTTTCTAAGTGATACACAGTGTCGTTTAATATTGCCATTTAATATTAAAAGACTTGCCCACCAAAACGCAAATTCATACGTGTAATGTGAGAAATTAAAAATTTCTGAGCAAAGATAGATGAGACTATTTCGGTGCTTCACAATATATGCAAAATGTAATTATAGTAATTTTAATGTGTGTGTGCGTGTGTGTATGAGAGAGAGAGAGAGAGAGAGAGAGAGAGAGAGAGAGAGAGAGAGAGAGAGAGAGAGAGAGAGAGAGAGAGAGAGAGAGAGAGAGAGAGAAAGAGAGAGAGAGAGTCTGCTTAGAGAAGCCAGGACAGAAAGATCGCAAATAAGTATTATTGGTTTTAATTTTGCTAGTGGCTTTTTATTCTTTGCTTAACAAGTTCACACACAAATGAAAATATACTCAGCACGCTGTCTAACGTGCAACTACTCCTTGGGCAGGCTGTTTAGTGCTTACGTCCCAGGTATACATGTCTGTGCGACACATTTTCACAGTAACTAGACCAGTTTTTACTTCTACCATTGACAATATTTCTTTTCGCTGGCTATGCGATGCAAGTAAAACTGCATTCCTTAACCAACAGCTTAATAAATTTGCTCAGAATTGATTGGCTATCTGAAGAGTTTATATAATGGACAGGTGATGAAAATGTGTGATATCTTAACTATTTTCATTAGTCGATAAACTTGTGTGAATTATTTTCAGTTAATGCAAATGAAAATATTTACAGTACACTCTTAAAACCTATATAGCAATTACTTTGTTAGTAATAATTTGCCATAATGCATACCTGCATATCATTTTTTTTTTGCATTTCAGCTGAAATGCCTATCATTATTCAAACTTAAAATTGTGATAGATACAACTGTATTTACTGTACAGGAAGAATCCTCCAGTTGTGTACGTCTCTATTTTAAATCTTTACGGAAATTCTTCTTCGGCATATCCCTTTTCCCATTATTGTTTAACGTGTACACTGAACAACTCATATCTAAAAATAATGAAAGGAGCCACTTACCTGTTGACTCCTTTCGACTAATTTTTGTCATTGGACGATTTCCAAATTTAATACAAATATATTTGAAACGTACATACTCTGGTTATCAATGTTCATGTCAAAAGTTATGTTGCATAACAATAATCTCTCTCTCTTTTGAAGGAGGACCATTACTTTTTGTTATGTTTAAATGTGTGACTCCTAATCATGAAATATCTTATGAAACACGTGAAGCACGACAAACACCTTGGTAAATATATTTAGAGTTTCTGGTTTTTAATATAACAAAACGGGCTGAGAGAAGCGATGAAAAAAGTGTAATCACTCAAATGTTTTCGGTAGGAGATGGACTTGTATGCATTATTTTCAGTTAATGCATATTTTATTTATTTGGTAGAGTAATTTCAGTTCACATGACCAATATTGCAATTCGTACCCAAACGTCAAGAGAATGTTGTTTATCAGTTTAGTTAAAAATTTATTACATTTTGACCCTACTATCCTTTCTAAGAAGTTGATGTGAAAAACAGTTAAAACGTTTTGTCGCCAAGAAACACGGATTTAAGTGCGTAGTTTTATTAGGTTGAGCAATCTGGCAAACAATGTGAAATTACTAAAATTATGTCCATAATCATCCAAGCTGAATGTATGAGACGAACATGGAGCTTAGACGAGTCATAGCAACACATTTTGGACAAATACAATTAAAAGAAATAACAAACGACAGTAAAGAGGTGTGACCAGTTTGTATGTGCTTATGTAAAAAGCCCACATTATAAATGACAACAAAACACAAATCTTTTTCCCATGATATAGCAGTAGTGTCCAACACATCCACCATGCCATCATATTTTGCAATTCAGCTGAAATGCCTCCTATTATGTACATTTAGTTGTGAAATGGGTATTTGAAAATACAAACGTGCTCTGACAAAATTCTTGAATAAGGACATTCATTGGAATTTATATTGAATTCAAACCTTGAATAATATGTATAGAATTCAACAATAACAAACTATTGATACATCAGTACGACACCGGATATAACCAACACATGAATTTCAATTTTAAATCCTTTTAGGTCTTGAACTGACTTTTATTCATACCTTGTTATTATTGGGACATATGTCATTAATTCTTGAATTATTTTTTAATTTAATTTACAGAACCGTAAGTGATCTTTTCTTCATTTATCACTTTGTATTCTATGGTTGCATAATTTGCTAAATTTTACAAAGTTTATTCTCTTCAATCTTTTCTGTTACTTATTTTAAGAGCAATGACGCGACAATATAATACTGAGTTAAGAGTTCAGAAAGACCATTTGAATTTTTGGGTTTTTAAATCAAGTTAAACGGCTAGTATCTAAGGGATAAAACAAACAATAATTATAATTAATTTTTAATTTAACGCTAGATACTAGTTTTACGCTATAGTATGAGACTTAAAAATCAAATGCGTTTCTCAAAATAACATCTTTTCAGTTTTGAGGTATTCGGTTTTGTGGTATTTTACTTTCAATAACGAATTTACCACTTTATGCAGAACAGTATATGAATGTAAACTATAGCTACGCAATTTATTTTGAAGCACTCTATATATTGGCAAGGTAGGAAGTTATTATTAAAATGTAAAACCTCATCTTTCTACATTAAACACTTTCGTCTCTCTGTATCCCTAGCCATGTCAATGATAAATATAACAATATATTTTAACATTGTAAAGTTGGTACAGGTAAAGATATCAAATCTGCATATCTCCGTTCATTTTGAGTGTAGATTGCTCAAGAGACAATATAATCAGCGATTGTGTATAAAACCCACAACGGCTTGCAATTTTTATATAAAAAATCGGTGACTGACATCCACTAGATTGAATAGATTACAACTCCAATGGTGAAAAATCTACTGGACTAAGTGGACATCCAATATTCATAGTGGACACTTAATTCCCTGCTTCTCTGTCCACTTCCACAGGATCAAGTGCACAATGCGTAAAACATGATGCATGTTCTGTATATTATCTTAGATGGGGTTGATGTTTTACTGTTGGCAATATTATGATCTGATACCTTCCAGTGCAATATAATCTGATGAAGTTCGACACGATGTATCAAAAGAAGATATGAATAAATTTTCATATTAAACAATACTATTATCGTGCATATAAAATGTATGATGGTTATGTGACACATGTGATGTAAAGACCTTTGTCTTACAAAGTGTGAACTTTGCGACACAACATCTCTTATATTTTAATGTATATTTGATTTGTATTGTTTGCAAGTTATTTGCATTGATTATATGCTAGGTAATAATTTCTTTTCTAAAATACAATTGTGACCTGAGGTCAAGTAGAGATTATTCATTCGTGCTGTAAGATCTAAGCAGCATCGGTTGCAATATTGTTTTGTCCAGTAATTCATTTGGGCTAGGATCTATTTATTCAAATGACTTTTTAAAAATTATTCTTCTCTGGAAATAAAAAAATATTCAAAAAATAGAATATATTCTTGGTTGTTATTATTGTCATTCAGTAAAAGACTGGTGGCACATCAGTACTACACACATAATTACTGACCCATTAACACTTCGAACTTTGCATTTATTTTTGAATAAAAGTAAATTTATTAAGAACTTTAATTATTAGGACTTTTGTTATAAGTTCTAGGATGTTTTAGAATATAGTTTGCAATACTGGACGCTATTTTTAAATTTTTCAATTCCTATTTGAGAAAAAGATTTTGTTTAACGAATTTTGCAACAAATTATTTGCTTCTCACTCTTTTATATTACTTATTTGTCAGATCATAGAGACGTATATATATATATATATATATATATATATATATATATATATATATATATATATATATATATATATATATATTTATTTATTTATTTATTTTCCAGAGAATGAGTGATGTCGTCATCTAACGTGACGTTTGATATTCGAATCGCTGCTGACGATAGCAGTGACGTTCAGGATGAGAATCCAGCGCTTTTTCATGCTGCCATGGGTATAATTGCCTTTTTATCGGTGGGTGGGATTGTTGGTAATGCCTTAGTACTATATGTATTCTCCCGACAGAAGCAGATGCCCACGTCAACCATTTTTATTCTGACATTGGCGGCGACAGATTTTGTATCCTCTCTCATCACGATGCCATTTACCATAACGGTAGAATTACTGAAGTTCCAAGTTGAATGGGACATGATTTGCAAATTATATCATTTTTTGATAACATCAACTATACCTTTTTCAGCATTTGTGATGGTGGCAATTGCCTTAGACCGCTATTTGTGTATTGTTCATCCATTTAAACATACTATGACGCTCGTAAGAGCCAAACTCATAGTGTTTGTGCTGGCTTTGATTGCTGTATGTATAGGTCTTTTCTGCTGTCTGGTGTATGGTGTCTACAATGATGGTGAGGATTCAATATCCTTAGCGTTTAAAGGCAACGTAACTGAGGAAAGAAATAAGTTTCTAAATGCAAATGAAACCCTCTTTCTAAACGATACGTATTCTTTTAATATGCATTCAAGAAAGGGTATAGTATACAATGGTACCTGTTCCCGAAACACGATTCTGATAAGTGACATTACATTTAAGGGTATTCAGATGTTCTACTCATCCCTTTTCGGAGTTTGTGCTGTATTTGTCATAGTTCTGTACATATCTATCTACCAACGAGTTTCAAGTAGACGACAAAGACTGAGAATCGTGGGAAATCGATACTGCACCTGTTGCATTTCATCTTCGACAGTCGAGCATGAACAAACCGAGTTTACCATGCTGCACAACGAAGGTAATAAGATGGTTGAAATAGACGAAGCAACAAAGAATGAAGGAAATTCTCTATGTATCAAAAAAGAAAGCACTGAAACGCAAGGGAACAACGGAGCCCAGTCTGATGCAGACAGGGATGCCCTTGTACGTCCCAGCGGTGTTTCTAAAGCGAAGTTGGAAAAACTACGAATTGCAAATATCAAGACTGCCTTAATGTTGTCTGTTGTTGCTTTGGTGTTTATTTTTGCATTCCTGCCAGCCTGGTTGATGGCTTTGAAGGTTGTACCAATGAATGTCATAGTTTTTTACATGTATTTTCTATACAACGTCGCAAACCCTGTTATATATGCCTTCATGAATCCCAATTTTCGAAACCAGTTGAAGGCTATATTCGAGCGTTGTCGATGAAGGGAGAGCCCTGAAGTAGCCGTTTCAAGACGTAGATGCTGAATTTGTGCAGAGCAGCACAGGCAACATTAATTTCAGGACATATTCAGTTCAAATGGTTGTATATTTAGATCGATCTATCAAGAGATTTCATTATAAAGCAACTAATATCATCTAACTATGATATTAATTTTGAAGCAAATATACTTGGAAGCCAAAATGTAACAACGTCCTGAAATTGATTATTTCTTGATTATCGTTGTTTTTCGCGTTGGAAGCTTGTTGGAAAATACGCACTTATATCTTACCAAAATATATTCGTTTAAACCCGAAAAACTCTGATGTAAGTAAATGTTTCAACCAAGTTCAACAGCTGCTGCAATTTCATGATATCTGAAAGGATGCCATAAGAAGTGCGTTAATTTCTTTGGTGTAACATTTACAGAAGAAATCATCAGTCTTAAAGATCAGTTGTGGCACTTATACAAGTTGAATAAATTGAGATAGTTTTAGAACTGTTGTAGCGAAACAATTGTATATTAACGATTCGTTTGGAGTATAAAGAGGATAAAATGGATAGAAATGAAAATATAATAAGGGTATATGGAGAAAGATAATTGAAATAGAGAATTAAAAGTAGAACACAACGCTTGTCATTAAGTTCAAAAATTAAAATAAAATTGCAAACTGCAAGGCTATGTATTTAACTTCATCCAAACGGAATATAATCCTTTTTCAGACTGGTTTTCCTGGTTATGGACATTCCTATCAGATTCTTTCCTAACACGATAAGAATAGTTCTCATCTACCTAACATTTAAAAATAACGAAAATGTGTCTAACAGTGAAGTTGCACGTCTTCTATTGCTTTATCTTCATGATATCCTGGTGTCAGGATGGCTGAGTTATCCAGGGTCTTGGCCTTGATAAATTACTGATATCTCACATCTGGCCGCGTAGGTTATAGTCTCAGCCAACATTGGGAACCTTGCTAGTTTATTTCGGAGCGCTCCTTCGACCTTAAGCTATAATATCTATTATCCTCGGGTGTGAGATAAAATTTTATTTACATAGTTGTTTTTCTTGCATGGGTTTCTCTTTATGTATTTAGATTTTGATCTTTTGGATGGGTCGCACTCTCGGGTTCCTGTCCACGCCGTCCACATGTTTTCGTCCCTATGTCGGAAAGTGATAAGATTGTATATGGACATTTTGGACTTTGTCGGGTTTTCATGACATAGTTCCTATTTCTGTGTGATCTTAGTCAAAAATTTCCTAAATAGTCTACGTGCATTATATACATATGCATTGTTATTGTGTTTGCTATATAGCTTTTTGTACGTACTGACCATTGTTCAGTAAAATTCATTGATATTTGTTGCTTATATATTCCTTCAAAAGCTGGTTCTTCGCGAGCTTTCTAGAGTTCTTCTTCCACCAAATATACTGGCCGTTATATATAGTCTATCATACGCGGAAGAACAGAGTTTAATTCCCCAGCACCAAACCATATATATATATATATATATATATATATATATATATATATATATATATATATATATATATATATATATATATATATATATATATATATATATATATATATATATATATATATATATATATATAAGGCTATTAGCGGTTATCGTGACTAGGCGGTGAATCGTGTAATGGTAAATGTTCTTTGCCATAGACTTAGCTTATAATAAAATTATCTTTGGCTTTCCTTTTGAAAATTAGGTTATATACCTAATGTGTGGGCTTTATCATGTTTAATTGAAAAAGTATCATGCACTGTGATAAACAATTACTAAGGCGACGGATAGAACAGAAAAACAAGGAGAAGAAATAAACGAAGACTCTCAAAAGGATGCAATCCTAATTTTTGGCACATTTGATTTTATTTACAATGACATATTCAGCTGAGTGAGCTCTGGAGTATTGATTTATTAAATGAGTGTAATGAGTGATTTAGATTTTAACGCAGCTTTAACAATTTATTAGTCATGTTGCTATGATGTCAGTAATGTGAGAGTTTATAACGTCTAGCACTTAAGCTTCATTCCACAGACATATATCATTTCCCACCTAGTCACAGTATCCAGACACTATGCCGACCAGTTCTAACACTAACCTCTTAATGCTGAGCGCCAAGCCAGGCAACTGTTAGTACCATTTTTATAAGTCTTTGCTATGACCCGACTGGGGTTCGAACCCGCATCCTATGCGAATGCTCTAGCCACTAGGCCGACGGAGCGGTGATTTTTTAAATGGTGTGATAAAATTATTATACTATTATTAGTTGTGTGACGTGCTGAGTACGACACATGGTTGGTTAGGTTTCTGAAGTATTGTTAGCTGTTGAATTTGTGATTTAAGTGTTTAACATTTCATGCTCGTATCAAATATTGCCATGCATTCATATGGTCATAATAAATGTAAGTAAATATTGAATTTAGAAGTATATGTTTGTTTTAATTTACTTTTAATTTAGAAAAATAAAATCGTCTCAATACTTTTCCTTGTCAGTTTATTTTATTATCAAAAGCTCAATACTGGGATGTAATCAGCGAGATATAAAGTTAAAACTATATCAAAATCAAAAATAAAAGTCAAATGAAGCAGTGTATACCACTTCACAATGTATCCGAAATGCTCATTATACGGAGTTCAGAAAGAACTATTATTTTTCTTGCACACTTTATTGTAAGTCTTCCATTGTTGCAAAGGTTGAAAAACTGTTATTTGTTTAACCATTTCCAAACAAATTTTTAATGGGCAAGGTAAGCAATCCTAGAAGTAATGAGTTACGTGCTCTTTATGAGAGATAATAAGTATTGAGCTTAGAGAGATCATGGGTATGTTTAACATCGGCTCATTACTATCTAGGTTACACTGTATAACATCGGCTCATTACTATCTAGGTTACACTGTATTTCGTTTTAGCTATTTGGTTAGAAAAATATAATGCTTCTCCAAATTGTTTAGTATTCAATTAAAGAATCAAGCCTCTGCATGACTGTACGTGAACTGATACTGTTTTATAAGTCTTCAATATTCGGTATTGATTCTTAGACTAGGACCCACATTTCGCTCTGATAATCCGAAAAGAGCAGATAATCTTGTATATCTCATGAGTGATGTACCTTCTGACCTGAAACAAAACGCCTGAACGATAGATTCAACCACTTTGCATACAAATGAACTCATCCAAAATAAATGAAGACAAAGGCGCACAACACTAGCTTACAAGAAAACGTGAATTTGCCTCAGTAAACAATGTTCAATCCAGAATGAGACCTGTATTGGCTAAGAAGAAGAAAATTGAGAAGAAGCCAAATTAGGGAACCTTATTGAAATATGAGACAGGCTGGTTATACATAGAGCTGAATATGTATTTAAAAATGAATTGCAGGGTATTGTACGTATGAACTAACAATAGGCAAATCGGGGTTGGAAAATGGCATTTTATCTCATGGTGTGCGGAAATGTTAGTGAAAATAAGTTGTGAATGAATATTTCCGGGTTTACAACAAAACCATTTAGTGAAACAGTTTAATACAGACTGTAGTGATTTGGTCAATGGTATGATTGATTTTGATATGAATCGTTTCTCTGCGTAAGTTAGGGAGATAAAGAGACTAATGCAAAATGTCATTCAGGAGATATTGCTGTTAATGGAGGTGAAGACATAAGGCACAATTTCAATATCTATCAACGTGAGCGGAAATAAAAATAACTTGTCTGGCGGAAATTTTCCTCTTATGAACAAACCGTTCAGAAAGGCCAGATTTTTGGTGTAGTATATTATCAGCTAACCTTCGTTGATACATGCAGAAAATGACTTGTTTACGAATTAAGAATAGAAAACGAATCAGCACATTATAGTTACATATTCAAACTACACATTTAGATTTGTGAAGATTTCAATACCTCTTCATCCACAGAACTCGATTTTAGAGTACACAAGAATAAAATCATTGATAAAAATGTAGTATATGTCAAGGTTGTAAACTAAGTGCAATGATTTAGACAAAAGGCAATGATAAAAAGAGCTTAGTAAAGTTTTGTCAGCTACCTTGAATGAGGATTATAAATGGTAGATGTGGAGATGACAAACGTAATGGAAACTTTACATGCATGCTAGATAATTCTGCTACAAATATATACTATTTACGTTTAGATCAATCAGTATTTGCACGGATAAATGGTAATAGGATTGAATCTTTCCATCAATCAATAATCAATAATATTTCATTTGGGTCTGGCTGATTTCATTACCTTCGCAGCTAAATGTGATGAGAGAGAGAGAGAGAGAGAGAGAGAGAGAGAGAGAGAGAGAGAGAGAGAGAGAGAGAGAGAGAGAGAGAGAGAGATGTATATGAAATAGAATACAAAGTTATATTTATCAAAGAAAGCAGCCTTCACTATGAGAAAAATGTATTACTCTACTCACATTAACAGGGCATAATCTACTTGAATATTGTTTCAATTCTTTCTTGGAGAGTATTTGTGAATAAGCATATACGATTAAAGAAAATTAAAATGATATCAATAATTAACTGATTGGGTTCTAGTTAATAATTAACCATGGTATGATGCAGACCGTATAACAGAAAAAACATAGCACACCTAATGCTTTTAGAAACTTCAAAACTAATAATATGAAAAATATCTTGGCCACAGCTAAGATATAAACATGTATGAAGCAAATACTATCAGGAATAAACACAACCAATACCGATAAAAGGTAGAAAGCAGTTCTTTATAAGAAAAGCACAATATGAGAAAGATTCCAAACGCTTCTAAATACTTTCAAGATGCCCAAATGCCACGTTAAAAGAAATAATAAACTGTGCGAGATGTTGTCAGTAATTTTTCAAAATTATTTAATGCACGTTATGAGATCAAACAAACAAATTCAAATTGAATCTACACATCGCCCATGTGGCTTTTATTTTTTTTTCTGAATGATTTAAAAATAGACATATCTGGCTAGAATAATGGTAACATTATAATTTGCAAAGTTATTGCATTCTCATATTCAGATGACTTGGTTCAGTTGCCGAAACTGCATTTAACATCAAAGAATTCTAAATCGATTAAAATACTTCTGAAACATGTGGAAATTAAAGATAAAACTGGAAAAGCTAAAACGCCCATAAATATACAGACTTACATGCCACGTACTTCTTGATGATGGTAAAAACAAAGGATAACTGTGTTGGTGATGGTGATGACGCCTAGACAAAGACAACAACAACGACATTTTGGAGACAGAATACATTAAATACATAATATGTTATTTGACATGCGTTTTTAATCAAAATCATCAACAAATTCTGCGATCTAATAGACATCACTTGTACGTGTAAAATATGCATATATATATATATATATATATATATATATTTATATATGTATGTATATATACATATATATATATATATATATATATATATATATATATATATATATATATATATATATATATATATATATATATATATATATATATTAAAAGGTCATAAAATTAAATTGTAATGATTGTCCTTTACAACACAGTTCGAGTAAAAACTAAGACACCACATCTTTTTGGTGTTCCTGTCCGAGAAAAGGACATATTCTGATGGTATAGCGTCGAACTCCATGGGTCGCGGTTCCGATACCCGCCCAGGCGACCTTTCATTTCGTCTGCATGATATACAGTAATTAACTGGACTATAAGAAAGAAACAAACTCGGAAAATATCCAAATACTATAGCAATAGTGACAGTGATGGGAGGATAAAACGTGATAAAGAATGTAAAATAAGTAACATAAATTGATACAGATCATGAAGGGAAATAATATAAACACTTAAAATAAGAACAGATTCAGAGAAATAGGAGTACAAATACAACCAGTGACATTTGGTTGGCTGTATGAAAGGGTAAAACATACTAAAAAAGAAATTATAAGAGGTAAAGAAAGGGAACTAAGATAGCTCAATATAAACGTGATTAAAATACAGGACAAAGATAGGATAATTTAATAAATTTACCGTTGTATAAACTGTTATATACAACAACATAAATATAAGATATACCATATATATATATATATATATATATATATATATATATATATATATATATATATATATATATATATATATATATATATATATATATATATATATGAGGACTTAATGTTTCAAAATATAAATGAAGAGAATACAAATCTTTGTGAGACTTTTATATCACAATTTAAAATCGAAATTGCAATCATATAACTAACAAAAAAGACGAGTATCCAGGTAGTGATGGTTTATAATCAAATTTGTGCATAAGAAGTTCGACCAGAACTGGCTCCAATAGTTTAAAATGTTATAAAATAATTCATTTCTTAATAATCAAATGAAGAATCCAATCAGTGTCAATTATGCCTATTTTATACAAATGTAAAGGGGAACACGATATCTTAAAATATTTGAGACCCACATCATTAGTAAATATTGATTATTAAATGTAGGACAAAATATAAATATACACTATTATTGAGCAGATCAGGAAGGCACAGTAAAAACACTTACTCAATATTATGGATATTAAACCTTTTAAAAACAAGTGAAGACTATGGTCAAATTATTGTAATTGGCCAAGAAAAGGCGTTTGATAGGATAGAACATAAATCAGAGACGAATGTTTTAAACAAATTTGGTTTTGATAATAATTAGCTTCAGGCTCATAAATCAACCCTTCTAAAACGGTTATGCTGTTAATATGGAACCCGAGAATGAAATCCTGGTCTTTCTTCTGAAAATATGAAACAAAACAATGTATAGCCTGAGGCATATACTATAGCAAATATGAAATATTAATTATTAACATGTTCTGCCCATAAAATAATCAAATATAAATCAATGGAATAATCAAAATCTCAGCAAGATACATTCCAAGTAGTAAGCACGTATGTATCCTAAATTGCTTTAGGCATCTCTTTTGGGAGGAAATTCACCGGATTGATAAAGAAATGCAAATGAGACTGTAAATCATCCAAATAATTAAATAGTTTAAACTGTCTGATAAAGGAAGACATACCGAAAGCACTATCATCTAAAAACAACTAATGAATGACCATATGCCTTTGACATATATAGTCAAACATTGGCATATATAGTCTGTTACGTGACAAGGGCTCGAACTCTGTAACAAAGAAAAGAGTGAAAGCCAACAAGCTTTTAACAAAACAATTTTTCCTAGACAACAATGAAAAAATTGGTAAATAGGACTTAGTCTGTAAATATAATTCAACCTTACTTTTTAAATGTTTTGCAGGAAAAAAATTAGAGAGTAGTAAGACAATAAATTTTTGAGAAGGGATTTTGATAATACTATATTTTACTTACTGGTTGGGAGACCTAAAGATGTGTAAGGTTTCTGCAACAATTCGTTGGAGAAGTTAGCAAAAATTAAAGCACAAGTTCTCACTTTGATATAGTTTTAAGTGCATTTTGAGATAGATGGTGAAATTAAATCAATTTAAATGTATGTATGATTGTAAAGATGATTTTTCTCTATTTTCCTAATTTATTACAGCAAGGATTAAACACTTTGAAACTATTTAAATTCATTCAATTTGGAATTTTTTAAAAACATAATTAAATTCATTTTGATTTACACAAATAATAAACGTATTTTGATTCCACCTATATTTGTATCTGAAAGATGAACTAGACAATGTTTGATATGAACATAGTGCATTAATAATGCATTGTCCTTTAGGCAAGACCTTTGTAACACAATTGAAGAGAATAAAAATGACTGAAAGACAGTGACGGATTACCAAATAATCATAGTAGCCACAGGTCTATGTGCCCTACGCCTTTTAGGGTTGGTGAAATTAAGAAAGTATTAGGAGAGTATTTGCGGGGGGCGTGGTGGGGGTATGCGAGATTCTGCCTGCCCAGTGGCTTCCACAGAGTTTGATGCTGCACTGCTGAAAGACAGTGTGATGATTTAATTTTAATATTTTATTGAATACTGTAACAACTGCACAGTCCCTATTGTGTTGCAAATTATGTTAATACCTTTTGGAAAAATTTTAACAAACAAGTTCGTTTACAACTTCTGAACCATTGTAAAGAATATTTCAGTGTAATAAATATTTAGTAGAACAACTTCAACTAGTAAATAAAGATAAGGTACAACAGTTACGACTAAGCTCATAAAACTTGTGAGAAATGTCCATCCTGCAATCCATGTTAGCAGTTTCAGTGTTTAATACACCAACATCTTTACAAACATTTTTTAAGAAACAAAAAATAATTGTATAATGAAGACTAGATTTAGTCTTTGTTTGACATCCTTACTCATCTATTTCACATCTTGGACTTATGTCTTGTGATAGCAAAACATAATGCTCCTTGTTAACTAGATGTGCTATGAGACGATATAGCACTTTAATAAGTATGAACGGTAAGTAAATTATACATTCTTGTTAACTTTACTAGATGTGAAATATATAATGTACAGAAAAACTAATAACAGATTCATAGTGAATGCTGAACCACAAAACTCATAATAATACAATGAATGAAGGAAAACATTATTTTTACATATTTAATAACTATACATAAAATCTGGATAATATCTAACTCTGAAAGTAAATATACACTATACAAGTTCATAATTTTATGCAGTAAAAATCGCCAAAAATTCAAGACGTTTAAAAAATTGTATCATAATTCTTCTGAAACAACGAGGTAAATATATTCAACTAAAAACATTAAAGAAATGTATCAAACATTTAATAATGTAGATGCACAAAAGAATCTAAAACACACACAATAATGGGGAATAGTGAAGAAAAATAGAACTACCTCTATATCAATGCTTTGTCACAATGGTTAGTTAATGCAGGATCAATAAGTTATAACTATGAAAGCTACATATTATTAAAGACAATACATCAGTAGAAAAGTCTATCTAAAAATATCATAAATGGAATAGTCTATGGGAATATGACATATACAATTGCTACAGTTACCGATACAACTCGGAGAAAATTCTAAAAAACTTGATAATGGGAAAAAGTATGCACATGTGAAGACACGATAAAATATACAGTGCAATGCTTTTAGCCATAATTAACAATGATAATGATATGTGTTTTGCATAAGTAGTTCTAAATAGCAAACAAAATTATCTCCCTTAGTAGTCTTATCTGTTTTAGTGTGTATGTGTGTGTGTGGGAGGAGGGGTTAACGTAGCTTTTAAAATCATTAAGGTTATATCACTACCATATCTGCACTGTGGCAGTTAACAACAATGTCTAGCACAGGGGCATCATGCTGCAGAAATGTAACATGATGTCCCACCCAGTCATCCTTTTCTGATACCGGGCTGATCAGTTCTAACACTAACTTCTTAATGCTTAGCGCCAAACAAGGCAGACGCTAATACCATTTTTATACTTTTATTTATGAATCGGCCTGGATATTGAACCTTCAACATCCTCCATCCAAGACAGATGCTCTAACTACTTAGACTTGTCGTCCTCACAACCAGGCGCTAAGACATTGGTCCAGGGATCAAAAGGAAGCCCTCAGTGTTCTTACCCGCCACGTAGCGGGAAGACATTGTCAAACTAGGTGTGATTGGGAAATTCCACAACAACATCTAATTGGAATATGAGAGAGGATTGGATTAAATCTTAGATCCTAATTATAGCTGAAAACTTTATGAAATTTATCAGTATAGCGGGGCAAATCGTGAGAAGTACATCTTGCTTCTGTAAGAATTAAGTATACTCACTCGTAATTTGGCAGGAATCTTAGAACCAGAATTGTAAGAGAAATAAAATCTTCGCCAAGGTAAGTAAGCAATTTGCTCGATTTTCTCAAAACATTATGGCGTCATAATTATAAGAATTTGTAGCATCTATACTTAATTTCTGGGATTGTTTTAGTATGTAAAATTACCTTGTAGTGTTTCATTATTAAGCGTATTTGGGACATGAATTTGAGTTTACATAGAAAATTGTGTAGATTGCTAGTTCGTCAGAATTAATAATGTTATTCGCTGGTAGGTTACTTTGTGGTAACCAGTACCGTTAGTAATGCGTTATGTTAGAGTTCACGCATGTTTGAATATGAGCTTAGAAAAACGATTGATGTATGTACGATTAGTTGCAATAGATATTTGAAGATATTTGAAGATTTATATAATTGGTATGAGCTGTAATGTGAAGATATGCGTATGATTGTTATTATTGATGTCTGTAATGGAGCCATCAGTATGTACCGATGTGTATCAATTTGTTGTTGTGTATATGCATATTTCGGTCTGAATGAATGCGTGACCGGTGAAAAGTTAATACCCTTTATCTGATGATAGGCTGTATGTAGGGAGAGATGTGAGCTCTTCGGAAAATATTGTACCATCATTGTGTTTTCACAGGAAGCTTTCCGGGGACATAACTTCCTATGTAAGTTAGTAGCTCCAAATCTCTGAGAGGGAGATGGAAGTAAGACTGACAGTGCAGTCGGAGTCGACAAAGTGTAGTCGACGTAGAGAATAGGGATAGAAGGTGGAGGAGGAGGAAAACTGTTGAGAAGGAACTTGAAGGGAGTCAGGGGGAGAGAGGAGCAATTGGGCGATAGGGAAGGATATTCAGATGAGTAGAATAGTGGAAATCTCTTACACTACGAATCAAATGATGCGAGAGGCTAGAAAAGGGTCGAGCGGAAGAAGTGCATTTGGAAAATTCGAATTATTGATCTTTGTATTGCTATTACATTGTGTTATGTGACAAGGGCTCGTAGACAGTAACAAGAAAAGAGTGAAAGTCAACAAGCTTTGTATATTTTAACAAAACAATTTATTTACCTAGACAACAATGTAAAAAGTGGTAAATAGGACTTACATTTAGTTTATGAATATAATCCAAATATGATTCTAAGAATAAAACACAAGTCATATCACTAAATAATCTTATAGGAATCTGGGTTCGAGTCCCGACGACGTACGAATATGGAGAGCGATGACGTCAGATGTAGTAAAATGGATGAATATCAACAATTCAACCGAATAATTCCAGAATAAACTTAAATGAATATCTTTAAGAATTATTTTAAGAAAGTCAACTTGTTGAGTGTCCAGGAGAATATAGATCAGACAAAGAATAAAATATTCTGACAACAAATTAAAAATAATACACCTTGTTCCTTCAAGGTTTTGAATATCTCTGTCTGAAAAATATATGGAATGCGTATTTAGAACTCCAGACATCATTTCAAATCTCGCGAGTTTGGTCATGTGGTCTCTTACTACGCTTATTTTCACACGTAGGCCAAAGTCACTTCACCTAAAATCCAATCATGAACAGGGTGTTTACATACAGTGATCATGCGAAGAAAGTATGTCCGTGATACGGACCAATATTTTTAAATTCCTGTCGATATTGTTACAAGGGTAAGACGAACTAAAAGTTAATTCTCAAGTATTACATCTTCGTATTGAATAAACAAGCTTTGTGCTTAAAATATATCTCAATACTAAAATTGGAATCCCGAATCCGATAAAAATGTTGACTGCAATTAAACAAACTTTGTGCTTAAAATATATCTCAATACTAAAAATGGACTCCCGAATCCGAGAAAAATGTTGATTGCAATTAAATACAATGAAACAAAAAATGAATTTAAACCTTAAACACAAGGAATTTAATCACATATACTTAACAATTGTTAACATTGAACTACGTCCATTTTGTATCTTTAATAATTTAACCGTTGGCATTGCTGACTGGGGCTCAAAGCTGTATATGTAACTGTCACTAAATCAGCTTCCAACCAAAATTAAGCATGGATGGGACTTCTACAATGATTTAAATAGCAGCAGGGAGGGCGAACCCTACAAATTTTTGCGACAAAATCGATTAAAGCCTCAGAATGCCAAATGGAGCCTTCCTACGAAATCTCATATTTTAACCAAAAAAAAAAAAATAAAGACCCCATTTTACAAATGGAGCCTTAGCGATTTTGTCGCAAATACATTGTCATAACCACCTTCAAAATTGCTGCCATCTACGTCGCAAATATGTTGTCATCTCACCTCCCCTGCTGCTGATTAATACAAATTATTTAACCAAATATTTGATCAAGTCCAATACGATATCGTGACCGAGGGTCGTGTAAATTTATTGTTATAAATCCATATGGGACTGACTGAGTATGACTAAAGTAATTTTTAAATCCATTGAAGTCCATATCGGAACACCATGTCTGCCAAATATTTCGTAGCGTATGTGTATCAACGCCATTGAATACAGCAAGAATATTGCAGTTATCGCGAATCACTTTTGGAATTTGAGTATATAGTTGAGTGACATATATCACGTCAGTGTTTTTATGCCTACCTCGGGAAAATATTCTAGCAGGGTTCTTTTGATTATCTAACATTACATCATCGTACACTACAAGATTGTTTATGTCTCCATCGAGATCTTCTACTGATGGTGCATCATTAATATCAGTAATAAAGTCAATTACACTTTCACCTTTAATTTCTGATGCATTTTCATTATAATCTTTTAGCACTTCATAGCACCGTTGATCATCTACGGATGGGGCAACTAAATATAATTTATCCCATTTCATAAATCGCATTATCAAATTAATCAGCAATTGTGTTTTGCCTGATCCAGATGGTCCGATTATAATGGCACGGACAGAATTCGGAAGCGCTGCGTGGTGTTTCACCGGTTCTCTTATTTTAGTCGCTGAAAAATCAATTATATTCATAATGCTATATATAAATTATGGATCTATATTGTGTTAAATGTAAAAAGCGTACTGATACAACTGATCAGACAACCATTACAACTAAAAACAATAGACTAGCGCTTACTGGGAAGTGTGTAACATGTGGTACAAAAAAATTTAGATTTTTAAAAAAAAGCAACTCGGGGGTGATATCGCAGCCAAATTAGGAAAACTCCCAGGAACCCCATGGGCAAAATACCCCGGAGAGAAACACCTTCCAGGATATAGTTACTGTGGTCCCGGAATGAGATTAGATATCAGACTTGATGATCAAAATCAGCCCCGGCCTGGTGAGTATCCGATAAATGCTATTGATAAGGCATGTCATGCTCATGATGTTGCATATAAAAGCAATAATTTGCAACAAAGACATCTCGCGGATGTAAAATTAATTCATGCGTTAAATGCTATTCCCGATAAATCCTTCAAAGAAAAATTGGCTTCATGGTTGGTCAAATCAGCTATGAAAGGCAAATTGGTGTTAGGTGCTGGTAATTAAAAACACCAGCGTTTTTATAGTATGGAATCTATTTATTATTCTCCGAAAGGATACTGGAAGGGTAAAGCAGCAATCAGTAAACTCGCTAACGCTGCAAAAGTGAAACAATCCACTGCAAAAGATTGGTTATCCAAACAAGCTATATGGCAAATTTATCTACCACCGCCTAAACAAATTAATTATTCTCATTTTGATGTTACCGTACCCAATGAAGTTCATCAGGCTGATCTATTGTTTTTACCACATGACCATGGTTACAAATACGCGCTAACTGTAGTTGATATTGCGAGTCGATTTATACAAGCAGAACCATTAAAAACAAAGTCAGCTTCTGAAGTCGCTTCTGCATTTGAAAGGATTTATAGACGAGGTCCTCTAAGATGGCCAAATCTATTACAAGTTGATCCTGGCAAAGAGTTTCAAGGTGCTGTTCTATCAACAATGAAAACTCATAATGTTACAATACGACGGGGACATACTGCGTTACATCGTGATCAGGCAATTGTAGAACGATTTAATCGAACTCTTGCAGAACGGTTATTTGGATATCAATATGCAAAAGAATTAATCCAAGAAAAACGATCTCGTGAATGGGTCCAAAGGTTACCGAGTGTAGTTGCAGCGTTAAATAACGAGATTACTCGAACTATTAATATGAAACCAAATATTGCAATAAAAAAATATATACCCGAACAACCACAGCGGGTTAGCACTCAGCCACTTCTCGGTGATGTTACTGTGAGATATTTATACGAACCAGGAGAGCTTGAAGGCGGTAAAAGAAGAGCTACTGATCCTATATGGAGTGTTACTTCGCATAAAATTTTAACCATAACGCGATCAACTGGTAGACCTCCAATCTACAGATTGGATTCAACTGCACCTCAGCGTGGTTTTACACGCGAACAACTACAAGTCATTCCGGACGATACCCAATTACCGCCACATGGTCTTAACTAGCTCCGTTACGTCTATTACACTCAAGACAGGTCAACATCACATTGTTTCTGACATGACCAAGACTGTTATTTTTTCTGTCTACGGTGAATTGTCGAGGGTCTTTATCCGAATACTGCCAGTGCATTATACAATTGCAACTGGCGCAGTGATTATTCTGTTGTTCTTTTAATGCGATTATTACTTCAGCATCAATATCAAATTCTCGTTGTTTTTTTTGTCCTGCTGTTTGTAACCAGAGAGTGTTTTTTATTAATGATGCCAATATCAGTGTTGTCATCGTTTGTATTAAAATCATCATCGAAAACAATCCTTCGTAGTTGATTTATTCGTCGTACTCTGGACACTGCGAGATAGACTAAATTTGACCATTCAATGCGATTATCAACTATCCAAACAATTGTATCCGTGATGGTCAATCCTTGTGACGAGTGTATTGTTGTTACATAACCAAGCGTCCATGGTGATTTATCAGCGCATAATGCATCTTCTACAGTATTGATATCAACTAGCACAATATCATTTAACACTAGAATCTGTTTCTCCGTCTGGCCTGGAATTTCAACTTCAATATTCTGCTTTCGTGTATCCAATGGTCTATAACACAACGGTACTGGAAACGTTGGGAATTTTTTCTTGTGTAGCTCAAACAACTTTTTATGAAGTGCGTCTCTGACTATCTTTCTACTTGCTACTACAAAATCATTTGGTCTCCATGTTTCCCAAAAATCATTCATAGGCGTTTCAGAAATTATTTCACGCGCTACTTCACATTGAATTCTATCGGGTTGTAATCTAATTAGTTTTTTAAACTCACGTAACTGCTCATCGAGTGCTCTATAGTCAGTATCAATTTCTTCGTAATAATCAACAAATCCTTTTAACCAATTATGTGGACTTCTACCAACAAATGGTGGTGGTTGACCATGATCGCCGCACAATATAACTTTTGTATTATTTTGCAATAACCAATCAAGAAACATTTTTAATACATCTTCTGAAACAGTACTTGCTTCATCCCAAATAATAACCGCTGGAATAAATTTCTCACCCATTCGCTCAGGAGTCCAAGCATCACCCTTGTATCGAAAAAAAACTATGATACGTGCAATCTTCAACATTTCGTTGTTTGATCTCTCTCGCTAGTCTATGAGTTGGTGTGAGTACAATCATGGACGTTCTCTCTCGATATAATTCTATCACACGTGTTGTCTTTCCAGATCCACCACAACCGTTTAAATAAACTGTTTTATATCTACAAATTGGATCTGATATCGGTGGTGCTTTAGACATAGAAATCCATCGGATTTTTCACTGATAGAATTATCGTTCTTCAGGTAACTGCTTTTAATCTCAACGTCTGCTGATTCAGAATAATCGCATTGATTTCACGTTTAATTCGCCATGTTCCCCAAGTCTCTTCGCTATTAGTAAATTTAGTTACCTCTTTGATATATTTTTTATCGACATACATTGAATCAATTGCAACTCTAACTGCTATACTAGGAAATCTATTTATCATTGCAAATAAATTGATAGATGCATAACCCAGCATAGAAGCTCTCAAATGTAGATATGCAGAGCTTTCTCCATCACTGTAAGTAGCAATTCTACCTAACTTTGTTTTATTGGACAAGAAGGCTGTTTTACAATTTGCGTATCTATTTTTCTCTACTGCATCTTTAATAACGAAGTCGTATTCGGCATCATCTATAATCAATCGTGAGGATTGTCTTTTAAAGTTGATTTGTTTTCCACCTTGTGTAAATTTACCGATTATTCTTCGGCCAAGATCCTTTGCTTCACTATTTCGTTGATTAAATATCTTTTTTGACCATTCAATAATGTACTCCTCGTCAGCATCAATATGTTTTCTAGACTTATCGATTATACTATCAAGACATTCTGGTTCTGGTAACCAGACATTGGTTTGTTTTTGATATGAGATAATCGCTTCGCTGACAATCAACGAAACTAACATTTTACAATCAATCATATATCGCAATAACACTATTGGTAACCACATCTTTTCAGCCATGTGTCTACCAATCCAAACATAACAACACGGATGAAGTCCTTCAGCGAATTCAAATGATACTACGCAAGCAAAACCGGTCAAATCAAAATCAGGCAGTGGTCCATTAATAGCAACGCGAGTCATTCCATGTGTGGGATGTCCAAACCGTTTAAAATACTCACCAGCGAATCCATATCCTAGAAAACTTCCTGGATAACAGGCAACGATATCAACTGATATCATACTTTCACGATTGTACTTAACGTTCCATAGACCGCCATGATAATATTCCAGACAGCTGGATTGAACATCCTGTAAAAACTCTTTTCGTGTTGGTTTCCAATTATTTTTCTTTCTTGCAAAATGAGCTGCAACCGATGGAATTGTAAAACAATTTGTAAGTAACTGTTCGTAATCGTCGGATTTTCCATTAAAAACGCTAGCGTTTTCACTGAGACTTATTGCTAGATTTTTCATCCTATTATGTAGACTTTCAGTACGATATAATTCACCGTTAGGTTTCACAAATTGATTGAATTGACATTCTTCATCTTCAAAACTATGAAGTAGCCATACTGATACAGGGTCGTTTTTACACAAACTAGCAATAGCATCGAATAATCTTTCTTCAGTGAGAATGCCATCCTTGGTGAATTCTCCTGGGATATACTTCACTGTTCTGTCTCGCGGGAATATTGTAACCGCGGATGTCCATGCGTGTTTGTTATGATCAATAATTTTGATTGGAGCTCCGTTTTTATTGTATTTCGATTCGTATAATACTTCGCCAGTTATCGTTGAAACGGTTATCGGAAATCTCAACGACTTTTCCAATCTAGCTATATCGGAAATAGTTGCTCCGTTCTCTTTCACTGTTAGCTCCCATTGATCTATTTTTTTACGTCTTAGATCGGTTAATTTATTCCCACGGAGTGCATTTGTAAAGTGTTCTATGATACGTTGTGCCACACAATTGAGTGGTTTTTCCACTGACGTTGACTGTTTCATTGGTGCTAGTTTTCCAATGACAGGTTTCTTATTTAACGGATACATCCCATAAACAATTGCTGTTTCTGGATACGCTTTTTCATAGTATGGTTTATCAATTCCAGTTAACAGCCCTGGTCTGGAATCACGGCTAACAATGACTGTTGTCCTATCTTTGAGAATTGGCTCAAACTTGTCTCTTATAACCCAATCGCCCGATTCTAAATTGATAATGAATTTCACTCTGAGAAAATACCTTTTATTGTCAAGTTGTGATAGTATCATAGCTGCTGTTTCATCATTCATTCTAGTATCAACAACACAATCAATTTTAAATGTTGACCAGGTGTGTGATGCACCGTCCTGTTTAAACTCATGAACACAATCTCGTATTTTTCTAATCAGACTTCTACTATTTATTCTCTCTTTTGGTACATCTTCGAGAGTTATATCAAGATTGAATTTAATATTTTTCCAAGGCTTGATTGCCGATAATCTTTTGAATTCTTCATTCATATAAATAAGACAAGTATTTAAATAGAAAATTTTGTTTATATATAATGAATCACTGCAAATGGCTTATGATTGGATCAGTAACCCCATGCAATAAATCGTGTAGAGGTGAATTCTGTGGATATCACTTACAGAGTGTCAGAAATAATTCGACAGGCCCGTCCCCATGCATAAATTGTGGGGTGGGTGTGAGAGGAAAATCACAATTATGTATCAATTGTGGGGGTAAGCGGTTTAGAGAATTGAAACGTTATTATGATAAACGAATAAAAAACGCTATCATTGACCCTAACCATGACTCTGTCAAAGACAAAATCATAAAAACCCCTCAAGACTACATTAATAGATTTATAATTAAAGCAAATAATGAATTAGACAAATAGTATTATTATATAAATGGAGCAAGAATTCATACCACATCCAATACTTGTTAATTATGAAATATCTGCTGATGGTGATCTTAGAAACCGCAGACTGAAAAAGCCAATTGCTTTTTGTTAATAATCAAGGATACTTGCAATTTACTGCTGGAAGAAAGAACTATTACGTTCACAGAATTGTCTATGAAGCATTTTATGGATTGATTAAAGATGGTAATGTTATTGATCATATTGACTCCAATCCCTTAAATAACGCAATTTCCAATTTACAATGCATTTCTCAAAGAGAGAATATAAAAAGAGGAAAGACAGGGACTTGTAAGTCAGTTGGAAAGAAACCAGTACAGTCATTTGATACAACGACGAATGAAGAAAGAGTTTTTCAATCAATGAATGCTGCGGGAAAATATTTTGGAATATGTATTCCTTCAGTACAAAGAGTTGCTGAAGGGATTTATCAAACAGCTATCTCAAAGAAAAATGGACATAGAATAAAGTTTTCCTATTTACAAGATAACTCTCAATAGTGAGTTATGCTATTTTAGTCATTTTTGCATGATTTTACAATTCAGATCAATTACCATAGGGTAAAGTAGTCGATTTTCATAGGGCAAAACGCTAAAAACGTTTCGCGCGTTAATATCATTGTGTACATATATTTCTTTTTTCAATATTTATTCGCAATATCCACGTATATGTGCATTAAAAAGTAAATGACAATAGCTGGAACAGCCGGAGCAGCCACATAAACAAATAGTAAATATGGTTATTGTACCGAAACGCGCGCGTGTAACACAAGACACTGGGTCAAGGTTCTATTAATAGATTTTTTAAAAATCCCAATTACAAAGACAGCGTTAACAGAGCTGTTTAGATTTTGTATGAAAATGAAATTACTTTGTAATTACAAATAAAACAGATTGTATGTGAGGTCAAAATAGTAAAGCGCATTACATGTAATTTAGTTTTTTAGTGTGGTAGCGCTACATATAATAAAATTATAAATGACACAGAAAAATATCATTCTCGAACCATTCAAGAAATAGCATGTCCTGAATTGACAGGGATCCCCATGACAGAGTTATCTCGTCATGTAAATCCATTATTATTACGATTGTTTAATCGTAATATTATAGAAATTAATAAAAAATTGCTATTATTTAACAGTTGTATTTCTTGTTTTAATGTTTTATTTAAATATTTAGCTTCCATTGAAATTACTACACAATTTTCATTATGAAATGCTAGGAAAATAAATACACACTCGCTTATCGATACTGGTCTTATTATCACCTTCTATATAATATGAGCAGTAACAAGTTTGGGGCTTTAAACGAAGCCCAATTTGCCAATCAAAACTCCCACGCCATTGACATGGTGTGGTTGAATTTTTTCAACTGCAACCATGGTTAATTTCTTGGGTTGCTTTTGATTGGTAGATTGGGTGTAGGTCCGCCCCGTCGTTTCATGTTTGTATCGTCTGTACTGTCCCTATCATACCATCCTATATAATCGCATTGTGTATATATATATATATATATATATATATATATATATATATATATATATATATATATATATAATACTATATTTAATTTTCTGTCCCTATTATATAAAAACAAAATATATAATCTCTTTTTATATATATATATATATATATATATATATATATATATATATATATATATATATATATATATATATATATATATATATATATATATATATATATATATATATATATATATCATCCTATCATCTCATTGTATATATATATCATCCTATATAATCGCATTGTATATATAATCATCCTATCATCTCATTGTATATATATATATATATATATATATATATATATATATATATATATATATATATATATAAAGAATACAAATCATATGGCGAATAACAACCCTCTCAAGCGTACTGGATCCACCAAGGGATCACGTCTGTCAGGGATTAATTAAAATAGATGCAATAAACTGACGACGAACAGTACGAAACTAGTAACTAACTAGCCTAAGCGCTTTCGACTCTTAATGAGTCTTTTTCAAAGGCAAATACAAAACATAGTTACGACAAACAAATAAACACAAAAACGTTGCGTTTGTAAACCTCTACATTTCTATCTTCACATGTGTTAAAACTATAAATACATTATGTACAATGTATTTATAGTTTTAACACATGTGAAGATAGAAATGTAGAGGATTACAAACGCAACGTTTTTGTGTTTATTTGTTTGTCGTAACTATGTTTTGTATTTGCCTTTGAAAAAGACTCATTAAGAGTCGAAAGCGCTTAGGCTAGTTAGTTACTAGTTTCGTACTGTTCGTCGTCAGTTTATTGCATCTCTATATATATATATATATATATATATATATATATATATATATATATATATATATATATATATATATATATATATATATATATCATCCTATATAATCGCATTGTATATATAATCATCCTATATAATCGCATTGCATATATATAATCGCATTGTATATATAATCATCCTATATGTAATGTACTGTCCCCCCCAATATATCTTCCGGAAGACTTAATATAGCATTTGTTACGTTAGAGCTTCCAATTGGGAGATCTATGTTTGTGGCCCTTGGGCTTATATAATGCGAAGGCACTAAATGAGTTCCAAGAATGTGCTGTCCCCCCTCTGGGCCTCTTTGACGTCGTTTGGCGCGAAAGAGGTTTCTAAATGAGGCTTCATGTTATATGTTCAACGTTTGTAAAGAAATCACTTGGATTTCACGTCTAATACCCATATAACCCGCCCTTGAACTCGATTGGGGAGTTAGGGTATTGTATAAGTCTTTAATTTATGCCTTTCTTGCCTCGGAACTCGAATGAGGAAGAGACAGACATAGTATATGTTTTTTTTGTATATAAAAATATTTTAAAGATGAGAAAATACATTAGTAATAATATTCAATAAATGGAATTTCAAGATATTACATCTATCATCACATAAATATCAAATTTAAGAAATCAAGGAATCGTACTTTCTGAATTTTTAAATGAAGACAGACTTTGAATGAATTTGAACAAATTAATATACAATTGAAACATGGAAGATATGTCCTACCTAAAATGTATTCACTGATAAAAAGAATCCAAAAAGCGGTTAATGTTTCTTTGTATAACATTGATATTAATTTATTCATTCGGCTATTTAGTATAGTTGAAGCAATTAGAAAGAAACTCGGGGAACAGTACCAAGTTCGGTCAGAGATTGCTTTGAAAGTGAAATCTATAAGACGTTTGATTGATGCAAGCATTGAAACCCACAATTGAAAAAACGTTAGCATTTCCAATAATGACATCAGAAGCATTGACTACCAGACTAGCCCGCGAGAGGTTAGCATCACTGAAAAAGTTTATACCAATTCGAGATAACGTGCGAGATAAACTACAACTTAGACAGCAAGCGCAGACTGACTTTTCTATTGGGAGCGAACAACTTTTTGCTCCTGTAACTAAAGCCACTAAAGATATGAAACTTGCAACAGAACGTGCTATATACGGCGACATCCCTAAAGAGGGAGCAGTACCTATTATTGATGTGCTGGGAAAGATTGCTACAGAGACTGAAAAAACTCAGGAGGGGACAAAACAGCTTTCAGGTGAGTTACAAACTCAGCGAGAACTACAACAAATGGGTAATATTGATATTGATGATAAAGCCGTTGAAGATGCTAGTGATTCTATTGAAAAAGGTTCCACTAAAAAAATTGTTCCTTTTAACGAGAAATTCACTGATGAAGCTATAGAAAAAATCAGACGAATTCAATTGCTGAAAAATGAAGACTATGTGTCATTTGGTGACTTCGCTGTAAAAAATTATTATAACAGAAGGGAATTTTTAAAAGACGAGTATAAAAAAACACAATAAAACGAGATGACTGGGTGGATTGGATATATAAAATTAATAAAAATGAACCCGGCAATTTAAATAAGAATACGATGGATTACAGAGCTTTTAAAATGGGAGTTGATAGATATGGTATAGAACAACAAGAACTAAAAAAACAATAACAACAACAACGAAAAGAACAACAACAAGGTCGAGGACGAGGTCGAGGTCGAGGTCGAGGTCAAGGTCGACATTCTCCAGAAATTCAAAACGTTTCCGAATCAGAAAGTTCTTCAGGAGAGGGTTATGGAAGTTCTCATCATGATTCTTATATATGTCCTAGTAATATCATTAATGATATATCACGACTTGAGGTTCTTATGGAAGGTAAGCGAGCTGGGAATAACTCAGTCGAAATAACTAATGAAGCATTTGATATTTGCAGACGATTATTCCAAGGTGGGATAATTGATATTCATACGTATCGAGAACTCTTGGATGAGTTAATGGACGGAATTCCAGGGGAATTTAGTGGTTATTATAGCGATTGAAATTTCTAAATGCTTGCATTTAGAAATTACAAAGTCATTTCAAATAAGATGATAGTACACTATAATCACAATAAACCAACAAACGTGTATGTAGTAAACTCAAGATTGCCCGTTTATAAGGCATACTATGGAGACGGCCTTGGAAATACCATAGCGGGTTTATTCACAAGAATAGCCCCAAAAGTAGCACCAATTGCTAAACAATTATCGATGAAAGCCATTGATGTTATTCGTAATAAGGGAATTAACGCTGTTGGAGATCTTGCAGGAACGGCCTTTTCTACAGCAAAACATAGAATAACGTCATTGGTGAAATCTAGATTCGGACGAAAACCACCACAAATGGTTTCAACACCGCTACCTTCAACAACAATGATGCCTGCAAATGTCAGTAAAGTGATAAATAACGCAGTGGAACAAAAACTAGCATCATTAGCAATGACTTCACCAGATAGTAGTAATATTGCAAGTATGATAGCGGGAAGCGGTCTTGGAGGAAATCGTAAAAATGTCAGACGAAAAAGAAAATGATAGCATTATTACATTTAGAAAAACGATAGTGTTTTAGTATAAATGGCATTTAAAAAAATTGCTGATCCAGCGTTTGATATAGCAACACCGGTGAATAAAGATAATTCTAAAATTAACTATCAGTATTATGCCTATCCTGCAAGAGAGCCTAATCAACGGGGGAGAGTTGAACTTCAAGTTCAAGATACAAGTAGATACTTTTTGCCGTGTGAGGCATTTATTGAAGTAGAAGGACAGCTTGTAACAAATGTTGCAGCTAATACACCATATGGGGATAACCCAAATATCCGAGTTGGTTTCGTAAATAATGGCATTATGGCGCTATTTAACAGTGCAAGATATATCATTGATGGAAAAGAAATTGAATCAATAGAACAAGATGTTGATATTGCAACAACAATAATCGGACTTGCGAGATATTCTGATGATTATACAAGATCGGCTGGTCCGTCTATGATGTTTGCTAAGGATACTTCTGATCATGCTGACCATATTCAGTTTATTAAAGTACGAACTGCGCAAGCTACTGCATTGGCTGAACAACAACTCGATGCTAATCTAGACCGTGAAATTAGACCAGCTGCTGAATTCGACATTTTAAAAAGGGTCAATGGTAATTTCAATCTAGGATTTGCAACACGAAATGGAGCACTGAAAGGACAGCATCGACGGTTTTCATGTGCAATTCCGTTACATCACATATTCGGATTCTGTAGAAATGTCAGAAAAGTCATCTATGGAGCAAAGCATACTGTTGTGTTAGTGCGAAAGGAGAATGACAATGATGCAATCTGGCGTGATGCTGATGGTGTTGCTGATGGTAAAGTCATTTTAAATAAATTGGTTCTATGGACACCCGTCTTGACATCAGCAGTTACAATAGAGCAACAATTACTATCGTTTATAGACACAGGTGGAAAATCATTGCTAAGTTGGCTAACAACAACGACTGATACGAGGCAGGATTAAGTAAGTGGCACATTTACATGGCACTTAGCATCAAAACAAGGTGTTTCAGCTCCACGTCATATCTTTATAGCGTTACAGGATGCAAATCGAGTGGGTCGTCAATTATCCAGTCATATGATATTTGATAAATTGGGGGTAAGTGAAGTTTCGTTGAGAATAAACGGACAACAAGAGCCAGCAGAGATTGTACAGCTTAATTATGAAAACAACGACATAGCTCGTGTATATCATAGAATATTGTCGTTTATGGGTCGTGATCAAAATGTTGATACTGGTTTGCAAATATCGCAAATTGATTTTGAAAAACACTATCCGATTTATTACTTTTCATTGGAACACCTTGACATGATGAGACAATCTGTTGTTGATATATACTTCCAAGCTCGGGTACAACGCCCTGCTGGTATAGCTGATTATAGAGCAGTTGCTGTCATTCTCAGTGATAAATCAATGTTGTTAGGAGTTGGCGGACGAATGAGACTTATTGATGCACCAGTGGAAAATCTTTGATTTTCCAAACATGTAGTTAGGATTTTCGCAATAAGATCAATTGAAAGTGTAAATTACATTTTAGAATAGAATAACATATAGTATTGTTAATGTCCAGTTGACTGATGGTCAGGTCAAGAAATTGAAATCAAAGTCGGCTAAAGAATGTGGAACCACAATAACGCTAAAACTCACTCAAATGTCCGGTGGTGCACATAAATTATCATTGACAGATCGTCAAATAAAACATTTCAATGATGCGCTAAAGAACAAACGAGGAGTTCAAATTGATTTTTCGAAAGCAGCAATCGCCAGTATGATAAAATCAGGTGGTATATTCCCGCTGTTAGCTGCTATTCCAGCATTGATTGCAGCGGCTGCCCCAGCGGTTGCGAAGGCGGCAGCGTTAGGAGCCGTTGGTACTGCTGCAGGAATGGCCCTGAAAAAAAGCTACTGGGAAAGGTTATAACAAAAAGGAAAGGGTCTAAGACTACCAGGAACTCCACACAATTGGTACAAGGGCACGGGCCTAAGAATACCAGGAACGGCTTATTAGTGGAAAAATCCCTAGGATTTTCACCAATGTCCAATTTTGATTTAATTGATGCTGTAAAATCATTATCAATAAAAAACTTTAGAGGAGTTTTCATGAGAGATCAATTACCGTCAAAACCAATGAAAAAATGAAACGGGTATTATCAATCTTGATAACAGCAGCGGAAAAGGAACTCATTGGGTCGCATATGCAATTGATCCACGTGGAATTGTCTATTTTGATTCATATGGATTAGCTCCACCAAAAGAATTCATGCGATATGTATCCACAATAACAAAGTCATCTCCAATTTTTTATTCCACGCTACCAACACAACGATTAAATGATCCACCGATATGCGGTCGTGATGTATTAAACGTCATTGCAGAGATATCTAGATTTCCAAGGAAACCACCCCAAGTTGTTGTTAATGAATATACTAGCAGGCAATGGCAAAAACGATAGCGTTATGATTTAGAAAAACGTAGAGTTTTCGTATAATGATTGATATTTGAGGACGACCTTTATCAGAATAAAAAAAAAAACAGAAACCGATAGTAAATTAGCTGTCGAAAATGTAAAAAAAATAATCGAAGATGAAATCGCAGAGACATTAAATTTGTCAAGTGTAGATCCTGGGGAAATAGTTGCATTTCAAGATCGACAGGGCAAATTGAATTCTAGTAATGTTTCATTGGATGATGTCTTAATACGAAGACGCGACGTCGTTGAAGATACAATAGTGTTATATTCAAATGATGGAAAACTCAAACCAGGTGTATTTGTTTCTACAATCACAGATGCATTAAAAACATTTAAATGAAGAACTTGAAAAACATATAACAACGTATACTTCCCTTCGTAGAAATATTATCAATAAATATTTTGGAACACCAGCGGTAACCTCTCCATCTCTCGCTGAAATTAAATCCAATTTTGATGAAATTAAATCCAATATTTAAAATATTAATGATGCTGGATTTAATATTATTAGAGATAACATTAGTAATATTAAAAATTCTATCGAGGATATTACAAAATTTAAAACAGACAATCTTCCGCTACTTGAAAAAATAAAGATTCCTCATGAGAGGAATATCATAAATATGGTATACACAGTTTTCTCTGGATCATTAGATTGGGAACCTAAAAAGAATACAATAACTCTCACTGTGTTAAACAAGGTTATTTATCGATTAACAATAGTGTCACTGAATCAGTTTAATATATCATCATCGACTTCATATGGATACAACAACGTGATTTCAACGACTATTGACGTGGGTGAATACAAACGGTTTACAATAACAAGCACTGATCCTAATTTAAATAAGACATCATTTGTATGGTACATGGAGTTTGTAGCTGATCTAAATTAGAATTTTTAACAATTAGAAACCACTTGAGATTTTAAAATAATATGATTCCGTCATCGCAATATCGCTATGATACCGTCAAAGAGTTTTTAACAAAACTCAAAACACTCATTGATGAGTATGAAATAAAAATTAAAAAGTATCGCAGGAGAATTACCACGATTGATGTTACAGTATACTCAGTATCTGGTATAATGGCCGGTGCTGGTATTATACTATCTTCAGTAACAATGGTAGCTCCGATTGCTGTCCCAATTGCTATTTCCGCGGTGACAACATTTGCTGGAATTGCAAATGCTATTACTAAAAAAATATCATCGTGTTCTCAAGAAAAACTTAACGACTATATAGTAAAACATCAAGCAGTATCTAACGGTTACTCACAATTATCCTCGTTGATGTCATCATCGATTGATGATACGATAATTACCGAAGACGAATTCTCCGCGATGATACGTATTTATGATACTACGATTAAAAACGCTAGCGTTTTTTCATCTATTGCAAAATTAGACATTGTAAATAATAATAATAATGTCGCAAGAGATTCAACTACTTCAGCGGATAGCAGAAAATACCACTCCGCGGAAAACAAGCATGATATCAATATCGTCAACAAACCCTAAATTCAGTGTGAATTTTCCTTCCCCTGTTTCAGTAAAGGAAATCGCGTTGGCAAAATTACGAGTGTATCATAGTTGGCCTAATATCAGATCGGTTTCATTTGGTGGTCAGAGACCTAATAATTCTTTGGTGTTTGCATATACGAATAAAAAAGATGACACTCCAGATTGGAACGTTGTTTCAATACCAACTGGATCCTATCAAATTGAGCAAATTAATAATGAATTACAACGTAGAATAAAATCCATTACTAGAAAAGAATCAAAAATTGCGATAACAGTTCATGAACCAACACTATCATCTACAATTGAAATAGGCTCCCCTGGGTATGTTGTAGATATTTATAACAGTTCAATAAGAACAGTATTAGCATGGCCAGAAGATCCACCTAGAAATACTGGTAATTCCACGCCCGAGCCTGTAAAATCTGATTACGTCACTGATGAAATAGGACCTGAAAATCCATCAAAAACTTATAAAAAATTCGAGGATATAAACTTCACAAAAAGATATCGATATAAGGATCAATATGGTGAGGATGCATGGATAATTCCACTTTTTAATGATTATATTATACGAGAGGACGAAATTTTGGAAATGCATGATACAAGTCCAACATTTGTAGATATTAAAGATCACATCCTTGATAGAATGAATATTGATTTTTTGTTGTTATTACCCTCGTTAAGATCTGGCTTTCTTACACAAGCTGAGTTTACTAGTGTAGTCGCTGCGGGTAATAAAATCATCGATGATATGGAAATATTTAATTCGAGGATTACTAATCTTTTCACTGATGAAAATAGCCCGATTTCAAAAACTAGCTCAGCCCAAGATTATAAAAAAAATATAAATGAAAATCCAAATTAAAAATTACCAGGATATAAAGTTTCCGAGTTAAAGAAAAAACTCAGAACTGCCATCGACGAAGGATTTAATAAAATTCATCAATCATGGAAAGATAGCCAGCCAAGTCCTACTATCCTCACTCATAATAATTCTCCCGACGGCGACGGTAGACATATCGCACCGAACAATGTTGACATTTCATCAGTGATCGCACTTAATTTAACGTGAGATGTAATCGAAGGAAGTTATCAAATTAATATGGAACAATCAAATCAAGCCCGACAAGGTTACATTCTTTATTCATTTGCACCAACAGCCCCCCAGGATTTTTAATTGTTGAGAATCCGACTAATCCAGTCTATATGCAATGTCAAAATGATTCGCTAACAAGAATTAATTTTACACTCACCGATCAGTCAAATAATTTAATTGATCTACGTGGTGAAGTATTATCGATTAGTCTGTTTGTGAAAAGCTAACAAATCATTTGTATTAATCAGCAGCAGGGGAAGGGCGAGATGACAACATATTTGCGACGTAGATGGCAGCAATTTTGAGGGTGATTATGACAATGTATTTGCGACAAAATCGCTAAGGCTCCATTTGTAAAATGGGGTCTTTATTTTTTTTTTGGTTAAAATATGAGATTTCGTAGGAAGGCTCCATTTGGCATTCTGAGGCTTTAATCGATTTTGTCGCAAAAATTTGTAGGGTTCGCCCTCCCTGCTGCTTAAATAAATATTAGAAGCACCACACCCCCAATCCCCCACTACTAAAACCTCTCAGTGGAACGATCCTTTACAACTTTAAATGATTAAATTTTGAACAATGGCATGCAGTCATCATGCATCAACTTGGAAATATCTTCATGACAACTCTCTGTTTAAGACATCATGCAACAATGTGTAGTAGTCGTATATCCGCAAATCTTTACATTTGTCCTATTAGATTTTTCCTACATTAGGACTAAAGCCTGAACGTTTTCTCAAGACATCATTGAACAGCTAGGTGTAACCTTCGTTATTTTGAAATATGAAAATCTTCTTTAGGGGCTATCTATTTTTTACAAATAGTTCTGTACAACATTCGTAAAGACAGTGTTTAGTTCCATTGGCTTTTCCAAAACTTTTCGAAACTCTTTCTAACAATTTCAAGACTACCATGCAAAATATATTGATTCACTCTAGTACAACAACTCAGAATCAACTTTGTCACAAATATAATACAAATAAATAAAATTAGTGCTTGAAAAACCCATAAATAAAAAATAAATATTTCAAGTACAAATAATACAAGCGTTCTGGTGGTCTAAGTGGTTAGAACTTCCTCTTTGGATGCCGAAAGAGCGGGGATTTGAAAACTGGTCGATTCATACCAAAGATTTTTGTTACGAGTCTATGCTATTAAAATAAGTAAGAGAAAAAAGTGAAACACTACAAGCTTTGAAAATTTAAAAATAATGAATTTTCCTAGAATACAAAGGGAAAAATGAAACAAAATTTGCGGTATTTAGGATTAATCCAAGAATACAGATACAAGTCCTAATAATTTTAAGTCCAGAGAAAAACATCAGTATAAGTCCAGTATGAATCCAAAACTGAAGGCGATGACGTGTCTGTTATAGCTATTAGCTTGTTCATGTTCCAACAGTCTTTCATCGAATCAAGGAAATATAATTTCAGGTTTGAATACACTATAAATACCAGTGAATTATCCAAGAATTTTATCAGATCGCTTTTGTGTTCCCAGAGAAAATAATCACTAATCACATGAGTTCAATAATTTCATGAAAATAGATTCCATCCCAAAATTACTCGTTACAATATATCATACAAGTTAAATCTGCTAAGACTTAAAGCACGAATGGTAATATTTTCTAAGTAAGAATATATATATATATATATATATATATATATATATATATATATATATATATATATATATATATATATATATATATATATATATATATATATATATATATATATATATATATATATATATATATATATATTTATATATATATATATATATATATATATATATATATATATATATATATATATATATATATATATATATATATATATATATATATATATATATATATATATATATATGAGAATTATTCACTAGGTCGTCAAGCGAATGTTTGCATTTGCTAAAAGAAAAATCCATTACCTAATGGAAAATACCTTGTAGAATGATGATGATGTTTTCATAATAAACAACAATAATCTGTCAAATCACACACACACACACACACATACACACAACTTCAAGCTCATATTCTAAAGAATAAGCAATATTACCTTTAAATCCATACCAAAAATGCCAAAATATCCCAAAGCAGGCAGGCAGTATTATATATAAATATAATTCCTAGGAACTCATTTTATGATGGGTAAGTGATGCCTCAATAGAACAAAGTTATGGAACAAACAAATCCCAAGTCCAACTAACTCGTACGTTCTGGAAAACTGAAAACACATAATATGTTGGAATTAAATAATCCTCTATTAAAACTTTTAGAATATAGTAATGGTTAAAGACTCATTTTGATAGTGCCAGAAGAAATATTACCCTCAACTTCAAATTATAACTTCGATGTAGCAAAAGTTTCTGTCATAAAATTTATAAAATCACCATTTTTTTAACATGCCTGTTAGAAGTAAGAGGAAAAACTATTACGTATGCTTTGTATAAAAATGCAACAAACTTGACATGAAGATCAAGTTACAAATGAAATGAAGAAAACACTATATATATATATATATATATATATATATATATATATATATATATATATATATATATATATATATATATATTTCATGAATAAGAAATGTAAAAGTACCAGGTAATGGGAATTTTGAGCCCCAATAATAGAGGAGGTCAGAGTAAAATCTAAGGCAAAACGGATGGAAGTTGAAAAAAAGGTTTTCAAAATATTTCTGTAATTTGTAAATTAAAAACTTGTACAATTGAGAAAATGTCAGATTGAGCTAAACAAATAGGGAACATTTACAAAGAAATGAACTATACATTTTAACAGAACTAAATTATAATATGAAAAATTTTATTCTTTGCATAATAAAGACACAGTTGTTCTTTAAGCTTTAATGAATTTTAAAGACATCCATAAATTAGATAATATACCTAGTAAATCAATAAAGGGCTCAATCACACGAACAGAAGCAATAACAAATCTTAAAAACATGCCTAATGATAATAGTCGAGAATCAGAGTGTGTCGAGTCTTTTGGAGAGATATAGGACAGCATTTTGCTATGAGCAGTATATTTTTCTTAGAATAATGGTGTTATATCAACATCTCAGTGTGTCTCTCTAAAGGTGATAAGCGCAACAATGTTTTTAGAAACTGTATACCTATTCCCGTTCTTAATGTCTCATACAATCTTGTATCTGCATGTGTTTCAAATAGACTTGACTTAAACCCATATTTCCGTTAAATATACGTAGCAATCAAAAAGGCTTTATGAAAGTCGGATACATATTAGGAAATATCTGATGTTTTACTCGATAAAATGCAAGTTATCTAATATTCAGAAACCATTTGATTCTATGCTTAGCATTTTATTCATAAAATTCTAAATATTTTAACTTTTTGCAAGTATTTTCAAGGCTGATTAATTTCTTTTATACAAATAATCAATCTTATGTCGCTGCAAATTACCAATGTGCACCATAGGTGTAGGCAAGGTAAACTTCTATTCCCGTTCACTTGTATTTTATGTGCCGAGATATTATCCTATCGGATGCAGAAAATTCCAAATATCAAAAGAATTAAAGAGAAGATAAATAATATCTATGTTAAAGAATTCAGCGGACTCCGCTCTCACACTGGATGGCTCGGGGATGACACTCAAGTCAGCTCATCTTGTTTACGAAAAGTCTAAATGTTGAAATAGCTGAATTTGTATGGATAGGAAGTAAAACTGGAGGTGCTATAAGGTACTACCAAGAATATAAGTTCGATTCGATTACATCTATATTCACTTATCTAGGAATTGCATTCTCTTTTTCATGTGGTGACATATAGTGAAGCTCATTGAAAAGCTCGTTAATAAAAACAAAATAAGAGAAGTTAAATATTTACTTTCACTTAGTAAGTTGTTGTTGTAACATATTTAGCTCTATCCAAGATTACCAACCATTTTATGTTTACCAAACCCACCTAAATCCAAGCCTCAAGAGTTATCTGTAGATCTACTTTCCATACGTTTGTGTGGGGTGGTGGTAAAAATAAAATCAAATGAAAAGTTTTAGGTAAAAATATGTAAAGTTTTTTTTTTTTTTATAAAGGTGGTTCGTTAAAGCTAACTTTGGTGAGAAGACTTGTCACCTCTAAACCTAAATGGAAGAGATTTTAATAACGTCAATGTCATACATAGACATATGTTTCACTTTTGGAATAGACTTTATGACAAAAGTGAGAAATATTTTGAGCGCGTTGGTTGATGCATTAAATTACATAATAAATTTACTACAGATTTTTTTAAAACTCCAATATAGATGATCCCTAATATTACAGTTAGAAATTGTTGTATTATATACATGTTCTTGGTGGAAAGTTAATTTTGATGTAAATGATTTAATCAATGATAAATATTCATGCATTTCTATATAGATGATTTTTGTAAGAAGTTCAAAAATACATGTCAGCCTTCTAGAGTTTCAAGGCATGATCTGAGCAATCCAGTCTATTCCTAATAAGCGTCATATAAACAATATTTCCTTTCTTATATGAAGTTGTAATGTTACTCACCAAGGAAAAGGGGCTGTAAAAGTTTGTCAACAACTAAAAGCTACTACTTCAAGGACAATAGCATAATAAAAATGGAATCAAGATTATGAGTTTATAGATGAGAATGACTTGAATGAATTTTTTCTCTTACATTTTAAATTAACTAAGTGACCTAAAATGAGATAGTTTCAAATTAAAATAATGCATATCAATTTACCAACAATACAGTTTTATGCAAAATTGGAAACGTCAATACAAGCATGTGCTCTTTAAGTAACGACTCCTTAGTGACTGTTATTCATCATGTTTGTAACTGTTCTGTTCTTAAACCTGAGTCTTCACTTATTAATTTTATTGGTTGGATGAAGAGTAAGTGTAATCATTTTCACAATTTGAAAGTTTCATAAAGAGGATTGTATAATAGTGGTATAATAAACCAAAACAAAATAGACACTGTGATTAATATCCTATTGATGAAACTAGAATCATATATCAATAAATGTAGATTTAATAATCAAACACCGAGTACGACCCATTTAATAAAAAGAAAAGAAGATTTATTACATATCGGAAAAGCATTATGCATTTTTCAGTTATACAAGGTAAATGGTTGATGAAATGTGGATCTTTGAATGAATCGTACTGTTTCCAAATCAAAGCTACAGTTTTAAAAAATCTTATTTGTCTTGTTGGATCACATTTATTATGTTGTTGGGTATATTAGAAAGGAACCAAAATATCTAGTAGATGTGTACAAGATTGTAATAATAGATGCATTCTACCCGTCTAGTACTCAAGGTATGACATTAATTATACTTAACATTTTATTTGATGAAAAAGATAAAAAAATATAAAAATGTTTACCAAAACTGTGACTCATTTTGGAGGCAAGGTCAGACACTAGATACAGTGTTTCTATTATTCGTTGTTTATCACTGAAATTAAAAAATAAGTCAGGTCAAACAGAACTGAACTAAATATCTAGACAATGTCAAATCTAATAAACAAAGTTACATTACAAGAACATGCAATGGAGTTTTATAAAATAAAACAAACAAACACCACAATTAAATTAAATATACATAACATTTCCCCCATAAAAGACAAAGGATGAGTTATTTAATAAAGATTTATTTTTTCCACAGGCTAATTAAACATGATGTTTATAAAAACAAGCCATAAGAAATCTTATAAATGATACAATGTATACATGAAATAATGTATTTCTATACACTGGAAAGTGCATCTATCTTCTAATAAATTATCTTTTCCTTTTAAAGAAACATTTATACGTCTCATGGCATATAATTGATACAACGCAAATACATTAGAAATATAAACGCACAAATCACAAAAGAATTAAACTGCTACGACAAAAGGCCATGCATCGGGAAAATCTGGGGTAGAATAAAACAGAAAATGTAGCGCCATCGAGGAAGCTTTCGAGAATCGCATAGGAAATACAATGACTGGAACTTACCTAAAGTTTATAAAGAGGTGGTAGCAATTAGCAATTCAAATTTAACACGTAAACGGCAAAGAAAAAAATCTTTTTTCATGGTTAAAAGATACGAAAACTGACACATTTAGCCACAAAGTCTGAGCCTCAAACAATTGTCGACAATATAATTGGAGAAAATGGAATTAATGAAAAGCTATAGGTGCTCAGACTATCAATTCATAAACTTAAAACTGCTTAACCTAAACGGGTATTGTCTTATGCAAAGATCTTCTTTCAGCCAGCAAATTGCTCACGGACTGTTTCCTTTAATGTAGACGAGGACTAGGGCATCCTATATTGTTTTCTCTCCCAAGAGTTCTTTGATTTTTTTCTGAACTAAAAGACTTCAAGTTCCTAACATGGTCTGACAACATATATTGAATAGACAAGACTGCTGCCATAAATACTCTGCACTGGTTCACCTTTTTCATGGTTTGTAATCCTTACTCGGACCTTCAGTGGTAAATCTAACATTGGGTTCTGGCTACGGCAGAATAAGATTTCCTTTCAATGGTCTACATTTTATACCGACACATAAAACACTTGCTACATTGAATAGGGATATAAGGATTAGGAAACCATATGCCAATACAAGTTCATTTCACCTAGTTGGCAACTCAAAGACGAAATAAGCAGCCCATCCAAATTCAAGCACTAATCCAGTTGTGAATCTGTTCAATGTACCTCAAACTGCAGAATTATGTGCCAAATTCGTCCCCAAACATAATTTTAGTAAATAAAGAAGGCGGATAAAACATGATACCATGTTGTTGACTCAAATTAGCATATTGTGGTAGTAGACCGATAATTAGATAACTGTGATTATTATCAACCTGTTTCAAAACCATTTTATAAAGAAAGTCAGACGTGGGCTTGGAAAATTACGTGAAAGATGTATTGTGGATAATTAGTATTCGACTATTTGATTCCTATTCAATCAAGATCAGACTTTTCTTTCAAAATTTACAAACCGTTTAAGATCCGTTTCAGATGAGGTTCTGAAATGTTGTTTAAGGTTGTTAGAGATTGAGCATATTGTTGAATGAATTGATTTGTATTTAAGCCCTTTGGTTGATGAACAGCTTCATATTTTAAAGCTACAAATAAGTTTTTGGAATAACTAAGCCAAATTGAACATCTTAAGAGTGTGTTCAAGCTACAGAAGTTATTGAAAGACTAACATCGAACTTGATTATAGTTTTGCTGATTGGAGAAAGCTGATTGTTGATTAGTGACATCCAAATTGAATGTAAGATATAATGTAAATTTACTGAATTTTGTTTCAAAGAGAAGAAGTTTATGTAAAAATAGAAACAAGAAAGTTATAGGATTTATGACAGGTTTCTGTTCCATCGTAGACAAACATTTATTTAGACAACATTAGTTTGCTAAGTTACTGTTTTTCTGTTTAATCTTTTAATAACATTTTCTTCAATATAAATTAGAAAGGAAAGTGGAGACTCTAATATGTAGCAAAGTACAAAGAAAATAACTTGTAAAAGTAACTAATATGGATGCAATGAAACAAATACTCATAAATTGCGAAATTAAAATAGTTTTTATGCACGGCATACGTTTATGAGTTTGTTAAATCTCTATACTGATGTTCATCCGCATCTGCGACAATTAACAAGACTTTCATGTGGCTCTCGAATTACTACAACAAAGTTGGTCCTTAATCAGGGAACTTAAAAAATATTACCTACGGCATTAAAAGTGAAAGCTTCTCAACAAAATGCAAGATTAATTCCTTTTATTGTACTATTCAATAAGCCTCTACATGAAGTATTTATGAAGAAAGCTTTTAAAATGCCATACAAATGTCCTCAATCAATTGGAACTTGAAATATAGCAACTTGAGAATGTAATAAGAATATAAAGGTTATTTAGCGAGATCATAACTACATAGTATTGTCAAACCTGGATGTTTTTGTGAGTATTTGTGTAAAATGTGCTAGTATCTAACTGATTGTGACATAGTTGAAAATCTGAAAATAGCTAGAACCTGCAATTTGAGAAGAATAAATTATGTAGTGAGTAAACAAACTGTACAAAGCAGTAGAACTACAGAATAGTACGCGTTATGTAGACCCCATAACCTGCCACCAAACATGTCTCACCCAACACCAATCACTCTATCCTACTCAGCACACTCCCAAACATCCATGGTGGTCAAAATAGTTGGGGCAAAAGGAAAACAAAATCCTGTCTGAGTCACCGTGCTAGCACCATGGTTTTTACCTGGACGGATCGACTTCTGAGTCAGGACCAAGCAAATTGATGGTGTATCTAGTATCTATCGATATGAAGATTTACTTTAAATAGAAAAGCGTTTATATACAACCAGGGAAAATGGAACATTGATGGAAAACGGTGTGACTGAGTAATGTGTTATCTCTACGTCACAGATTATGCGGGCAACTAAAGTTCGGAAATTTTTGAAATGTTGAGTGAAGAAGAGAGGAGAGCTGAGAACCAGAACTCTGCGCAATGTGATGTTTTTAAATATGGCATAAATTTGAAAAGAATTAATAACAAGGAGTAGAAGCTAGTTTAACAAGATCATTGACGAGCTTCGGACTACACAAAAGCAGTTAGAGACAGTGGATAGACTGGTAAATCCCTATAACGCAACATTATGTATATTATCACACTTTTGAATGAATTATTTAGTTGAGCGTAAATGACACCAATGAAATATAATGATGCGCTGGACGCACTGCCGGAGAGTAAAGTTTATTATCCAATTATAAACCAAGAACCAATTCTAGCTCTTTTATGCAAAGTTTAGCCCTAGGACCAGTTCCAACTTTTAGGAAAACGGTTGTAACTCATTTTACAATCCCACGATCTTTTCCAGCTTTTAGGCGTAGGGCTAAGATTCAGCACGAAAATGTTCTAACCGATTCATGCATATGCTCTGCTGTTCAGGATAAAAAAGCTCGAAAAGCTGAGCTAGTAGATGGCATCAAGGTGACAACCTATATTTGCAACGCTGCCACACTCATTATGCGCATTGATAAGATATTTGCGGTTCACTTAGACGCCACCATCACCTTTCTTACGCCACTTTTATTAAATGTATAATTCACAAAGATAATTTTTAGTATGGTTGTGTTTTTGTCTTAACTTGAAACTATGTTATCTCTGATGTGTTTACCATTTCCTGTTTGGTCCACCTACACATTTTATTTCTGGATTAATTATTTTCCATTCCAATAAGTCTAAACTTCAGTGGTACTACTGGGGATGGGATTATACCACACATTTCCACAGTGAAAACATATACTCCTCCCCTATGGTATTCATAGTATCTTGAACTAAGTTACATTACATCTCTGAATGTCCACAACTTAGAAATTCCTTTTTTTCAACGTGTTTTTTTTGTTTCAATTGTTTGAATGCAATATACCATACAACTTGCCATCTATTTCGCCCGCCACACTACAAGTATCACAATAGTAAGCCACTTCTTTGACTTTGAATTAATCTGGCTTAGATGCAAGAAAATATTTGTCGCAATATTGCAAATACCAACTATGTCTTCTCGGTTCAGCTCATATAATGCAAGTCTTATATACTGTATTGTCCTTGCAATAGTATATATATATATACCAGACAGAACAGACTGTGCTATCCCTGGATTCTGTAGTAGAATCTTGATAATAGTGGGCAGAAATAATAGTTTAATACGAACAATACTATCACACAGGTTTGAGAAATTAAATTCGTACTCTACGGAGTTTCGAACCCAGGTCCGCGAGCAAATGGCACCCATCGCCTTGCCTGCACGCACCAACCCATATACCGTCACGAATAAGCACGCATAACCAACAAATGATGGCACTGAATCGATGTTATATAAGCTCGTGCGTAGCAGACACACTCACATGACGACCTAGTAATTAATTATCATATATATATATATATATATATATATATATATATATATATATATATATACACACACACACACTCGGTCCAGATTCCGATGACAGAATTTTTTATATATATATATATATATATATATATATATATATATATATATATATATATATATATATATATATATATATATATATATATATATATATATATGATAATTAATTACTAGGTCGTCATGTGAGTGTTTCTGCTACGCACGAGCTTATATAACACCGATTCAATGCCATCATTTGTTGGTGATGCGTGCTTAGTCTTGACGGTATATGGGTTGGTGCGAGCAGGCAAGGCGATGGGTGCCATTTACTCGCGGACCTGGGTTCGAAACTCCGTAGAGTACTAATTTAATTTCTCAAACCTGTATGATAGTATTGTTTGTATTAAACTATATATATATATATATATATATATATATATATATATATATATATATATATATATATATATATATATAATAGTCGGCATCCGTCCGTCTTCTAGAGACGATGGTGTAGCATCCGTCTTGGTGTCATATCTGTACCTTCGCGAGTTGCTGAAGATTCCGACCCTAGAGTGACAGTCTCTGTTGTAATTGCTGCAGATTATCGTTGATGCCTGTGAGGATGTTGTTGTTTCGCCTTCCTCCTGGTTCATTTTGGAGCGAGTTTTATGTTTATCCTTTTCACGGCTTTCTGAACGCCCCGCATCATAGCACTGCGCCAGGCGGAGCGGTCGTCAGAGCAGCTCTCCCAGTTGTTGACGTTGATGGCGGTTGTCTTCATATCCTTCTTGAAGACATCTTTGTAACTCCGACATTGCCTTCTGCTAGCTCGCCGTATATCAGTTCTTCTGGAATGTGGCCTTGATTCATTCTCTTGACTATATTTATACGATGTTTTCTTAGACATGTTGAATATGTATTGGTGATGGTAGATCTAAGGTAAGTGAACTCACTGACTACTTCTAGTTTGTAGTTGTTGATGGTTATGCTGGGAGGGTCTGCGTCCTGAGCCATCACGTTGGTTTTCTTTAGGCCGATGGTCAGCCCGAATTCATCACATGCTATAGCAAAGCGGTCCATCAGGCGTTGTAGGTCAGCTTCTGTGTGAGTGACTATAGCAGCATCATCTGCAAAGAGCATGTCCCTAATGGTTGCTTTCCTTACTTTGCTCATTGTCTTCAGTCGTGCCAGGTTGAACAGTCTGCCGTCTGAACGCGTGTGCAGGTAGATCCATTCTGTGGACGTCCCAAAGGCGTACTTTAGCAGGACAGCGAAGAAGATGCCAAAGAGCGTGGGGGCAAGGACACAGCCTTGTTTCACTCCGCTGTGGATGTTGAATGGTTCGGACGATGAGCCATCATACTGCATTGTGCCTTTCATGTCTTCATGGAAGGACTCGACCATGCTTAACAGCTTTGAAGGGCATCCAATCTTCGTCAGAAGTTTGCAGGGACCGTCTCTGCTGACCAGATCGAATGCTTTGGTGAGGTCTATAAAAGCCAGGAAGAGGGGTCTGTGTTGTTCCCTGCATTTCTCCTGCAGTTGCTTGATGGAGAAGATCATGTCGATTATGGACCACTCTGCGAGGAACCCACACTGAGACTCTGGATACACTCTGTCCGCAAGCGTCTGCAGTCTATTCAGGATGACTCTAGCGAAGAGCTTTCCCTCAAGTTTTCCCATGAAAATGTTAGCATACGAAGGGGCCATTTTAGTACCCATTGCAGTTCCATTGAATTGTAGGTAGTTTTCTTCATTAAATTCAAAGTTGTTGAGTTTCAGGACAAGCTCCAGGAGTTGGATTAAGAAGTGTGTGGGTGGATTGTTTACAGTTCTTGTTTCCCATGCTTCGCTACATGCCTGTAACCCTTCGTTGTGCGGTATGTTGAGATGATAGAGACCAAGACATTCACTAGCACAGTGACTAAAGAAAAACTAAACATACATGGTCCAAACAAAACGTTCAAAACAGAGAATGTGATTTATCTCATCACATGTAAGATCTGTGGCCTTCAGTACGTGGGAGAAACTGAAAAGCTACACATAAGGATAAACCTTCATAGATCTGATTGGATGACAAAAAAGCTGTACAGAAGCCCGGTCGCAGAACACTTCTCCTCCCCTGGCCACACTTTCAGTGATATAATACTTATCGCTATTGCCAACAACCACAGCTGGAGTTCCGAAACCAGGAAGGAAAAGGAATCATACTGGATACGCCGCCTTAGAACATTGAAACCAAGCGGTCTAAACCAAGAAGACTAGAAAATGAAAACTATGCACTAGTAGAATTTAACATTTTCTAAATCTTCTTATCCTTCAATTTTTACTATAAGAATAATCGGTATAGAATCAAATATCCGGGATATAATCTGCGTTACATATGTACACAAAGTAAAAATAGATGTCGCTTTGGCTTGTAGACTTTTAGGGAATTATACAACGTTTTCAGTTTCCGCAACTAGTCTATACAAGCTGGTTGTATTTATAGTTTTAGCACATGCGAAGATAGAAATGTAGAGGTTTACAAACGCAACTTTTTTGTGTTTATTTGTTTGTCGTAACTATGTTCTGTATTTGCCTTTGAAAAAGACTCATTAAGAGTCGAAAGCGCTTAAGCTAGTTAGTTACTAGTTTCGTACTGTTCGTCGTCAGTTTATTGCATCTATTTTAATTAATCCCTGACAAACGTGATCCCTTGGTGGATCCAGTACGCTTGAGAGGGTTGTTATTCGCCATATGATTTGTATTCTTTATATATATATATATATATATATATATATATATATATATATATATATATATATATATATATATATATATATATTAACTTGTTAGATTAGATTATATAATTAAATGTGCATAATTAAATGTGCCTACTCTTTTTTTTGGATAGTGTCAAAAGGAAGACAGAGAGTGAAGGGACAGACTGTCTTAGCCTTGCAGTGCAAATGTTATGAAGTCAGAGTATATGGGTGTATAATAAAAACAAAGACAAACGTTGTGTTTGATGTTGCTCACTTGTGTGACTCAGTATTGAACATAAATGACATTATTCAGCCATAACTTTGCTGTTTATTTACAGCTTAACATAACTATTTGGACAAAGTCTAATGAGTAAACTTGTTAAGAAATCGTGAAACGAGACATAAGTATAACACATAAATTTTTGAGGCAGCAATGGCCATAAACAGCAATACAGCAAATAAAGCTTTCTTCATTTCTGACAGCCACAAAAAAGGTAGGAAGGCAAAGAAGAAAAATGAATAACATAAAAAACCCAACAAAAAACAAAACAAATATGAATGTTGATTAAAATTAAACTGAAGCATTATGTAGTGCTGAGACAGTAGAGCACCCTCATACTCCCCGGTAGTTTGGATATATATGCTGATGGTCTACATGGGCTGTTAGAGTATCCTTGTACGCTCTTGACGTTTGAATAGATAGGTAAATACAGATTAGTCCGGATCGAGTGAACGATATCCCAGTTAAACACAATTGATTCCCAGGAATTTTGATCTGTGAAACCCACGTGACCTGAAAGAGAAAGTAGTACACACAACGGAATGGCGATCATAGAAAAAGTGATTGAAGTGTTACGAAGTTGGGACACTTTAGCCCAACGATATGTATTTCTTAAACTCATCATATCTCCAGCGACCTAATTCCTTTACTTGGTTGTCACTGAAAACTTTGGTAGCCTCAGTGGCAGGCACAATTCTGAAACTATGGGATTCAAATCCTCAAAATTAAAGCACTCTTCAAGGTTCATTACTAAATTATACTCTGGAAACTGGTTGCCCATTTTGGTCCATAAAAGCGGTCCTTGAGTATTATCCCTGAGGGTTAGATATGCTTTTAAATGAGCTATCAGACATGTCGCAGGGCTTTGTTGAGCATCCACATCCGAGCCGCGTTTGAAATATAGAAAAGTGATTGTAAAATGCTAGTGGAAAAAAGTGCCGAGAAAATTATATCAAATTGTCATTCTGATGTTAATTTGTTTGTAATCTCTCTTATTCCTAGATAGGGATGAAAAGACAATGTAAATATGGCCGAATTCGTGGTACTCCTGAAATGGTCTGAGATGGCATGCACAGTATAAACTCTAAGTCTATCCAGTGTAACAATATTAATTGTCAAACGAACATCATGATATTTATTGTCTGCTGAAATTATGTCAAGCGATTAAATATTTGACAAAATAGCTATTTAGATTAAGATAACAAAAATGTTTCATCACAACTGTACGAAGTATTGATGACTAAATATGAACTACATTATATACTAAGCAATAACAGCAGCATAAAACATATGCTCATTGTAATAGCTTCATGTGTATTTCAAATTCTTATATATTTGCTGCAAGGTAGTAGCAATTGCAACAAAATAATTTATAACGCGATGAAAGTATCGCTATGTACAAGTGATCAAACTATGGTTAAAGTCAAAATTTGTGCAAATATTTAGCAACCACACTTACAGGAAAATGTGTGGAGTTTTATCGTTGGTAGTATTAAATGATGTCACGTCTGCATCTAACGTTTGCCAGTGCATCCAAAAAGAAACGTTTTGATGCTATTTTATCTAAAAAAGGCATTATTAATTTGATATAGAAACTACTTATTTCACTCCCAGAACAACGACCCTATTAAGTACTTACTGATATTTAGCAGAGAACAGCACATTGTTGCAGGTATGTACTTTATATCCAATTGAAGTACATTTAGCCATCCAATTAAATTATAATATTGCTCTGGAGAAGATGTTAATGTCTCAAGTCACATTTTACCAGCTGATTTTATCACATTTTTTCAACCAATTTTTAAGATATCATATATCACTTTTTTTGTTTATTCTGGATCAAACGTAATACATCAGACCCTAATAAAAAGGAATGACAGGTTCCAATAATGACACTATTTCATTTTTCTTAATAAACGCAGACACCACCTTTTACCGTTCAGCCATTGAATTATAATTTATACAATCTTATGGACACTTGATCTAAGCGAAAGCTTCGCTCCTACTGAGAACATCGATTAAAACCCGTAGCGTCTTTCTTACTTGATATACAGAGATACTTCATATGGATCAATAAAGCGCTACTAGAAGCAACTATAATAGGCTCAGTGTATTGTCAAGTGGAAATCTGTCATTTCAACAATAATTGATTTTCTTAGAACTTTCATTATTTTCTTAAAGTTAGTGGTATCAAGACAAGAGCGTTTGTCAAACTCATAAAACACGCGGTAAACGAGGATGCTGACTATGTATGTGATTTGAGATACAGTGACGTGTGAATTACAAATGGTATTCATTTTCCGTTAAGGTGTTGTACAAGCTTTATAAACAAATTATATTATTATACAACACATTATTACAATTGATTCAAGTCTAGAATCTTCAAATCGAAGTAAAGAACCCACGACACGGAGAAACTTCTTATAAAATCTACGGTTTTGGCGGTTTACAATTGAGAACTAAAAAACGTTTGTCATATATATATATATATATATATATATATATATATATATATATATATATATATATATATATATATATATATGTATATATATATATATATATATATATATATATATATATATATATATATATATATATATATATATATATATATATATATATATATATGTGTGTGTGTGTTTGTGTGTGTGACAGTTTTGGTAAGATTCATCTTTTACCGTTCCGGTTTATTAGTAGAGAGATCGTCCGCCTCGGACGCGGGAGGTCGTGGGTGTTCCAGAACGGCCTAGTCATGTCAAAGATATAAAAATGGTACTAGTAGCTGCCTCGCTTTGCGCTCAGCATTATGAGGTTAGTTTTAGGACTGGTCATCCAGGTTTCAGGATAACGTGAGACATAACCACATGTCTGCGGCATGATGCCTCAGTTTTAGACATCACTATAAACTACCACCCTGCAGACATCATAGCGATATGACTGAAAAAAATTGTTAAAGCTGCGTTGAAAAATTCCAATACAATCCAGTATCATTATCTTTCTTTCTAAATCTGTTGCTCTCGTTGGACATTAATTTGTTAATTTCAAGTTATCAATACACTTTTTTAAAATCCTGTAATCACTCTCGATACAGCAATTACCTTTGACAATACACATGCTAATTAAGCATTCGGTTACGATTCAACCAGAAAGCTCAGAGGACAAACGAACTGTGTAGACATCTTTTAGAAAGGATGGATTACAAGAACAATGTTCCCCCATAACTCTGCATGGGTTATCTCTAGCGAGATGACACCTGATGATTTAAAAACATGTAACTAATATTGACCAAACCTAAACAATAATTTTGCATTAATACTAAATTGAAACTGGTTATGGACATTTTAACGTCCTAATAGCCATATCTATACAGCGTCAATAACAAGCAACCGAATGCCAAGAACATATGTCCGTTTAGAAAGGACAACTTCCTACGACAAATATTACCACATATTTTTACTGCTATCATTTCTTCATAGTCAAGTAAATGAATCATTCTACATTTCAAGCCATTTTTATTGATGTTATCGAATAAGGATTACTTTGACTTCAGAGACGTGGATTGGATGGATCAGTAGCATGAGACCAGGAGTATGTGTAGTAAGTGCTGTAAGTGAAAATTAAAAACAACACATTGCACCAGCTTTGTTATAGATAGTGTAAGTGTTGCTGTTCATGTAGCTAAAGTAGTAATAGTTTCACCAATTTTTGAAAAATTGAATTGCTTGAATACTAGTACCATTTATATGTCTGGAATGACTAGGCGGGGTTGGAACACCCGCGAATAACTCAGTTCAATATTTTATTTGAAAACTCTCTCGAACTATGTTACCAACCAAATGCGCTTTTTTCTTTCCCTTTTCTCGTGGGGGAAGTACCAAAAACCAAAAAAATCCCTCTACTTAGTCAAAAATAAATAATGTTTTATGTATTCATAAATCCTTGTCTGAAGTGTTGTAAGTGTTTTTAATTTGGAAAAATAATTTTAAAAGTCAGTTTAAATTGGGGTATTTTATGCCCTAGTGTTTTTCTAAAAGATTTGTTTTCCCTTTCTGATTTCAATTACAACTTTTTATATTCGGTGACCTTTGGCAAAGATCTCTATATCCTGTGTTTGCTATCTGAGTAGTGCTATATTGTGTGTATAGGTGCATATGTAAGGACGGGAAATAGACCAAATTTTTCTTTAGTTTTCTTATTATAGTATTGATTTTCAAAAGCCATGAATGAGGGGTTATCTTATCTACACATTTTAAATTTAGAATTTTATATAAGAAATGGTAAAAATAAAGCGTAATGGTTTATATGCCTGCTTTGCGATGCGTCGTTTCTTATTTTAATCTTGAAATATAGGAGACGTCTCATAAGGCTGGTTTTGAGAAGAGCCGCCTGTCTTTTGTATTTGCTTTTACTTTCAATACTTTCTAGCAGGTCTTGCAAAGTAACAATTTTGCTTGTATATCTTTCTTTGCATACGACCTTTCATTTTCATTATATTATACAATTCAACATATTAATTCATATAAAGAAGTTTTCAAACGACTTCTGCACTAATTACATAATTAATAACCATGTTTCTATTCTTCTATTTTTAGAAGTGTTAATAATTTAAAGTCTTATATACTCTTACCTACATATACGCCTATAATGCATTTGAATTGTCCATTGGTCTCCTCTGTATTTTATGGCACTTTCGGTTGTCTTTGGAAAAGACGTTTAAATGTTTTAACGGATATCGTTGATAAGATATAATTTTTTACTTTAATGTTTTTGTCCAGCCTTATCTAGTCAACAAAACCCTTTTGTCTGTGCTCTTATACAAATAGGTTATTTTTATATTAAAAAAGTTGATTTGTAGTTTCTCGAAACTTAACACGTATTTCCATGTTAGTTTTACAACCTTTGTCATGTAAAGTGATTGTCTCTAAATCTAACATTATTTATTTCTAGCAGATGCTGTATAGCAATCAATCCTTGTTATTTATTTATCTGCTCTTTACTCAATCAGAGAACTTGACGTAAAACATTAGCACAATCGAAATCGCCAAATCGTCATTGACGTTGCTTTAATATTATACATTATGTATAATAACAATATGGTCCTAAATGGCCAAATTTCTCCATATTATCTATCAAATCAACAACTTTTGCAAACTTTATCTTACTACAGATCCCATCACTCTGCCGTACTTTGCAGAAATCGATTTGAAAATGGACGCAGTCCTCATCAATTAGGCCAAAATTGATATACTAAAACAAGTTTAACTTGGCAGAAGTTAAGCACAAAGTAAAAATTCTCTTTAGTACTTCTTTGGAAAATATATTGAAATTCATAAGTGACAAACATGATGAACAGTCAAGCAATAACATTCAGGTCAGTAACATTTACAATAAGTGAAAAATATCTCAAACGTCAGCCAAGAAAATGGCAGTCTGAAAGTAACAATACTTGATTTGCAAAGCAGACGTATGCGCGACAACCTAATATTCACGGGTATAGCTATTTGTTGAAAAACATTACACGTCTGAGCGGATCAAATTCATTTTCAGTGAGTTCAAAGAACGAAGCAACATAAAACTACTGACGCCCGACATCAATCGCGACCTATCATAGCAACATTTACTTATTTTAAGGATAGAGAACTTACAAGAAAGGTAGCACCCCACAAGTTACGTATTAAGGAATATGGAATCAATCATCAGTTTCCTACAGATGTATTAGAACAACTAAAACTGATATAGGAATGCTATGACGCATGAAGTACAGTTTATTCGAGTTACGCTGGAATTCAAACGCAGCTTCCCGGTCAATAACCCAAATACCAAACACAAGCAATGATGGATATTTGACCCAGAAATGTAACACTGTGAGTATGAAATCATAGATGCAAGTAAGAGGGATAATTCAGGAACTGAACATATACAACTACACGAAGTAGAAACTATGCCAAATATCTGCACTCGTGAATAACGATGCGAGATTGAGAATGACCGCCATTGATTGAAGTAGGATCAGCACTGAACGTAGCAATATCGATTGTTTAGGCTTGCCTTTCTGGATATTATAAGCAAAAAACCCAGTCTGATGATCCATTTCAAAATGAAAATAAAAGTAAGACCAGGTTCAACTTTTTGAATATATGTGGACCATAAAGATATATTATCGAGAATTCAATCATTTCATAAGCAAACTGGATTACTATATTTCTTGTTGAAACGAAACAATCATAATTTGATGTAATTGGTTTTCAACATCAGGCGATTAAATGAATAAAACTTAGAAACAATAATGTTACGTATATGTAACTAAATTGCTTATGTGTAAAGTTTCAAACAATTATTATTTTTTTGTTTCATTGTAATTAAGTCGAATGAATATTTTTCTCGGATTCAGGATTTTATTTTTAGCATTGATATATACATTTTTAGCACAAAGTTTGTTTATTCAAGACAAAGATGAAATACGTGACAATTAAAATTTAGTTCGTCTTACCCTGGTAACAATACCAACAGGAAGTTAAAATGACTGGTCAGTATCACAGATATACTTTCTTGGCATGATCACTGTTTGAAAACAACTTGTTATGATTGTTTTTAAGTGGAGTGACATTAGCCTACGTGTGAAAATTAGCGTAGTAAGAGATAATTGACCTAACTCGCGAGATTTTAGATGAAGTCTGGGGTTCTAAATACGTATTCCATATATCTTTTCAGAGTCATTCAAAACATTGCATTACTTTCAATTTGTTTCCAGAATATTTTATTCTTCGTCTGATATTTGGATTCAATAATTAATTGTCCTGAACCCTAAACAAGCTAACTTTCTTATAAAAAAGAATTCTGAAAGATATTCATGGATGTTTATTCTGTAATAATTCGGAAAAGAAAGATTGTGATTAAAGTGAAGATTTGTTGATATTCATACTTTGTGCAAATATACACTAAAACTCTGTCCACTATTTTCACATTCACGTGTAATTCTTTTCTTCTCTTAGATATTTTGTTTTGTAATTTCCTTGACTTTAACACCATTTTAATCACGTTTGGTTAATATAATTTTTACTACTAATGTGGGGCTCCGGATTTAAGAGCGGTCGAGGAGATCATCTTTACAGATAACTGACATCTCGCCTTTGCGTAGGTTTGAATATCGGCTAGGCCAGCATATGTATGTGAAAGGAAAAAAAACCCGCGGCAGTGGCATCACGTAGGTCGGTGTTTCTTCTGGGGTTTCTCCAGGTTCTTCCTTGACAAATATTCTCAAAAAATTGTACCAGTGGCAGCGTGTTTCACAGGAAGAATTGATAATGAAAAAAATTCTGAGATGCATTTAAAGGTATGGCAGATTCTACTTCGTTCATGTGGTGTACAATCTGTCTCACATTAACTAATTTTCCTAATTTTGTGATACCTCTTCGTGACTGCAGCTTTGTAAATAAATATTAAATGAAGTCTATATAACTTAGTTATTGATGCAATATTTATTTATTTTAAATACTTTCTTTATTTAAGCATTTTTATTTATAGGTTTTATAAATGACTCTGCCACCGTAGGTATGGCAGTTGATTTTTTTTATAGTATCTTTCTGAATTTCTTTTGTAACGCACTCTACTATCCTGCAAGGACACTCTTCAATTTAACGTGTTATGTTTACCGCGTTTTGCTGCCTACTGATAGTTTTTATGTCCTTTTTTTCTTTTCTCTGGGTACTTTTCATGTCCTAGTTTTAAATTATTTATTTTTAGTGATATAATACTTTAGATATTTTTCCATTTCACATTCTCAACTAGTGAACTCATTTTGAACCTAGTTGATCAGTCTGCATGAGAAGTTAATTGAGGAATTGAAAACAGTGTTAATATTCCATCTATTTGAATAACATTATGCTTTAACTGGACCGCAACTAATAAACGATTCATCACATCCTGTCCATTTTATAAGAACAACATATTTTTGCTGTTTTTCAATTTAAATAATTTATTAATTCTATGGATTTTTCTTGTTTTTAAATATTTGCTCGGTATTGTTAAGATAGCCGTTCTCAGTAAGAATTTTTGTATTTTGATATTCTAATTAGATCACCAATTTTTGTATTTTGACATTCTAATTAGATCACCAATTTTTGTATTTTGACATTCTAATTAGATCACCAATTTTTGTATTTTGACATTCTAATTAGATCACCAATTTTTGTATTTTGACATTCTAATTAGATCACCAATTTTTGTATTTTGACATTCTAATTAGATCACCAATTTTTGTATTTTGACATAAATGAATATGTGACAATTAGATCATCAATTTTGTATTTTGACATTCTAATTAATCACTGATTTATAATTTGTATTTTAACATTCTAATTATTCCTGATCACCAATTTTTTGTATTTTGAGTTATATATAAAAACGATCACCAATTGGCATTTTGAACATTCTATTTAGATCACCAATTTTTGTATTTTGACATTCTAATTAGATCACCAATTTTTGTATTTTGACATTCTAATTATATCACCAATTTTTGTATTTTGACATTCTAATTAGATCACCAATTTTTGTATTTTGACATTCTAATTAGATCACCAATTTTTGTATTTTGACATTCTAATTAGATCACCAATTTTTGTATTTTGACATTCTAATTAGATCACCAATTTTTGTATTTTGACATTCTAATTAGATCACCAATTTTTGTATTTTGACATTAAATTTGCTGTATATTATATTGTCAGTCCTAATAGATACATGACTGCATAGAGCTTTAAATGTATATGAACGTACTCGGGCTTCCTGACCACTTCTTTCAATGATTCCTTCATTTCGTCGACAGTCTGAAATAAAATTGTTAGCCCAGTAATTTAAGATAGTGAAAAATGTCACCCACTGTCTATATTAACATTGATAATATAGCAAAGAGAATTAATGGAATTAGAAACAACCCTCAAGTAATAATCCTATTAAGATACACATAAATCAGTTTAATGAATTAATGAATAGTAGTAATAATATGTTTGCGATAGATCATTTTAAATATGTTTAAAAAAAGACAGTGCTGGCTTTGCGTTGGTTAAAATATGCCAAGTCCGAGTTGCTTTACTTTAGTTTGTTTCTCCCTTTTGTGTGTTTGCACCGTCGGTGAGGTGGGGAGATGGGGCAAAACTATTAAATGGGCGGGGATGGCTGTATTCCAGGTGATATATTTTCACTGTACAACTTTAATGTAACATTAACAATAAAACTGTTATATTACTATATGTGCTTGTATAGGTGTATTATCAAATGGTATCATTCAGGGTAGTACACACTGCAATATCTGCATCAATTAAAGTATATCATTGCTAATTAATAAGTAAAATAAGTGATTGGTCTACCGAGTCAAATGTTAAGATAATCATACTGAGCTTAGTTAATAAAATGTAATATATTTTATTTCCTTGCTTGCTTTCATTAAGTATCCTATCAGTTTGACATTGAACTGCAATACTGTGTGATTTTGTGTATAATACCTGTAATAAGAGCATGAAATATGTGTAGTCACACATTAAATCCTTTGTATGTCTGAGCAATAGTTGACAAGTGCACCAAACCTTTAAACTCACTTTTACAACAAAGAGTTCATCATAATATTTGACACATTACCAATATATTGTAGTTTTTCGAAATAAAATATTACATAACGAAATCATTTACTCATATCCGAATTTAACATAGGAATTCAATTGAACTCTGAAGCTATACAAACCGTAAAAAGCATGGGTATGAATGGAATGTTCAGTGACTTCAAAATGCACCACATGATATGTCACAACATATACTGTCTTCTGGTCCCTTTAATGCATTATATTGCGGGTGCTAGTTCTCAAACATCTCATTTAGAACTTAACAAGGACTCAGCACTACGGGGTAATTAGCCTTTCAATTAAACAATCAACATCAACATCAAGGGTTCACAATATTTTGGCTTTAGCAGAAAGCTTTTATTTGGTCATTATTATTATTGTTAAACGGGCATGAATAAGAATGGGCAAGCATATTAATTTTTTTCTGGGGGGAGGAGAAACTAATGGGTGAGTGGGCAAAACTAAACTCAAAGGAAGACACACACACACACACACACACACGCGCGCGCGCCATAGTAAAGCAAAAATCATTTTGGCGAGTAGGAATGGGGGTATTATGATTTATAATAACCCTCCCACTAAAATATCCCTCTCCAATTGATCGTTATTTTGCTAGGTATATTTGTGGCCAGGGGGTATGGGGTGAAAACCAATAATATAGTGTTACCTATCGGCTCGTTCAAAGTAACATAAAAGAAAGAGCAAAGACCATAAGCTTTGTAAATTTTAACAAAAATAATTTATTTTCCTAGAAAGCATGACAAAAATACAAATATGTGAAACAAGACTTACGGTTTACATACATGATCAAAGTTGTTTGTTCAAAATAGAAACATAAGTCATGTACAAAGTTCTAAACATAGTCTGAAGTTCAAATCCGGTCCAAAATGGCGGATGACCAGGACAGACGAAAGCTAACAGAAAATTCCAGAATTTACACTAAAATCACAGTTTGTGTTATTCCGTTCTAATTTAGATTATTATCGGAAAATATCTTTATCCAAATCAGTTATGTTGTTCTCCAGAAAAACAATTATTCAGAAAAGAAACGATGTAAAATTAGCTCCTCTAACAAAACATGTTCTACGTAGACATACAAACAGACAACTTCTTTTAGCTCGAAAATACCATTTGTAAGGTAACAGAAGTTGTAAAACTCTAAGATGTTACAATAAACTGACTTTACGATTCTACAACTGTGTACGATTCTTTCTGAACGTCTTACAAAAAGCCTCAGTATATAAACGATGCTAATACGTTGTTGAATTACACGCGCACGGAGGATGCATGCAATTTCAGACATTAGGAAAGACATCTGGACATTAGAAAAGCCTGACCAAGTATCAGCCAATCGTCTTCATAGCTATTCCTGAATGTTTACTTGTAATCCATTTCGCCATCATACACAGCACGTGCTCATATGAGTCACACTTACGACTCAAGTAAACACGATGTTTTTTTTAACAAAATATTAGACTGATGCTAATATTTTCTTAATAATTACATTTAATAAAATAAAATGAAATAAAAAGATTTATATATAATTCATTAATTAACATGCACAATTAAATTACAGGGTCATAACAATAGTAAGATTAAGATGCATGAATATTATACCCTCGTTAGCTCTCGCTTCTTGAAAAGGTTCTCTCGCTCTACGTGTTGTTAGCTCTGCCAAAACTCTTCGATTGTGTTGATTGGTGATCCCAGACTCAGTTATCTGGCGAGGAAACATCGTTGGTACTGGATCCGGCAGAAGTCTTCTGCTGGTCGTAATACCAAGTGACTCTTTAATTGTATAGAAATCGTTGTATCTAAAATAGTTACTGCAGACTCTTTCGTCTGCCACTTGTCGGATAACGCCGGTACTAACTACTGGATGTAAGTAACAGTGAAAGTAGAAACGCACTGTTCCCTACATCACATTACTTTCGTAATTGTTTTGCGGAAATTAATGAGCGCGAAATCGATATTTTGTTGTGAATATTTCCATTAATCATAATTTATTTTAGATAATACCTCTACAAATCATATCTAGAGGATAAATTTATCACAGAAACAAACATTGTGTAAGTACACTAGTAGACTTTTAAAGATGACAGTGTTTCCCTCCTGTTCTCCGTCTCTGTAACTTCTGCCTTGTATTCCTTTCGGTACTTCCGGTATCCTTGTTTTCCGTCCTCCCGGTCCTCCTTGTCGGTATTTTAGGTACACCTGTTTCCATCCTTTCCCGCCCTTCACCTTCCATAACTGCTTAATTCCTTTTGCTCTCCTCGTCTCCTTTTCTTTAATCTTCGGTTGGCGTCCTATCCCACCCGGAAAGCTTCTTGTGGATTAGAAGGGACGTACAAGTTGGCCTCCATGTTCAAACACAGGAGAATTAACACACTTTCACAGACCATTCATCAGCCTAATGGCAATTAAATCATTAGGTCAACTCATACACTCACAGCTAAATATTCCACGAACGCTTGTATAAAGGCTACGACAACAACAACAACAACAACAACATCACTGCTTTTGATACATACATGCATATCCTTAATTCTCGATATAGTAAACTATCAACATTAATATTATTCCTACGCATTTCCTACCTTACAACTTATAAACGACGGATCCAAATACAAAATACCTAATTATACGTGCATAAGGGCAACAAGACTAACTTTGCACAGTCCACCGCTATATATTGATATACAAAAAGTTAAAAGTTATAACACTACTCACTATTAAATTCAGTTATTAACCACCATGCCACATCCTAGCAGATTACAACATCAACTTCGATTTGATCCCATTACCTATATATATATATATATATATATATATATATATATATATATATATATATATATATATATATATATATATATATATATATATATATATATATATATATATATATATATCTTGAATATTACCAATTTGCTATACGTTACATTATAAGATGTTGATAATTCAACTATACATGGAATATTAAATTTCTACAAAACTAAATGCAAACAACGTATAAAACTTACGACACCACGTTAGGAAAGTACGGCAGATTCGGGCCTTTCTTACAAATCTCGTCCGAAGTTCATGGAACACTTTTCCTGCTCTTTCATGAGTGCCTTGTTTGCTCTGGGAGTGTCGTCTAGTGTCTACCAACTCTTTCCATTTCTAAATGAGCACTAATTCTTTCACAATGAAAATAACAGAATAATGTCTGGCTGCATGAGAACCCGACCTAAAATTTGAGTATGTTAGTTCTAATTGGATAACGGTGGTCTCTTTAAAAACTGTCTGGTGTAGTAGCACTGACATATTGGGTTTCCGTCCTCTAAGCCTAAGCCGACTGGTAAAAGCAAGGGCTGATGGCAAAACAAGTTGAGTTTCTCACCCAGCGGCAAGGTTCTCTTTGAAGTAACCGCAAATTCAACCATAAATCAATGTCTAATTCACGGATATATAGTTTTTTTGTTTCAGAATCAATCTAAAATCGTAATATTATATAACACGGATTTACATTACCCAAAGTACATTTAATTACGAATTCATTCAAAAGACATATTTTTAACACGAGGCAGGAATTGATAGCAAATGTTCACATAACAAGACAAAGTTCTATGAACCACGCACCCTATGACCAAAACCTAGTTCAAAGGGACAAAAGTCCTAAAGATTCTTGAACTGATTCCATTACAGCATGCAATAGTAAATGAACACCTTCGTCCTAAGTATCCAAACAATATGACAAATCATATTTTACAATGTTTGGTGAAATATTTCCAAGGTTCCTTGGCATTCAGGGTGATTGGCAGAAGACTTGATTGCCTGATATCGGATGTGTAATTCATGTATAACTGGCTGGAAAATTTCAGACATAAAATTTAAAAGTTGATCAGATCGGACAGACATGGGAAGGCAAACTTGAGATTGAGTAAAATAGTTTATCAAATCTTTTACAATAACTTTATTCAAAACATTCCTGAAATGAATTGCATCTAGAATTGTTGTAAACGCACAGATTATAGTCAAAAAGTTGTGTTTGCCTGACGTGGTCTTAGGTAAAACTAAGAATTGTCTGTCTGTACGATTTTGCAACTAGAATTTGATAGTTCAGCCACCACTCGCCACCATCAGGTACCTCATGTGGTTTCCATTTTCTAATAAAACCCCATTTTTACCAAACTAAGAAGTGTGTACTTCTATTGATTCAGTTTCGTTCATATTCCTCTGAAAAATACAAAATATCTCAAGAATTGTTTTCTGTTCGACGACATGTTTGTCATTCTGATTAGAGAATGAATAGTTAAAAGAGGATCACTGTGATCAATACCCTTTGACTGATCGAAAGCTTGACAGAGCTAAAAAAGATAATTTCCTAATCAGCATCATTATCAAGAGCTATCTATGATCTGGCTCTAGTAACCGCTCAAGTTGGACATTAAACACACGGATTTCCTTATCAATAAGATTGAATTTCGGATCCAAACAAGGGTTGTCGGATGCAGTTAGATTAACCAAGCCTAGGCCATTGCCAAGTAATAAATGAATACCTTAGATGGGTAGAAACTGCACCGTTGCGACAGTCACGCATCCTGAGATTTAGCCTGATAACAAATTAAAGAATGGAGAGGAACATTAGTAAAGCTATAATCTGTTCCTTCAATAAGAACACTTTTATTAGTTGAAAACTTCTCAAAAAGAGGTAACGTGTTTGATAATGAAAAACTGAGCAGCTCCTGTGTCCCTTAAAATTTAATAAGGATAGGATTGGCCAAATTGTCACTGATTGATGGCTTTTAAATCTCCCTAATAAAATTAGATATAGATTTATTTGACACTAGAAATTTATTGCTTTCAATACAGGGCCGTGACCTCCACATAATCGAAATAAGTTCATTTGGAATAGATTTCTTGATTTTGCTCCTTTTTCCAATTTAAATTAATAAGAAAGAACTTGCCTTTTCTTCTTGCAATATGATCAGTCTCAGCATAAACTTGATTTCTCAAAATTATGCAGCTTGACATTTAAAACTGTTCATGTTAGACATACATATTTTGTGTTTCCAGAAGAATGTGAGTGGGAGATTTGCTGACAAAAGAAACTTTATGAGATAATAAATACTCGTCAGTTGTACGCAGTTATTGAACTCTACAACAAATATGAGTTGTATGAGATTTACGTAATCTTGACCAATTTTCATGATTAAGCAACACGTATCAAACAATTGCTTTTTTCGTTTGCTGTTGTTATTGTTGTTGTTGGGCTTAAGGCCATTTTTCAGCACACGATAGGCTATTCGTGGCGGTCAGTATTAATGGTATAGGAAGAAACCGGGAAATCACCGGAAAGAACCACCGACCCACGAGAAGCTACTGGCAAGCATTCTCATATATCTACATTCTCCGAATTCTAGACTCGAACCCACGCAGACAGATGTGAGATGGCAGTGATCCGTAACAGACAGCACTTTAGACCATTCGACCACTCGGGGCCCCATCGTTTGCAATTTTGATATAAGTTGATCCAGTTTCTTTTATATAGTTTCTACATTTTTTCGATAAGTCTCATGTAACCTTTAAAATTGCATTCCTTAACCAGATCATAGTCAACATTTGTTGTGTAGACAGAAGAATAGATGTCACATGCTTAGCAAAAACGTGCGTTTTATAATAATAGCGTCTCATACCCTTTTGACTATTTCAAATTTTCAGCAATTGTATTTTCAAAATGAGGAAAATGTTAATTTACTTCGTTTTATCAAAAGTGGGTACTACCCTAATTTTATTAGTTACATCAAAACTTAATTTTTGTCTAAAGTGGATATGTGTTTTCACTTTCCAGCTCTAATTATTTTTATCTGAACTGAAATTTCTTTTCTTTCCTCTTCCTGAAATTGCATTTGCTTCTCTCTTTCCTTTCCCTAATTGCATTCGCTTTGTTTCTTTCTCTCCACTTTCTCCAATTCAGTTTTATCTTTTTTCTTTAACTGCATTTCTCTCTCTCTCCTTTCTCTGCAAATGCATTTCCATTTCATTTACCTCTTTACCTAATTGAATTTGTCTTTTTGAAGCTCCAACTTTATTAACTAAATTTCATTCTTCTATTTTAATTTCAATTCTGTAACTTGTAAATTAGAGCAAAATAGACACTGATTAATCTCAATCAAAGTACTTTTATCCACGATTTGTTTCCAGCAAATACTGGCAAAATTATTTTATATTTTGCTTCGTGAAAACGACCTTTGCCTCAAACATCAACAGTTGCTGCAAAGCTGGAATAATTTGTACTTTTGCAAGGAGTCTATCTGTTCCTGGATAAGATTTGAAATAAAGATTTCCACTTTGCTTGACATTGTAAAAGCCTTTTAGTTTCACAAAAGGTTTATAACATGTGAAATAATGTCTGAATGTAGAAAATTCCATGAACAAGGTGAATTTAAACTTAGAAAACAAAGTTTTCTTTTTTTCCGTAATCCTTTACTCCAGTTTATTGGTTAAATTCAGTTGAAACTGTATCTATTTTCAACAGATATTAACCTATTAAAACACAAAAATAGTGATCTGTACTCAGTTCATATTTATTGTCAAATTGTGTGTCAAGTATGTTCTTCCTTTAATGGACTTAGTACTGTCACTTTCAGTGGGTGCCACTACCCAACCAACCGGAACTAAGACGAATGCTTTCTTGCACACTAAAACGGACTGGAGTAGAGAAAACCAAATGCTTCCAGATTACCACCCTCAGGTTTGCCAAAAAATTGATTTTGGAAACATTCAGGAATGCACAATAAAGGCGGAAATCATGACGGCTTTGAAAGCCGAATATATATATATATATATATATATATATATATATATATATATATATATATATATATATATATATATATATATATATATATATATACATTCAAATAATAGGGGAGAAATAATAAGGTAGAAATATATTTATTCTCTACCATAAAAAACATGATATACCAATCTTGTAATAACAACATATTGCAGTTAAAGGTCTAAAGGCCAAAAGTGACGCTGCATCACCCATAATAAGAGAGGTTGAGGCCAAGGTGACAGACATGTCTGATCTCCTCTTGAAACTAGAAAGTAAAGAAATAGAGTACAAGATTGAGAAAAAGCTGAAAATTGTAGTAAAAGCCACCATACTAGCAACAGTGTGGAGAATATAAATGTTAAGACAGGAATAAGAATAATCGCTGTTTTCAAATAAGAAGCCAATCACATCCCCATATTTTTTATCTCATGGGTTTCTTGCTAAAGATCTGGTACAGATGATGTGAGAAATTTTGTTCCCAATATGTAGCCCGAAGTACCTAAAAAATCAACCTGCAACAGGCATCTAAGCTATCAAGATGTCAAGCAATTTCATAAATTTTCCGTAGGAAGAAATTATAAGGGCACAGGAAGCTATGCAAGTTGAGATTGATAACCTAATAGAACAATGTAGAACTGAAATGACCCAACCCAAGCAAAGTGAGGAACAAATGCAAAGACCTCATTTGGACTATATAAATATAACAAATTGATGTATCTGCTATCCTTACAACATTTAGAGCATACGAACATATAGCAAACTTAGGACTAAGGAGATCTTTAGCAAAGATCACTATAAAATACAGGGAAAGGACTCCGCCTCGGATAATGAAGACCCTGGCTGGATGAAAATCCCATTAGATAGACGAACCAGCCTCGGTTCTTTAAGCATTAGGGACAAAAATTACTCCTTTCGAAATTATATCTAAATATTGTTTGGAACAAAAGTTATTTTTCAAAAAAAGCACAACCCAATAGATCTGGAGTTTACAGAAACATATGAAAGCATTTGCAATTTTAGGAAGTGTGGGGGGGATCTGTTTGGTGATCCCCTACAAATGAACAGCCGCACATTCTGACACTCATTCTTGAGAAGTACGGTCTTCAAGTATTGATCTGCCATGGCACGAAATAAACAAACTGTCCGTTAAGACCACAGGGAAAGAAGGAATATAAATGGAATAGCAGAATGACATAAGCAGAACAAATTGTACCAATAATATGAAAAAAGAAAAAAAAAGCACCACTGTGAAAAATCCCTGGTGAAAAGACGTCATACTGAGAAATAAGTGCTGTACGTGCAATTGGAAATATTGAACAAAAGAGAAATGACAAAACTTTAGAATGTGAGTACAAAGAGGAAATAGATATGACAGGGATAATCTCCGAAACAAAACCATAAAAACATGGCAACAGAGATGGCAGCTCCGCAAATAGAAAGTAATAAATAGGAATAGATTTAAAAGGATACATTAAGACCTAAGGTATCCCAAGCAATAATCACATACAGGGAAATGACCATAGGAAGTGAAATGGTAATTGTCATGGAACGAACACCCATAATATGGAAATGAAAGAAAAAGACTACAAAATTATACATATATATATATATATATATATATATATGTGTGTGTGTGTGTGTGTGTGTGACTTACCATTAGAAATATCCCTAGCTTTCCGTTTTGAAGAGAAATTCAAAATCAAAGTAGCACAAGCGAGAATGGTCACCTACCAACAAAGTCCAATTAAGACTGGGATAAGCGTATTCGAAATCGAGAAAACGAAAATTAGGAAAATAAAGCAAGATGTTTCTTTTCCTACATGGATTTATGGTGATAGCATGGCATAAGCGGTGTAAATACCATAGAAATTGAAGAAGTTGTGAGATCACTGGACATGCACCACAAGAGTGCCCAAAGTCCCAAAAGGAGAGCAAAAAGCAAGCGAGACATGTTTATGTCTCAGAAATGACTATTTTCCTCACCAAATGTAGAAAGGGAAGAAGAAATAAACGAACAAAATGTCCAACAGAAACAAAGAAAAAAAACCCAGAAACAAAACCAACAAAATAAACAGGCACACCTACTGAAACAAAAACAACCGTAGCTACAAGACCAGCAAGGCCTGCAACGAGAGAAGCAAGTCAATGAAAACCATAGAAAAAACGACAACAACAGCAGAAACATCAACTAAGAACAAACAAAGGCTGTTGATGGAATAGAATGCGGAATAGGGAAGAAAAAGAAAGATTATGAATGAGAGCTAAAAGAGAGTACAAAACTTGAAGATGAAAGAAACACAAGAGATGGGCGAAGGCTTGTAGATGAGGAAAAAAAAACGAAAGAAAGAAATGGAGGAGAATTGAAGAAGCTATTACTTACTCAAGTATGACGAAGAATTAGAAGATTGAATCCATGACTGTATTAACATCGAATGAACCCAATATTTCTCAACTTTGAAATTTAAACAAAACAAATCACCCCCTCAAGATTAAACAACAAAAATAAAACGAACACACGTACATTTTTTTAAAACAATCATAAAAGGATTCATAAATGACAGACTGAAGGAGAGATTGAGAGAGAGAGAAATTCCATGCAAATTATTTTTTCAGATAAATACTGAAGAAAACAAAAACATTTTTAGAAAATGATCATTGTTAAATGTCTTATATCATTCACTAATAAAGAACACAATATCTTTTGGTAATCATGCATTAGGGATGGGGCATCCCAATAGTTTTTTTTTAAAAAAAAATATAAGATGCCTCCACTTCCACCCAACCTCAAAAATGGCCGCACACATCTTAAATTTAAGATCAGTATTGTTAGTGAAAATACCAAACCGAACGAGAAACTCCTAAAAAGGGAAAGATGAACTGAAATGAAATAGAAACAGAAAGCTTCTATAGGTAGGAAATATCTCATTCGAATATTTGTGTTGATTTGTGTAAATTAGTATTTTTTAGACTGGGTATTATGACATATAGCTATTTTATCAGGACATCGAACACAATATATCGCAACATTATTAGAGAATATTACATCATAGTGCACAACGGAATCGATCAAAATTTTAAATGGTATATGTATTTGCATTTACCAGTATGTAGAATAAGAATAATGCGAAGTAGAGTGAATTTGTATGCATATATATTCACGTTTTTCCATGTATCATTCAATTATTGTTTAGACACCGACAACGTGAATTATTGCCGTAATAACGGTAAATTGCAGTGCAGGAATATAACATTTATATGTGTAAACTCGTGTTATGAAACTTCGTTAAGTGGTATTATTTGTTTGTAAATCAAGGCGTGTGTGGAATGAGAGACATAAATGTGAGCGAGAAAGGATAGTAGAATATTTGCCATGTGCATGATGAGAAGTCCGCAAGAAAGCGGTAGATAACGAGATGAGTATAGGTAGAGCGGCGCTTATATCTTCTGCAGGAAGCTCACAAAGACCCGGCAGTAAACTCATAAGGAAAGAAGGAGGAAGTGCGAGAAAAGTACAAAGAGTAACGGAGTTCATGAAGTACCACTGTTGAATGCATCATGGAACTTAATCAAGGTAACGATACATTTGCAATTTTCAGATCTGTTCTTTCCAGTTTCTCGTTCTTGATTTACGAGTACACATCCTTGCCTGAAAATGCAAACATTTTTTCAAAGGCAGAACATCCCAGATCAGCTCCAGATCCCTTTTCAAAAGTAAATTCATTATCATAAATGTACTCGTGCAGTAATCATAATGTTGTAATATATCTATTAGAACTCTGACTTACTAGTTTGCATATATTTGCTAATTACTTATATTCCATTTACCCCTCCAGTGGCCTAGTGGTTACAGCATTCGCCTCGGATGCGGGAGGTCGCGGTTTCGAAACCCAGCCAAGTCATGTTAAGACTTATAAAAAATGGTACTAGCAGCTACCTCTCTAGGCATTCAGCCTTAAGAAATTTGTGTTAGGATTGGTCGGCCTGGTGTCAGGATAATGTGACTTGTTGAGAACGATGCTACATGTCTGCGGCATGATGCTTCAGTATTAGATATCACTATAAACTGCCAAACTGCAGACATCGTAGCGATATGACTGAAAAGCTATGTTAAAAATCCAAATCACAAGCACGCACAAACAAACATGCAAACGCACACACAGAGACATTCTATTTATTTCTTCATCGTCTGTATTAACTTCATATGCATCACTTCTTTCTGGGAAGCGCTCTCTCTCTCAGACACACACACACACACACACAAACACACACACACACATACACACACCAAATTAGGAAATGACCCATTTTTGCTTAACGTTTGCAAAACACGATGCTGGTAAAATCTTCTCTCCTCTATTCTATATAACCTTATACTTTGTGTAAGGATCGGGGTAGTCCATTTTATATCATCTTACTATTACTAACAGAGTAAAATGATGTAGCAACAATGGTGTTTATGTATATCATTTCTAGAGCAGTGAAAAATAAACCTTGCAAAATGGATAAATCTGTTGTGAAAAGCTGCCAATGGAATGTAGTTTCTAGTTAAAGCAGAAAATTCTTACCAGCCGTGTTTTATTTGACGACTTCTAAAACGTGCGAATATATGATAAATATTAGAATTTACCTGAAAAACTAAATTGTTTGATAAATTGTAATACATACAATTTTTGTATGTTTATATAAATTGCTATTTCAACAACTCTACGACAATGGCTAGAGACAACAAGTTGTCAATAAAAGAGGCAAATTTAAATTATTCCCCAGGCGGCTCTTACTCGATGCGAAAGGCCTCAGTTGAACTACGATTAGTTTGAAAAACGGATGAACGAAAGTAAATTAAGTTTATTTAATTTAACAATTTACAGGTGAAAATTGCACTACATCTTTCAAAATTTCTTTGAAACTTCATTTTCTATATTGTTTTAGTATAATGCATTGGATGTTGGTATGAAATGGATAATGTTAGCACGTCACACACGTCAAAACAATGTTGTTTATGTTTTGTCACATGACATTAGTTAAATCCATTCACAGACATGTCGTATATATGTTGTGCCGCTATCTACTAAGAAATTCATATTAGTTTTGTGCTTCGTTAATTGTCTTCATGATGTAATTGCTTTCGTGCTTTAACAATCATAAAGATTGCAAATATTGACTCGTCTAGAAAGACAGCAAAACACATATATGAGTTCTTTAAGATAGTGTAATTGTTTATTTTCAATATTCTATCAAACGAAAATACAAAATTAGTTTGGCAACGGACTTGTAAAATATGAACTGTTATGGCTCTCACTCAGTAAGAACTACACATTTTCCCAGGACCTTTGAAAAGTAAGAAACACGAGTAATTATTTCAGTCGTTCAAACTTATAAATGAAGAAGGCACTTGCTCAAACATAAGAATGCAGATCATCAAATCTAACCAAATATCTAAAGGACAAACGGAGATCTCTGTCTCTCTGTCCTTCCGTCTGTCAATCTATTTATCTATCTATCTATCTATCTATCTATCTATCTATCTATCTATCTATCTATCTATCTATCTATCTATCTATCTATCTATCTATCTATCTATCTATCTATCTATCTATCTATCTCTCTATCTCTCTCTCTCTCTCTCTCTCTCTCTCTCTCTCTATATATATATATATATATATATATATATATATATATATATATATATATATATATGTATGCATGTATGCATATGTATGTATATGAATGAAAACACGCTGGAACAATGATATGCAACGAGATGTAGAACTTTTTCATCGAAAGGAAACGAGGCTTACATGCTATACATATATTTTATTTATATCACATGCAAAACAAATATTTGCCCTTGGAATAAAGTTCAAATTGATTACAGGCAACTGTGAATTGACTGAGTCAAAGAATTCCTCACATATTTGCGGATTGTGTCCGCTACCAACTGTAGCTTTGTGCCTTTTATGGCTATTCACAATCACCTTTGCATATTGATAAGTCGATTTTCTTTCTTGAGTTTCTTTTTGTATTCACGTTGATATAATTAATATTAGTCAATACTTGTGATTAAAGCATGAAATACGGTTTTAACGAAGAAATAAAGCAATACAAATTATTGGTTATCTTCTTTAAAAATGAACGCTCAGCCATTCTCATACCGGTGCATGGAAATTGGTGTGGAATAGAAACTAATCAAAATGACAAACCATCAAGAGGCAATTAAAATAAACATCATATGGACCACAACATATATATATATATATATATATATATATATATATATATATATATATATATATATATATATATATATATATGTATGTATGTATCTACTTGTCCAATTTAAATGCTATTCTTGAAACGTGCTGTCTTCATCGATATTTGGCACGATGGGCAGTTTAATTAAAAGCAAGAATTTGAAATGAGATTGGTTTCATTTATCTTCGTTATAAATGGCTGACTTGAAAATAGCATTAAGGAAATAAGGAAATAGAAACATAGCCATTACTTTGTAATTGACGTTGGACACATAAATATAAGTCGTCAATTAAAGAAGATATGAAAATTGCAAGATTCCTTTACGCTGAAGATTTATAACTTGTCGTTCTTCAGGCCCTACGTCATTTGTATCCTTAAGATCATTTCGTTGTTCGTTCTCAATTACATGCCTTTAAAGTTGAATTCATTAAATGAGTTTGTTCCTCAACTTCAACACATAGAATAGTCCAACACTTGTATAATACTTTCCTAAGCATTGATACGCAGTAAAAACAAAAGTTTGCTGAGCGAGGGTGAAATTATCATCATGAAAACATTGTAGAAATGGTTATATTCTTTACTTTTATATTGATTTTTTTTATCGAGGATTGAAATTCGTATTCGCCTCACTATATTTCTTTTACAGCTCAGAGGTCAGCGACATCGTTCAAGCATAGCTTTTAATTGGTTTCTAAAATTACGATTCATGAAGGCATAAATGACAGGGTTTACAACATTGTATAAAAAATACATGTAAAATATTATAACATTCATAGCTACAGCTCTTAAAGCTATCAACCACGCCGGTAAAAATGAAATTATAAATACCAGGGCAACAATAGCAAGCATCAAAGCAGTCCTGATATTTGCTATGCGCAATTTTTCGAGCTTTGCCTTTAAAACCCCATCTGAAGCATCAATCGCATCTTTACATGCATGAGCACCCTTCTTTTTTTGCGTGACTGTATCCGCTTTCTTTATATTGCTTTCATCGTTGCTGTTTTGAAGTTCATTATTAGTTTCCCTGCGGAGTGTTGTGAACTCAGTTGTCTCTCTTTCGACTGTAGACGATGATGTACTGAAACAGCAACATCGATTTCCTACATTTCTTAATTTCGTTCGTCTTCGTGCGACCTTCTGATAGATTGATATGTACAGAATTATCACCACTACTGCACAGACGCCGAACAGAGATGAGTAGAACTTTTGAAACCCTTTGAAGGTAACGTCACTTATAAAGATGGTGTTTCGGGTGCATATGCCACTGTGTATTATTCCTGTTGTAGTGAGGTTTGTATACACTAATCGTCCGCTTGACCAAGGAATTTCAGATGTGTTTGAAAACGTGTTATTTTCTTCCTTGCCACTGAAGTTCAATGCAATGGACACTTCATCTGTAAACTCGTGATAAACTCCATAGACGAAGGAGCAAAAAATTCCAATGCAGATTGCAATAAAAGCTAACACAAATACTATCATCTTTGTTCGTGGAATCGTCATTGTGCGCTTGAACGGATGTACAATGCAAAAGTATCGATCAAAGGCTATGGCTACCATTATAAAAGCCGAAAAGGGTATTGCTGAGGTCACCAAAAAGTGGTACAGCTTACAAAATATATCCCATCGAACTTGATACTGTTGCATTTCCATCACAATTGTAAATGGTATTGTAATCAAACAGGAGATGAAATCCGTCGCAGCTAAGGTCAATATAAAAATTGTTGATGTCAGCATTTGTTTTTGTCGGGAAAAGACATAGAGTACCAAAATGTTGCCAAATACCCCTGCGACAGAGAATAAGGCAAGTATGCCCACAGCTGCGTGAACGAGTACCGGGTTCTCGTCATCAAATCTGTTGTTGTCCGGTGGCCTCATTAGGACATCTTCTGTTGCGTTAGGAGACATCTGTGCACCTAATAAAGCAAAATATATGATAGGTTTAAATTCTAATTTGTTATCTTTTACCTTGCTGATTAGAAAGTGAATAATTTAATTCTCGTGTTTTAAGAAGATTTCTTACAAAGCTAACATAACATAAAGCTGTTTCCAGGACAAAGAAAAATAAGATGGAGGCTTCAGCTGAAAGTTTCGAACATAATGGTTTCGAAGTAGCTCGCACTCAAAGAAATATGAATGCATCAGTTAAATAATCTAATCGATTTCATTGAAGCTGAAAACACCACAAGTTGGGTGCCGTATTGTCAGTAGTGCGTTGCATACAAAAATATGCAGCCTTTTAGAGAGCATTAACCTGCAGCTGCAGCAGCAAGCCCGTGAGGTAGAAGTAAATATGACATACATAGTCTAAAGGACTACGTGATCTAAAGGGTTCAAATTAACGTTTATTTCAACATACCTGTTCTCGCTAAGACGCATGAAGGCAATTATAAATTATCAGAAAACACCAAATATGTTAGAAACATACCTAAACTTACATTTTTACTACCACGTAATCAGCGGTAGTAATAGGTATAAACAATATATATTTTCCCTAATCAAATTATAAAATAATCAGAGATGCTACGACAGATAAGGATACAGAAGAACAAAAGACCATGACGAGGCTTAAATAAGTGAGACTGAATCTATTTCAATGAACCCGCATAATATTTAGAATATTAAAATTGTTTTCTAAACATAACGTTTGAAAAAATAAATAAACATGCACTAGTTTTAATCTATCATACACTATTGATGAAGTTTTCAAAACATAACTTAATCCAGATTAGTTCTCTATTCTAACATATATGTTACTCTCAAATGATCTTTACCATAGTGTGTATTAAAATGTTTAAATCGAGATGTTGTATTTACTTTGCAATTCTATGTCCAAAGAAAAACGATTTGCCCTCCTAATACTTAAATTATTTTTTAGAACCTCTTCATCCTGCTTTTTACATTTTACACCACGGATATCATATTTTGAGTATCGCATTTATACAAAAGAACGATAAATAGATCTTGAAATCTTTGAGTGAAATGCAAATATTACAGCATTATCAAATTCAACTGTTACAGTATTATCAAATCCTAGGAACCTTTAGATTAGCAGTGACAATCAGTTTAAAGAATAAGAACTTTATGTACAGGAGTGATAGTTAATGTTCTTGATTTCAGTGGTTTCTTTCTTACTGAACAAGTCTGAAAACAATTTTCTTTTGTTACGTATCGGCTCCTTCAAAGTAACAAACGAAAATAGTGAAGACAACAAGCTTTAAACAAAGATAATTGTATTTCCCTAGAAAACACGATGAAAAAGGTGAAAATGCAAAACAAGACTTAAAAACTCAAACAAACTTGTGAAAATAACATCCCGAACATTTATCCTAGAATTGTGAATATATATGAGTCCTATTAATGAAAGGTTCTGAGTTTTGTTTGAGAGTCACGTTATTTCCAAGATGGAATAGGTCTTAACACAAATTTTCATAATTTCACGTTGAACCACAATTTGTACTGTAATGTTTCAATTTAGAATGAAATGCATTGAATGTTTTCATCCTAAACTACTTGTATAATTCTCCAGGAATAAATTATTAGTCAAAAGATAAACTCGTATAGCTGTCAAGGCACATATATAACAAGGTACGTCTCCAGCTTTATAGATGTAATGAAGATTTAACTCTTTTTCCGGCACTAAGCAATTCTTCAATGTACATTATAATATTCACTCTAGCACAATAAATATGAGAGATATTAGTTAACTCCGAAACAGCTGAGATATATATGATTGCTGTTTTACTAAAGATTTAAAAGATCAGCTAAATTCAAATTTCAGGTAATGTTTCTATCCCGGACGAGCCTCCAATTTTAACTTGTATTTCAACTTAAAGCAATCAGAAATGACGTGTCCTTTTTTCTTGCAATAGCTACACGTAGGTATAGATAAGGATCTTGAATCAAGTCTGTCAGAGGCTTGAGTTTTATAAGTTGTGCTAGATTGAGCGTTAGAAGGAGTCGTATTGGTTGAAATACACTTCTACCAGTAGCCTGCTGATTGAAAGATTTATTTAACACCGGAACTTTATGAAATTTTGTAGAGATAACCTCATAGTACATTTTGTAGTGGTCATTAGGCTTGAATAATGGGATGGTATCAAAAGAACTTTCTCATTGCGAGGGATGGGATATGTTCAGTTTGGAGCATAACACAATTTAAGTTAGAATATGTTCGATAAAGGTTGAATATATATATGTCAGAGTTAGGTCATGAAGCGGTAAATGAAGAGAACTAAGAAAAGAAAAGTGAAAAGTTAGACAATTATGCATTACATTTTATAACTGTTGTCATAAAATGATATTTTCCAGAATAGTTTTTAATAAACACGGATTATTTTTGCTTCTGTTGGAGTGATAGCATTCTTGTCGCGTAAAGTAATTCTGTCTGGCTAGTTCTCATTGCGAAATTATTCAATCTAAAGTACTGATTGAAACCAGAATTTAGTCCTGAGACTTTTTGACAAATACTTTTCTTGTTACTATGTCACTTAACCTTGCGTAAGATTTCAACACTAACCACACAGGAATCTTTAGAGATCACACACAAGGCCGCGATTCCTATGACATGTACATTATTGCTTATACATGATGTTATAGCTGGGTGGTGTCAAACGTGACAAATTTGTTGAGCACTTACTAGGAACAAAATTCCACGTGGCTTGTGGAGACACGAAAGGAGAGAGATTGTAATTGGTAGAATGGTCCAAAACTCGAATAAAGCATAAAGCTTGTTTGAATTGAATACAGAATATGTTCATTTATTTAAGTTCGTACTTTTGTTTTGAATTTATTCGTCCTAAAATCACATATTTTGCATTCATTTTATCTCCGATGATATATGTCCCATGCATTATATGAATGAGCTCAGCTCTTATTTAGTTATTTTGTAGGTAACTCTATAATGAATCAAAAAGGTTTCTTGCATTTCTGGTCATTCGTTCATCTCATCGTTATTTCCTCCTTTCTTAAATTAAAGTAATAGAGAATCGGTATTGACAAAGACAATAAATACAATTACATATATAAATTTAAACTCGTGCATACACTCATACACTTAGACATATACATTACATACTGACACATATAAGTATTAGTATATTTATATGTAGAATCATGATAGAGTTTTCTACCCAATAAATGGATAATTCACATATTCTCAAACTCACATAATATACTAGGTACACAATACAGTTATCAAATTTGAGAACTATTAGAGACTTCAGATTAAAACGAATGAGAAGTTATGTAGTGACGAAATAAAAGCTGTGTAGACAGTTATCTGTGAGGTAATACAGGAAGATAATTTTGAGTTTATAAATTCATTCATTGTCTTTTCGTTAGTTAGCCATAAAAATAACAGCTAACAAGCATTTGTATTAGTTTCAAAATTCATGTAGGCTTCCTGCAGAATATTTGGCAGCTGACATCACACAATATTCTATAGACTTCGGTATCATTCAGTTCACAGGTGTGTGGGAATTTTGTTCCTAGTAAGTGGTCAACAAATTTGTCACGTTTTACAGCACCAGCTATTACATCATGTATAATCAATGATGTACATGTCTTGTGAATCGCGGCCTTGTGTGTGGTCTCTAAAGATTTATGTGTGGTTAGTGTTGAAATCTTACGCAAGGTTACATGACCAGCCAGAAACCGTAAAGTTCACATAACGAAGGCTTGCCGATATAATATCAATATATTAAATGTTAGTTCAAGGATCGAAAGGAAAGTGCAAGGGGTGAATGGGGCGTCTTTTTATCCGTACCCAGGTCGACAGACAGCGTGAGGGATATTGTCCACTAATTTTGATTGAATCAGTCCACAAAGATATCCAATCAAAGTTGAGATACACCAGAATGACACATTCTGAAATCGTAAGAGTAATTTAGTATTCGCCTGGGAGGATTGGAGATCAGTAGGGTTTACTCTGAGAAAGAACCCACTGGTTATCGGGCAGCAGAGCTTAGAGGTAGATTCTAAGCAAAAGAGAAAGTTTTGAAACGGAAGCGTCTTAGGGGACAGAGAATTTCTGGTTCCATTGGTCCCAAGTGTTCAAGAGATGGAGATGACATTGAGATTGTAGCCGAGACAGTCGAAGTCGACAGAAGTGTAGTCATGGGAAAGAAAGTGTAGACGGAGGAGGAGGAGGAAAGGAGGTCTAGAGAAAGTCAATGAGAAAGAAGAGAAGGAATTGGGAAATATAGGAGAAAGAAAGAATATAATAGAATGTAATGTAATACAATGACAGATAGAAATCAATCTTACACAACCCTAATCAAGTGATGCAAAAGGCTTATTAAATCAAAGAAGTTTGATTGGAAATTTGAGTCATTTGATTATTGGATTATTATTAATTGTTATTTATTGTATTGTAAACTTTTTGTATATTTAAGTAACTAACCGTAATGCATTGTTGACTGGGGGCTCGCAGCTTTACATATATCTTTCATTAAATCAAGTTTACAACAAAGTAGAACCTAGGTGGGATTTCTATAATAGTCTAACTAAAATATTGGGAGCACCCGACCCCAACCATATAGTTCGTAACAAAATTCTTTATCATATATATTATGAAGAAAGGCGGCGTGTAAAATATCAAAATTATTTATAGTATACAACAAAAATAGAGAATTCTTTGAGTACTTTAGCACGAAATAAGCATATAGTCTACAACAATAATATATGAAATATCGCAGTGTTGCGAATTAGTGTCGTACTGTATGGATTTACCCGAAACCTGGCCAAAGGTTTGACCATTTTATCCTCATTGTTTGACATAGATATTTGCCAGAGAGAAATGTTATATATGTTCTTTAAAAAATCAATGTTTCTTGTGAGGTGCACAGTGAACTTGATTCTACACAATGTCACATACAAAATACAAAAGTATATAACATATGATCATTATAAAAATGCAACAAATAATTGTTACATATAAGCTCGTACAAAAGTAAAAAAGAAAAGAATGAAGTCAACAAGCTTTGTAAATTGTAACAACATAATTTATTTCCATAGAAAAGAAGGTAAAATATGAAATAGTACTTATCGTTTGTGAATACAATCCAAAATGTAATCCTAGAACCTGCAAATAAAGTCCTATCACTAAACATTCTAATTTGAATCCAGGTTGGAATCTCGATTAAGTTCTAAATGTGAAAGGTGATGAAGACATATAAAATCTTTGTACTCGTTGAAACACAGTTTATAATGTTATGATTAGAATTACGGAATAAATTTCCATTGAATATATTTGTCCTATAATTTTTATAAAGAAAAGCACTTGTCTTGTTTTCCAGAGATTATGAATTATTAAATCACCAAAATTAGATGAACTTCAAAACAAACTAGCATCAACAATTAAAAAATATCTTGAGCTATAAGGTGTAAGAATACGACTGAAAAATCTACTAGAAAATGGCTGCTTTTAGTCGTGAATTTAGATCACCTGGTGGCTCACGTGACGGAGCTACGTGATCACTAATTTGAACAGCGCAATAAAAATGCCTTTTATCACGTAAACTAGAATAGCCCTATCAAAAAATCAGATTCTCATGCTAGAAATGAATAATAAATAAAACTGCTTAGAATATGGATAAAGCGTAGGCCGAACTTCATAATAGCTTCGTAATAGCCTATCATTTCCATCCAATGTTTACAAACGTCTGAACCAAGGTGAACTAAAAATTGTAAGAAGAAATTTGTTACATTCTAATCAGGTCAAGTGAATTTTCCGAACACAGATTAAAATCCAATAAAAAATATCACTACAATAAAATATAATGAACCAAAAATAAAATTTTCATAAAAGAAATTAAAATTAACACAAAAGCAATTTAATTACGTAACATATTACAATTTGAATAGACTTAATACTGAGAGTGGATTTTCCCTATTAGATTTACCATGTATGCCTTAGTTATTGATTGATTCTATAGTCTGAGAATGTCATAACATAACTGTTTCAATTCTTTAAAAATAGCACGATATAAGTGTTCCATAATCTATAAGTGAATCGGATTTTGTTTATTTGATTCATAAACTGAGACTATATAATGAGAATACATGCACAACATGTTCTATTCTTCGGTAATACTCAGTTCTGAAAAGAGGCATTGAGAAAACTAGTGTTTTATTTATAATAATTGTTTCTCGAACTTAGGAGAGTGGAACATATTCAATTTAAACAGTCTATTTACTGGATTACGTGAATTTATTCAGGGAGTTGACTATATATTACTTCTATAGAATTATGTGAAACCTTCAAGGACTTAGTGATATTCTACGTTTGCGGGTTTATATTAAGTTAAAAACAAATAAAGAACCGATAATTAAGTTGCACTAGCACAGTAGTACATAAACACATTATAACTTTCATTTAACACACTTTATGATAGTATAATTTAGGATATTCTTTGAATTTATCCACTGTACGTTATTTATAATCATTTCGTATACTATAAAATATTGCATGCAAAAGACTTATTTATCATTTTGTATATTGATCCATTATAAATAATATCAACTTTACTTCACCTTATCACCCTCCATAAAGTCGTTTTTTCAAACGCAGTTCCACAGGGACTCAAATGTAGAATTGGGAAGCATTCAATAACGAGTAATGCCTCTGACATTTTAGGTAGGAGTTATAAAAGGAGAATATCCTATTAATTAACAATAAGTTATTATAACAACATTTAAATTGATCGCGTACCTGGACAACCAGAGGCAATATTAATTTTCCAAATTTGGAAAGAGTAAATACATTTATCAATAATTCATACTTCTACTAATTAAATTCTTCACTAATCTCTTTCTCATTGAGACTTCAATATCAATAACACAACTTTTATGTGCGGTACAATCTTCCATGAGCAGGATATACTGGAAAATAAATAATATTCGTGAGAGTTTTAATTTATTTTGAAGTCATCGCAGCAAAAGATCATGCATGCAATTATATCGTCCTATTCAGATAAACATTATATTTTTACTAATTTGTATATCCATATAATATTGCCCGTTTTGTCCCTAACTTTAAAATGTCATCCTCTAAAATATTCAACGTTTCTAGTTTTGTTAATATTACGATAAAACACATTAATCTGTGTTTTTTACATCATGGAGATGATCAATTGCAATGATTTACTGCAATGAAAACGGATTACATTCCCTCATTAACGATTTTGTAATGCGATGTTCGTGTTGTATGTCACTTTGTTATAGACGAACTCAGTGTCAGTGTCGGTGCCCAGCTATTTATTCTCTTCATACAGTTGACCAATTGACGAAAGTTTGATTAATATTAGAGTGGTTTGAATGGGAAAATGTGGCTTAAGCCTGTATTTTTCAGAGGGGCCGGTTTGGGATAGATTTGAACTTTTAAATCCTTTATCGACAAGCGTGCAAAAGGTACAATCAAGACAAAATTATTTCTTTAAATCTGTACTTTAAGAAAAGTGGATGATGCATTAATTGCATGACATGTAAAATACCTGTCTCTCTTCCCTCAGTATGCTAGTTGCGTTTTCAAAACGAAACTCTGCTGCGTTTGATTTTCGTATAAACTATTAAAATCCATTAGGTTGAATATCAGCATAATACTCTTTGCAACTATTATTCCATGAATTTCAGGTGAGCACATTTATCTGTTACCGCATAAAGCGACACTGCAAATCTGACAATTTTTTCATTTCTATTAATTGGTCATTTACAACATGTGATACAACACTATGCTCCTAAACGAATTAACAAGAAAGAGCAAAAAAAAAAAACATGTTTATTAAAATTCAACAAAAGAGGTGAAAATTTAAACAAAAATACAGTAATGTGAATTAAATACCGAATAGATTTAGAGTTATATTTTTGATCCAAAAGTAGAGAGTATATCAAATGAAATCAAAGGCTGTTTCCAAATCGATTCCAATCTTGAAGTGTGTTTATATACCAACAGCCTAAATTTTAGCGATGTGCTAATACGTTTTAGATATTAAATGATATAATCAAGACTATATTTAGAAAATTCACAGTAATTCTAAACTAGTGATTTATTCTTAAGGTATTGGTACAACACTATTGTTTTAAATAAATTACATAAAAGACTAGAAACCGACAAATTTTGGACAATTCAACAAATAATTTATTTCATTAGAATACAAAGTAAATATTTAGATTGAGCTTTCATTACTGTGAATGAAATATCAAAACGATCTAACACAAGTCTAAATGTATCAAAGTCAGCTTAATTACAGTATTGAATGTGTTGATGTACCTGTAGTCTTGAACATACTAATATGCCAATGACTAGGAATATGACAATATGCTAACAGTCATTTAATGTATCACAATAATATAATCTCGAAACGTCCTCTACTGAATTCATTATACTTGCAAATTGATGTTTAAGTCTGAGAATAGTATTAACCACTTTATGATTCTACTGGATAATTTATGGAATAAATATATCCACCAAAATGAAAGCAAAAGCTGACCACAACTATAAGAAGGATTTTGCTCTTGATGTTAAGGCAAGAACGAATAAGCCTTAAGCATACACCCTCCACCTAGGTCAGAATTACCATTTTATGGAAGTACTCTGCCAACTTAATGGAACATTCCTTAAGGTAACTTTTAAGGCCAGAATCTAGACTGTACCTTTAACTCAAATTCAATTAAACGTGTTTACAATTTTGAATATTTCATCTACAAGCATAGAAAAATATATCTTATGAAGTTTACAAAATAAATGTCACTGATACCATTGACCATTAACTTTATTTACGACTATTGTCTTTTACAAAATACATTAAAATATAATATATTATCATCGCAAAAGTTAAAAACAAATACAAATTAAATATACATAACAATATCAATTACCATTTTATAATTCCAATGAATAATTTAAAAAATGTAATCTTATCTTTTCTAACTGAACAGAACTAAAAGATTGATTACACTATAGATATTATGATCGAAATGAATAAGACTGATGTAAACAACCTTAATATAAAAACCTAAGACACAATAAAAGGACCAATATGAAGTGAAACCCTAGATTCTAGAATATTCTAAATTGTAAACAGGATTAGGCCTTTTACATAACATTTAGTGAAACATATGAAAAACATCAAGTTTAGTATGAATTTCGATCAGGAAAACAATGTCCTATAAGCTATTATTCATGTAAAGATTTTTAAAACATGACGTTAGTCAGGTGTCCAAAATTCCCACCTCACATATATACAAAGGTCATTCACATAATACAAATTAAATAAAGCCATAACAGATGAGTAGCGAAGCAATAAATCTTTAAAAAATTATCTAAACCAAATATGTCGGATTTCATCACGATTTAACATCCTTAACAACCTATATCTATATGATATATTATGATCTGTGTACACACTACTAGTCCTTTTTGTATCAAGAAAAATATACGACTACACAAAGAATTTTTTTTCAAACTAAAGTAATACCTGATATTTTTCATCCTGTGGAACAAATACATACATACATATACATATATATATATATATATATATATATATATATATATATATATATATATATATATATATATATATATATATATATATATATATATATATATATATATATATATGAAAAGAAAATATTCATTATGTTGTAAAACTAATGTACTCCTAAATCGTCAACACATACACACACACAAACATACACATACACACACACTTAAATATACCTCACCTTCAATCCTATATATAGGCACACCAAATCATTTACTTGAGTTAACAACAATGCACATGCAAATATTTGTTATCTATCCATTACGATAGGTATTTTTTATCACAAAAATCATGTATTATATTTCCTCCTTTCAAAAAAATACCATGCTATAAAATCTTAATTTGACAGAATAACAGCGAATATGAACAAGGATACTCACAACTATTTTGACCCATCAATTAATTCAACAAAATTGATGCATATAAGACGTGTCATTTGCCTTTGAATGAACTTAACTTGGATCCTTTTAGGAGCAGACTGCTCAATGCAAACAGCGATAATCAAGAATCAGGATAGAAAAGGAATGAAATATGTTTTGTTAAATGGGCAGATATACACAGTACACAAACTTGTTTGTGTTTATGTGTTTTTTATTTATTTGCCAAACATGACGACTCTGCCAGAGATAAAGGCAGAAACATTTTTAGAACAGAATTCACAATAAACAAAGCAATGACCAAATAATGTAATAACAAATCTTGCTGTACATATTTACAAGATTATTTTGCATTAACATATTCGCAGGCTCAGAAATACCTATATATTTGAAATTGGTGCGGCCTTTATTATTAACATCATTAATCAGAAATATCATAACTGCATTTAATAGATTTGAAAGTTTTGTTTCACAAGACAATTGTCTAAATTGGAAATATGAACCTCATGGGACATATATTATGTCAGTTAGTCAAAAGGCAGAGGTGTGCTTTACTCTTAGATTTCTTTCACTTCCAAATAGATTATGGATGAAACACATTATATCTAAGACTGATCAGCTTAAAAATGAAATAACTATAGACATTTATAGTCTGTTTCCCTATCGACACCGTAAGAATATTTTGTTTGGTTCGACTTGGACTTTTATCATTTTAAATCTCTCATTGTTTTATATAGAAGCCAAAATATGACAATTATACTAAAACACGAAGAAACTGATGGATGGACGGACAAGCAAGAAGATAATATATCATAACATTCCTGGCGGTTTTTAAAAATTCATTGCCGATGTTAACAACACAATAACTAAAAATAGAAGCCTTCACCATAATTTCCAGCATAACAAATGCTAAGGTCGGCTATTGCCGTCTGCTTGCATTTATTTCAAGGATGCATTTTATATGTACCAATAAGCTGTTGCTTTTTACCAAACACTTTAAAGACCATGCAAAAGGTGTTATATTTTGTGGCCAAACCCGCAAACAAGCAAACCTGGTTTGGAGAAATTTTAATATAATTTAATATAGGTATCAAATACTTTTTTAATATAATTCTGGAACTATTGTGAATTATTCAAAATAATTATGGACAACGCTATTTTGGTAACATCGCGTTTCTTGGCGAACCAGAACATATCCGATTCTGGAATTTATACGGAATTTTCAAATCTTTTAGACTTTGTCTTTCATGATTGTTTGGATTCACTTCATAATACTCTAAGTTACTCTCATAATTACATTTATAAACTGTTTTCAATATTAAAATATTTGTTTAGTTTTACAAAACATTTTGATTTGGCTTCTTTCTGTTACATAGATTATGACTATACAGTAATAAGAGTTGCTGAACTTAATGACTATAATTAGGCATAAACAATTGGTCTAAATAAAATAGGCACAAGGGATCAAACATATGGAATCTAACCTTCATGTAATTTGTTTAGGCTTCTTCGTATCCTGTATAAAACACACAATTGAAGGTTGTTGTTTTTGTTGTATTTCTTATTTTTTGTCATTGTTATGCATTGTCTTGGGTTTAATGCCATTTTAAAGCACGCTATAACTATATATGGCGGTCAGTATAACTGATGTACGTACTCGAGAAAATTCCAGTAAAAAATTACCAACCACGAGAAGCTACTGGCACCATTCTGTCATACTCGTACTGGCTGATCAAAGAAAGATTTTTTTACGCAATATAAATGCTTTAATAAACATAATTATAAGAAATTACATAAGTAAAATAACTCTGGGAAGAATTTGAGTTAGACTAGATGGTATGAACAATACACGCTGAACTCTATTATATTTTATTATAGAATGGGACTAAACGTTTGGGAGGGTTAGGACGTACCTCTTAATATCAAAATGGTAATTTTTATATGAATGTTGAAATGTCATACATTCTTCAGCAAAGTATATCTATAGTACAAATCCACTCTAACATTATTGAAATAAAATGATTGATCTACAAAACTTTTTTTCCGTAATGATGATCTGTTTCATTCCTAGGAGACACATGCATTGAAATAGTCGAAATCATCTAATCAATGCACTACGCCTATTATTTATCGATATAAAAGAAGCACACTTATTACAGTAGGAATTACTGTCTGTTTTCAAACACTGTGATCAGCATTATCATGCAACTGAATAACAAATAAGACATGACACATCTAGCTCATGCTAGTTGTCAACTATGGACATGCAAGTCGGAAAAAATAGAATTAACTGAAATTCTACATGCCTACTTAACAGTTGGATTCAATTTCCTTTATTCTCTGTTTACTTAAAAGCTGCTATTATAGGCAAATAATTTTCCCATAGGTTATGAATGTGAAACTAAACTGAAGAGTATAGGTGCGCGGTAATACCGGCATAGCTGTTTTTCCCGGTTACCACCGCATTTTTATATGATGGTGCATACATATCTACTTTTTCACTGTTTCGGTACTTCGGAAATCTCCATCAGTAAGGAAGGTACGGAAATTGCTGACTAACCTTGTTATGAATTTAATATTATTAAGAGCATATTTTCATTTTTATGACAATATTTTTTACAAATTAAGAAAATGATCTTTTTTTGTAAAACAGTTCAATTTATCGTCAAAACTTTGCCAAATGAAATGTTAGGAAAGATGTTCAGGAACAATCCATATTCTCGAAAATGTTTGAATTAAGAAAAGAAAAAGAAAATGTCATTTCTTGGTTATATTAGTGTATGTTAATATGTTAAATGCATATATTTTTGTAAGATCATCCTAATAATTTAACGAAAATATTTATTTTATGTTTGAATTTTATCTAATTTGTCAAGTGAACTAAATATTTTCTCGAGTTTTGAGTAAGTGATTTTATGTTTACCTGCCTTTCTGAGACCACTAAAAATATCTTTATATCATTAACATAACTTGTACATTGTAGGCTTAAGTGTCAAGGCTTCTTTCTTTACCAACATCCACTTAATATCAACATAATGTCTTTCATAATGTCTAAGCTATAGTGCAAGCTTAATCGTCCCAATTTTGTTACAGCAGTAATTTTAGATTACAATTTATATAACAATTAACATGCACATAGCAAATTCGTCTATCATATGGTACTGGCCATTTTATTTTTGGTAAGTGGATTTCTCTGATTTGTTTTAATCTGAGATATTTTATTCGGTTTTATCTAAAGATAAATAACTTTTATTCCTCATATAATGTGATATTTTGTTATTTTGCTATAATTCAAAAAATGATATTTTTCAGCTAATGACTGATGGAAATTTATCGAACCAAATTGTCAAACACATTTCTCAGAACATTATTTTTTTTGGCCTCCAGTATAATTGTGGTATATCGTGGAACGTATCGGGGTATGTTCAGAAATACCATGGTATACCGCGATGTAAAATTATTCATATTACACAGCATTTTAGAAAAAGCACGCGTTGTACTTGTAACTGCACGATGTCATTATACTATAACATTACATTTGCAGCATTTGATATCCATTCTGTCTCAATGTACTAGTGAGAGATATTGGAAATGTTGCAACTGATTAATTTGTTCAACTAGCGAAAGTGAGTGATCCAAAGATATTACCTAAAGCTACTATATATATATATATATATATATATATATATATATATATATATATATATATATATATATATATATATATATATATATATATATATATATATATATATATATATATATATATATATATACATATACATATATACATATATATATATATATATATATATATATATATATATATATACATATATATATATATATATATATATATATATATATATATGCTTTAATGTCATCTTATTTAATTTTTGATAGTTTTATCAAGAAAACTGAAGTCAAATTATTAAATAAAACTATTATATACTACATTAACAAAGATGGGTTAAAAACAAATCAAAATAAGTTACCTCATTACTCTTGTATCCATTGATCCAAATTAAAATATTTTGTAATATTTGTTCATCCTTTTGTTATATACAAACCTTTCATTTTGTTTAGTAGCTATGTTGAAAAAAAACAACATTCTTATTGCAGTCTCGATCGATTTCATTTGCGATTCCGGCAAAATGAACCTCTTTCAGTTATGCTTACAAGCACTAATAAAGTGGACTTGTCTGCAATATTAGTTGCGTTTAGGTCATTTAACTGATTGCAACATGTAAGTTGCCTGTGTGTTTTATTCGAATTGATTGAAATCAGGTGAATCATGTCCACCAGTGGTCAAAGTTTCCCCTCAAACAATATTTGTAATGGATGGAATCACATAATTAAGTTTAATTTATTCATCCCTGGATCAAAGGAGATAGTTATGATATTATTCACATAAAACATATATATATATATATATATATATATATATATATATATATATATATATATATATATATATATATATATATATATATATATATATATATATAGATATATCTATATATATCTATATATATATATATATATATATATATATATATATATATATATATATATATATATATATATTTAAAAAGAGAATAGATATTCTTAAAAAAGATATCTATATATAATTATAAAGTAGGTGTTTCCATATTCTTCACAACTAGAAATCACACTATCGATTGAGGGGGAGATAATTCGTACCGTTTCCGTTGGTAAAATCGTATTCCGAATAATTGCTACAAAATGTTTCTAATAGAACTTAGAGGTGGAAAATCGGAATTAATTCTCTCTCTTTGAAAGAGGAAACATGTTGCACCAAAAGTGTGTTTTTACATCTCTTGTAGTCCTACTATCATGTACAGCTTTAGTCTTTAAATGATTTTGCCACGGTTTTGAACGACAATAATGAGATCATGCTTTATATGTTGTATTCATTAAACTAAATTTTATGGAGTAAACTTATTCTATTAACTAGATCTTCCTAGAAAACAGTGCTTTTGAAAGAGTTATCTTGATGCAATAATGTCTCATAACTTACAGCAGGCGAAGCATATAAAGGACAATGCCAAACCAGTTCATATAGGTAATGTGCAAGACCAATAACGAAGAACGGTACACGTTGCACATATATTATTCAATTCATGTCAAAGTGACTTTATTTGTTTGATTGGAATATATAAAAATAGATGTTGTTTAGTTAGAATGGTGCAGACATGATTTCAGGGTATTTGTTCATATATGTTAAGCTCTTGAACCCCTTCAGCAGACAAGATAATTTAAGAAATTGCGTGAAGCCTTTGTTATTTTGCTCTGGATAAAGTACAGGCCACAAGTTAATCACTTTCTTGTAATTAAGGCTGAATTTAACTGCTAGTCTTGTCTGCTTCTATAATCTCAACTCTCGTTAGAATTTCTAATTGCAGCTTTTTATTGCAATCACACAGAAAAGAATCCAATTCAACTTCGAAGAAATTCATGCACATCTCTGCTTTGATTTGGAATTATATGTTTTTCTATAACACATGGATATTGTAAGTAGCGGGTCGTTAATCAAAATGTTTCGAGTTCTTCTTAAATACTAGTGTTTCATTTTAACAATGCATGCAATGAAAGACTTGAAGCATAACCTTGCCCATTAAAATAAATTGAAAATTGAAATTAAAGGTACTAATTTTTATGTCCAAAACATACTTTTTGTTCATACACTAATCATGACCAAGGTAGTGTATTAGTCCTTATACGAGCATTCTTGAAACACTGTATAAACAGTGTAGTAAGGTGGAAAATCATTGCGTCATATCTTCAAAAGTTACCCGTTGACTTAAATGCAACATATGAAGGAGCTACATAAAAGAAATGTGTAGCATATCCATAGATTGCGTAGCATATTAAGGAGCTACATAAAAGAAATGTGTATCATATCCATATATTACTTAGCATATTAAGGAGCTACATAAAAGAAATTTGTAGCATATTCCTAGATTACGTACCATATTAAGAAATGTTTTCAATAATAAAATTCCATATTCTACCTATGCCTATAGATTTCTAAAATTCAAGACAATTTATTGACAGTACAATTACCTACCTTTCTCGAGAACAAAATTCAAAGTCTCCTTATCGCTCTATTATCACGTGAATTTCTCGGGGAAAATAAGACAATCTAGTAGATCTTTCCATCAAAGAATAGAGATATCATCAGATTACGACAACAGTACCATCCATGTTAAACAGGAGAGTGAGATGCATTCACTACATTGTCTTCAAACCAATGAATATAAGCTGCTTCGTGCAGTTAATAATATAGTCTGGAAACGAGTCTGCTCTATAATAATCCAACATCTGCTGGCCCTTGGTTTGATACAACTGTAGATATCATATGCTGCCGTGCCTGATGGAAGCCATTCGCCGAGAAGCAATTTTGAACAGACGCCATCGATCCATTACTCAGGTTGTTTATCCGTTACTTGCTAAAAAGAGTATCTCGGCAGTTGCCTAAGTAATCAGTGAATTCAACCAAGAAAAATGTCAAATAACATGTTAATGTATTTTTATCATATATATATATATATATATATATATATATATATATATATATATATATATATATATATATATATATATATATATATATATATATATATATATATATATATATATATATATATTGCAAATCAAATGGGTTTCTATTTTTGATACAGCCAATTGAACCATAAGAGTAATTAAAAGTGCCGCAGCAAAACGGTGTTCCAAATGGTATACATCAGTGATATCATTAAGTTAAAGTCCCTGACAGTGATATATTTAAAATATTCGATCTCGTACATAATTATTTTATCTTTTATCAGGTTACCCTGGTGTCAATAATTTAGTTTTAATTTGGATTTGTTGCATTATAACATCTGTAATGTCGTTGATAAATTATAACAGTTAGAAATAGTTAAGATATTTTCACTGAAAAAAAAGAAAAACTCAAGCAAAACAACAAGACTGAGAGCATAATGTTGGTCATTTAAATCTTTTAACATAATACAGTACATTGATGTATACCCGTATGAGACAAGACGTTTTTTAGTCGTGGCTATTACAGGAATAATTATTTTTAGCTTGAAGCATTCATTTTATAGTGACCTCATATCCAAGTAGGAATGTTTACAAAAATGGACAAAGTGCATAATAATTTCGTTCAGAGCTGAACATTAGAAAAGTAAAAAAGAACGAATAATCCGTATCACACAATAAGGAATGATTATGTTACATCGACTAATGCAAATAAAGTTGAGCAGAAAGGATCGAGTCCACATCATGTGTAGCTGTCTTTCATGTAGACCTTCCAAATGATTTGAGTGCCAAAGATTTAAGAATCAAATATGTTTGAGAAAGAAAAAGTAATTAGCAAAAATGCAAAAGGCGAAAAAATGTTGACTTGCATCTGGTACAGGCAAACATCATTCTTGTGAGTTGCCTATATTTTTAAATACTTTGTCATGAGACTTTAGTTTTATTTTTCTAATTTTCTTTTAGTTTGTTTCGCTATACACACCGATTAAAAGTTGCAAACTAATTGGATTATCTTATCTAGATACTGATATTATTGATATTTTAACCCATGAAATATATATATATATATATATATATATATATATATATATATATATATATATATATATATATATATTTCATTCTTGAAAACTATCGACTTAAATAAAAAATATCTTTGTGTCGTTATTTAAGCTTTGACAAAATAATTAATTTTGGTGGTCACTTATTCATGATCTCTGTGTCGCTTTTATATTTTTGCAACATAGTATCATTTGAATCTGGCACTGATAACAAATTTCTTAAACAGAGATATTCAAAGTATTAGTAAAGTTCCTATAAAGGAATGATCTAGACTATAAACATCTCATTTATATTTTACTCATAAAAAATTAATGCAATAATTTGCCATTTTAATCTGAAGACTTGAGGTTGCCTGACTGTAGTCAAGAAAATTACTTAGGATAATGATATCAAAGTAATAATATTCCAGATATGTTTAAACTGTTATGTGTAGGCTTGTACAAAAATAGCAAAAGGAAAGATTGAAGCTTTGTAAATTTTAACAATACTAATGTATTTCACAAGAAAGCACAGTAAAAATATGAAAAGGTACTTATAGTTTGTGACCTGGAATCTAAAAATATAAGTGCTATCACTAAAATGTCCTTACTGAATTCACGTTCGAATCCCGGCTAAGTTCAAAGATGGCAGACGATGACGTAAGGTGAATGCAGTATTTTTATGTGTCAATACTTCCACGTTGAATTTTATGTATCACGAAAGAATTGTCAAAAGTTCCACGTTTAATTTTATGAATTACGAAAGAATATTCTGACTTTATAACTCTGAATAATTCCAATTCTTTGTCCTAGAATTTGATGAAGATAAGCACTTGTAAACATTTCCCAGAGAATTAGTTATTAGTTAGGAAGAATAAAAAACTAAACAACAAACTCATCTAACAACAAAAAAAGCACACACAAGCGAATACGAATGTTTTGTACTCTTTAGTGCATCTGAAGATCGATATAAATATGCACAACAAACATATGCATTCTTTGATACAACCTTGCAATTTTAATATAAGCAGGTTATCATATTAGTTCTAAATGTTTTGCTCTTTCTCTTAATCCAACATTTCTAAGTGTAAATTGTGATGATACTTTGTTTATAATAATAACCAATGATTAGCAAGACATCACTATATACGATTTAATGAATTTAGAGGTTATGCTAAAGTTAAGACTAAATACCCTCTGACCAAGGTTATTGTATTTTACACATATTCACATAGATCAGTATTCATTACTGAAATTTACATTTACATTGCGTCACGAGTTAATGTTAGATTGATATGGCATTTTTCCATCTCATTATAATGCGGGTCATTATTGTTAAATTTCTATTTAATTTTTTGCTATATTCAGACAGCGCAAGAATTTTCATGTTTCTAACTTTGCATCCAAATTAAAATTAAAAACATATGAGAGTAAATTTCAAAAAAGTGTATAGAGTAAATTTCAAAAAAGTGTATTTGGCCCTAGGAACACAATACGCAATCATACGGAGATATTGTTTTGCTAAACATTTTCGAACCCCATCGAATGTATTGAAATTACAGTAAATACCGACAGCATAAGTTAGATAACATCTTGAATGACTACTTTGGATCGAATAAATCATTTATTAGCTAATTAAAAATATATTAGAAGAACTATATTGATTAGTTTCGAATGGTCGATTGTTTGGTTGAATACAAATATATTTTAAAGTAATGAAGAACAACAATTGCCAACACACTCAGCACGAACTTGTTCATCAATTGCTAGCACCTCGGTACAAACATGGCACTTAAAAGTATATTTGTGGATACTTTTGAATATTGATAACTGCATTGTATTAATAATGGTGTCTTTATTTAGCTACAGGACGTCACTGTTCGCGATCACCAATTTTCTGACGTCTGTTACCTGAATGTCATATACGAATCTGACACGAAACTGACGATGTACCATTTCTTTTAATCATGTCATAATGACGGTCTTAAATTTAGTACCAAAAAGACCTAAGTTGGCACCAGAAAAACGTTTCGTCGAACCTACCATCATATTAAATAACCAAACCGTCCTGGCAAATACGACTAAATAGGCAGTACACTCTCACAAGCAGTCCACATCGATGATGAAACCAACATGAGAGCTGCTAATGTAGGTGTGGCCTTTGGCAAATTACTTGCAAATGTGTGGGCTCATTATTCTACAATATACAACTAACGGTTTACATAGCCATGGTGTTATCGATCCTACAATATGCCTGCAAAACTATGACGGTTTGCAGATTCTTTGCCAAGAAGCTGAACAATTTTTCCATAAGTTGCTTAAGAAAACTGATGATGGTAAAATGGAAAAACAGGGATCCAGACACCAAGGTTGAACGTAATGCACATTATGCTGATGAAACGAGCCCATAAAAAGTTGTAACATAGTAATTTAACAGTTTATGTTTCTCATAAAATATATTTAGCCAGTGCAACAATCTCAACAATATCTGAACTTTGTATTGTAATACTCATACAGATATCTATAAAACAACGATATGGAAAAGAAGACAAACAGAAGACATAAGACTTTGCAAATTAAATACAGTAATAAACTGAAATATAACAGCCATGTGACATATCGGTCATCCCACCTATTTTTTAATGCCCAGTCGGTGCGCCCATTGTTGGTCGGTGTGTGCACATAGAATAGAGTCTGGATTGTTTACCACATGAGCGTTGATGCAAATCATGAAACTGGTAAGGTAATAATCAGCATTGAATGTAGACATTGATTTACTAGAGCAGAAAGGAGAGTGTGAATCCTACAATGGTTGGAGTAAATTATTTTCTAAAACAAAAATTTCTACGAAAATGAAAATACAAGATCAAAATGACCGAGATTTCTTTCTAATTGAGTTATTGAGTTATTTTATTTTTGGAGTTCTCGTTTGCCTACTGGAGCACATAATATTTGTCGTGACCCGCCTCTTGCTCCAGTATGGAGTAATTAAATTAAGCGGGGGATGTGGGGTGGTGGAGGTTGAATCATACATATGTAGGAGGACTTTTTCGCGAAAAAAGCATCTAACGAAAAATAAGCAGATAGTGATTCCGAAAAATATTTTCATTAAGACAAAGTGGGATGGCAAAGTTAATAACACTAAACCAATCTCTAGAGCCGACCGAAATTTCTCTCTAATTGGATTTGTTTACTTTGTAACTCGAGTGGTCGTTTACCTGAATAAATGACAAATTTTCCCACGCCAAATTAGTCACCGTGTAAATCAGGCCAAGTGCGGTTAGTCAATCGGCGACAAAACTTTCTCGTTAACTAGCATGTGGATATTAACTCCGCTTAATACGACTAAAATGTTGAAGTTATCTCTGATCAGTTTAGGCATTTGCGTAATTTAATCATTATTACATCACTAATAACGTTGACGTTGTAATCTCACACAGCTAAACTATTTCGACGGTAATTAGAGGTAATTACAAAATACTGTTCAGTCCGTGATTATGTCAAGCAATAAATACATACGCTTTAGGAGTCTCAGGTGGAGTTTATAAAAGGTGCATAATAGTTATTAAACCGGTTACAAAGGCTACCGAAAGAGTTCCAAAGTCTATCAAAGAGATTATTCCCATGTTAGATCATACCGCTAAAACAATTGAAAAAATGGGAAAAGAATTAAACAAACAAAAACGATTTAAGGAGAACTTCCAGGTGAAATAGCTGGTGCTCAACCACTGCAAGAAATACTGGAAGATATTGACCAAGCTCGAACTGAAATACGTGATATAAAGGATAATATACCATACAGGATATGGCATACATACTTTTAGGCAATCATGAGACTGTACAACATCAAAGCCAGCATCATTACAGTAATATAACACATCTATGACAAGACATCAATGCAGTATACTTCAGCGGCAACATGGAATCTTGGTTCAGAGTGACAGTTGGAGTCAGACAAGGCTGTTATCTCTCTCCCACATTATTCAACATCTTTCTGGAAATAATCATGGCTGACGCGCTTGAAAAACATAAAAGCATGAATACACAGTTAACATTGGAGGCAGATGAGTCACCAACTTAAGTTTCGCTGACGACATTGATCGACTAATGGGAACTGAGTAAGAACTATCTAGCTTAGTAGAGATCCTAAACAAAACCTATTCAGCCTGTGGCATGAAAATCAGAGCGGAGAAGACCAAACTGATGCTCAACAACACCAAGGGCATCATCAGGGTCCAAGGTACGAAACTTGAAAAAGTAATCAGCTTCCAGTATTTGTGGGCAATTGTAACAGATGAATATCGAAGCCTGAATTACTCTCCGGGATTGCTCAGACAACATCAGCGCTGACAAAACTGAAGCCCAACCGTAGCGTTAATAACATTGCAATCAGTTCAAAGGTGAGACAGATGCACTCAATGCTGATCTCCATATTTCTCTACACCTGTAAATTATGGATCGCAAGAGCTGATTTAAAGAAAAGGATACATGAGACATAAATGAGATGCTTCCGAAAGATCCTCGGTATCTCATACAAATACCGTGTCACCAATAAAAAAATACGGCAAAGGATAATACATACCATTGGGTATCACAACGACCTTCTAACCACAGTGACAAAGGTAAACTGCAGTGGTATGGGCATGTCTCACAATCATCATGACTTGCCAAGACAATGCTGCAAAACAATGTGCACGGAAAAAGAAAGGGAGGTAGGCAGAGAAAGAGATGAGAAGACAAAATTCTGGAGTAGACAGACTGGACGCTGAGCTACTCACTGAGAAAGATGAAAAATCGATAGGAATGGATAAATCTGGTTGTTCGGTCTCGTGCCTTGCCCCAACGGTCTACTAGACTAGGGAACTGACGATGCTGATATCAGAACCAGAACCATCACAAGAAAGAGAGAGAACTGATCCGATTAATAAATTTATCGAAGAAAATGTTAACTACATCAAACACCATATCAGTGACAAGATATTTATCTTTTCTGCCTCGGCAAGCTTTAATTAATATTTGAAATCCGAGTACCATGATGATTCTGTAGGCCGTAAAGTCTGGTACAAATGGATATTTTTCATACACTACGGAGTAGATCAAGTATGAAATGATAATACAAGATATATCAAATTTGTTAATGGAATAGATAACTATTTTTCGTGGTTACAGCAACAACAACAATAACAAAAACAGCAACAACAAGAAAAACAAAAAGCACAGCAACCAGTAAGAACAACAAATGAGGAAGAAGAAGAATGGCAAGTTTCAAGTTCTTACCCCAGCGCCACTGGAAATGGTAGTGCCTATCCTGGTTCAGGTACCAGTGGGGGTGGTCTTATTACTCCATGTCCCAGCAACATCATTGCCAATGTTGATCGACTAGAAATTTAGATTGGCGGAAAATGAGCCAGCAATAATTCCCCAGATATTATTAATGAAGCGGCTGAAATTTGTTAGAGATTATTTACAGGCGGTATCATGAATATTGATGATTATTTCTCCCTCGCTGATGAAATCGCCGATGATTACCGCAGTGATTGATGGTACATATTTATATCAGTGAAAAATAAATAAGATGATCATACATAATGTTCAACCTAGACCGATTATGATCAGGGTGATAAATTCGCGATTAACTACGTATAAAGCAATATATGGGATGGATTCTGTGATGTTGTTCACGATCTATTCAGAAGGTTAGCCCCAAAAGCAATATCGATTACAAACGAATTATCAACGAAAGCTATTGACGCTGTTCGTGATAAAGATACTGGTGCTGTTGGTGATCTTGTTAGTAAAGCATTCTCGGCAATCAAGAATAGACTAGCACAATAATTATGCGGACCGCAAGCAGTCCTACCTCAGCCAGTAAAATAACCCAGTACAGAAGCAATGCCAGGAAATATTAGAAAATTAGTAAATAAAAAAATCAAGCTGCGAATTAAAAAAAATCTAGGAGCGTTGGATGGTTACCTCTATCACAGAAACAAAAACTATAACTGCTAGACTGATAGTGGGAAGTGGTCTTCGTGTTAGACCATAATGATACAGCATTTGACATGGACACACCAGTTCTCAAAGATGAATCAGTGAGTGTTTATCAGTATTATTCATATGATGCACGTGTACCTAACCAAATTGCAAGTTTAGGATGCAAGAAGATATTTCTTAACAGCTGAAGCATTCAATGAGATTGAAGGTAAACTTTGAAAGCAGATGATACATCATACGAACTTATAGATCAACTTGGTTTGTTAACAATGGTGTTATGGCGTTTTGTAACAGTGCCACATGCATTATTGACGGAAAGAATATTCAATTATGCAGACGTTTCCACTGCGATACTTGGCTTTTGCAAAATACAGAGGTGATTATTCGAGATACATTGTGCCATCACTTAAGTTTGCAAAGGAAATACCTGATCGTCCAGAAAGACGAAATCCAACACTAAATGTAGCTGGCACTGAAGTTGACAAAATGTATAGAAATTTCATCTTGGGATTCGTATCACGTCGATCAATATTGAACGGCTATGAAGATTTTTCATGTGTGATTCCACTATCGCATGCATTTGGAATCTGCAGAAATGTTAGAAACGTTTTATTTGTCACTTATAGAAACAACCCTTATACTTTTCAGAAAAGCCACCGACAATGGGCAATATGGCGTAATGACTCCATCACATGCCGAAGAGAAACGGTTTCTCTTGTTTATGGATGAATGTGGTATATCAACATTATCATGGGTGACGAAGACCACAGACAGTATTCAAAGTAATGTTGCTAGGGTCTTCACATAACATATAGAGTCAACACAGAGGGTATCAGCACTACGACAAATATTCATCGCGTTTATGGAAAATGCAAGAGTAGATTCGCAGGAACGAAATCCAATGATGTTTGACATAATTGGGGTTAGTAAAGTTTCTCTAAGGATAAATGGACTTCAAGAACCATCTGAAAATGTTTTAGTGAATTTTGAACACAATCATGTTGCACATGCTTATCATCGGTTGATGACATTCATAAGGCGTGATCAGAATGTGGATTCTATTTTGCAGATATTTCAGCGGGACTTCACAATATTGTATCCGATCTATTAATTCTAACTGGAACACTTGGATTTCTTCAGACAATCAGTCGTTGATATACACTTCCAAGCTTTTATATCTTTACTGCCCGCTGGTGGTTATTGAGCAATCGCTGTTATACTCTCAGATAAAACAATGTTGCATGAGGGTTTTAGTGGACGAATGAGTCATTGATGCGCCTGTACAAAACATGTACTTAAATCGTCTATGATATTAAAAAGCTGTTATCATGCTAGTGCCAGTCTGACTACTGGTAAGATTAAAAAGCTACAATCAGTATCTAAAAGGAAATGTGGAATGCTGAATCAGAACTGATCGTAGGTGGTTTAAATAAACTATCACTGACACAACGTCCACTCAGACTTTTCAATGACACCAAACAATCAAATACCGGTGTTAGACTTAATCTCTCTGCCAATGCCATTTAAGACATTGCCAAGACGCGTGGTATATTTATATTATTTGCAGCTAAACGAGCATTGCTAGCAGATGCAGCCCCATTTGTTCCAAAGTAGCTGCACTCGGTGCTGTTGGAAATACCGCTGGGATGGCATTAAAGGAAGCAACAAGCTAAGGACTAAATACTTCCCAAAAATGGACGGAGTCTAAGACTGCCCTGGACACATTGTTGATACTTGTCATTTCCAATTTTAGTTTATTTGAAGCTGCTAAAAATAAATAAAAAATCATATTTTTTAACTTAATCAATTACCGAAGCAACGAACCGTGTTAAAACCGGTATTGTTAATCACGATGAAAGTTTTGGTCCAGTCACTTTCTAGGTTGCATACGCGATTGATCCATGTGGAGTTGTTTTTCTGATTCGTGTGGACTGACACCACCGAAGGACGTTTGTAAATATGTCGACGGACTTTAGAGCACTCCTGCCTGGTATTCAACATTATCAACAGAGAAAGTAACTGATCCGCCAATATGTGGCCCTGAAGTACTCGGGGCACTAGACTCCTTGTCAACATCAACGACGCCCCTCATATAGTCTTTTCCCTATCATACCAACAGATGGTATAGCCATCCACCGTCGCTTAAAACAGACCTTAGTGAATATACAATTGAAGATGTTTACCGAGATATGTTCGGAGTCTCAAGCCTTAAGGTGACTTAACCAAGTATGCAACCCTTAACTATGTCAATTAAAAACTTGCTAATATTTTGCGTCTCGTAGATGTGGACCAAAAGAATCAACAAGGACGTTAAAGACGGGCAATATCCCTTTGACAGATATTAGTCTGCGAGTTCCATATGTGACCGAAGGTAACTTAACGGTATTAACTAAAAATGATAAATTAAAAACTAGGAGGATTCAATTCTACCACTGGACAAATAAGACGATTGAAAATATTATTATTGGCGATCTCAACATGAGCAGAAATACACTTATCCATGTGAGTGAACCAAACTTAGATGATAATTTGGCAACTAAAAAATATGTAAACAAAACTATTAGAACTGAGATCAATGATCGTTTACTATCCGCTGGTGACAATATGACTGTTTCTCTTAATATGGTTAATAATAAAATTACTGGTCTTGTTGAACCAAAAATAAACGATAACTCTGCAACGAATAAATGCGTCTACAATAGCAACTTCCCTATGATGACTTACCTATTGACAATCAATGATGGAAAGACCGTATGTAGATCTTAATTTCCTGCTCATGGAGTTGCGTTTGTAAATTGTCATAGAAACACAAATAGGGCCGTTCAAGATGTTATGGAAGTACAGGAGTCATCGACATTAAACTCTCTGACTAAAAAATATACCGATGATATATATTAGTAACGTTTAGATCAACATTATGGACACCACGCAATAATTCTATTAAACATCGGGCTAAGGTTACCGGCTATTTAGGTATTTAATACTCAGCACTGCAATAGTTAGTGATATTGGGTCAAACCGACAAGGGAGCATTTGTGGTGGAACCCGAAGAAAAAAGTGTCTCCGTGTTGTATTATTGTTGTCTTAAATCGCTAAACTACCACCTACTTAAATTTTAGAAAAATGTTCCAACTGGTTTGCGTTGTTGCAGGGCAAGATAACAGATACAAACAAGTGTATGTTTGTAGACACAATTAAAATATCATTGACGAGTATATAGTTTAACAAACATACCTCCAACATCTCGTTGTTAGTGACATAATTAAATGCTATTCAACAATCGCTAAAACAGCAGCTATAATCGTATCATTGTCAGTATCATACATAATAACACCAGTAATAGAAATTGATGTTGCAGCTATAATTGGTGTTGCTGGTATTCTTGATATCATTGCAAAAAGGATATCTACCTGCACGGGTGAAAGCTTATACGAGTATACAACGTTGCTATCATCCTCAACACACAAACACACACACACGCCAAATTATCATCGCTGATTCACTATTAGGGCCCAACGATGGAATAATATGAGATCATGAATTCAAAGAAATGATTAAGGTTTATTATGAAGCAACTGGTACACAAAACCCCTTTGCAGTCACCCTCATTTAAATCAGGAAGTAAATAACAATGTCACAATAATTGTAAGAATAACTCATAGCTAATACAATTTCACCAGCAACCACTATGGTATCAGCAAACTCAACCAAACACGAGTTGAACATCAGCTTTCCAACGGCATCTACAACCATGAATATAGCGTTAGCACAATTGCGTTGATAATACAGCTGGCCAACTATTAGATCAAAGTCGTTGGGTTGGTTGCAAGAAAATAACTCATTAATGTTTTCTTATAAAAATAAATCGGTTGTAACTCACGATTGTCAAGCTGTTGGTATTCCAACGGGCAATTATCAAATAGTGAATTCCAACGCAGGATTAAATCTATTACAGAAAAAGAATTCAAAATGACTATCACGGTTCATGAGCCAATGTTTTCTGCCAGAAATATAGACAACCGACTACGCCGAAGATATATATATATATATATATATATATATATATATATATATATATATATATATATATATATATATATATATATATATATATATATATATATATATATATATATATATATATCAGTCGTCGATCTGAATTGTGTTAAGATGGCCAGAGATAGCAACTGTTCATGAAGAACCACTGGAGTTTCAACGATCTGATTATGTTTGAGGCAAACAAATATTTTACAACACACTTCCCAATTATCGAACAACTTACACGTGGAGATGGACCTGGCGAAATTAAACAGAAACAGGATATTGAAATATTTTGTATGCTGATTTTAATGGTAAAATAATTTCTATGACTATCCAAATTAGTATTTTATACTGATAGTGAAACCCTTAATGCATTTATCGATGAAAACTTTATTAATTCATTCGCGGTTGTCATTAAACATGAGCATAAAACTGTGTCAATGACACTATGACAGTTATTTCAAAATTACTGGCAAGAGCTTCTCAACGACAATCTAGAATATCAGCTCATTGAAATGGTATAGCATCTAAATCAGGTTGCATGAGACCTTGAATGTATTAATCAGGTTAATATTACAACATTAGTTACTGATAATGTTCCTGCAAACGAAAAAAACAAACAAGCTTTCAACAATTATTTGCTACACAATATCGGATGGCCGAAAAGGATATAACAAAATTCATAATACCAGGATTTAACATATTTGACGTCGACGAGTTGAAGATACTGTGAACGATATAATAGATAAATTTAATCCCCAGATTATTGCCGCATAAAGAAAAATATCTCCTAGGGAAATTATTCTCAAACATAACAATGGTCCAGACGGCGGTGGTCGTCATATATGACCCGATATTGTCGGTATCACATCAACAATCACATACAATCTTGTATGTGATGCAATGGATGGCAGCTATGCGGTAGATGTAGAAGGATCCAGGCAAGTACAACAGGTAAATACCATATACACATTCGAACCGAAGACCCCTTCCACGATTTTTCATTGTGTCAGTTAACATTTATCTGGTTTATTTACTATGTCATGATCGGCTATAATCACTAATACATTGTTACATTTACTGACCAGAACAGACACCTATATTTAAGATATGTAATTTTGACGATACGTTTATTTGTGGGATCGTGACCTGGCTGATTGACAGTATTCTACGCACAATTGTTACATTTAAAAAACACGGCTTTGGTCCTAGACGTCGTCATTACACGTTCTGCATATGATATCCACAACATCTTTTGACACAAGTTATCATTGTTTTTAATCAATACACGCACATGCATAAATATATATATATATATATATATATATATATATATATATATATATATATATATATATATATATATATATATATATATATATATATATATATATATATACTTTACAACGAATGAATTTACGAGATTAGCTTCGATTCAAACCTCCAAAGCCAGATTTGATCTTGACAGAATGATCCCGGAATTGTCGAGGCGAGCTCGAGATGATGTTGATTGGACGAATCGAATAAAACTTTAATCAATCGTATCTTTTAATCTAAGGGAGTATTTAGCAATGATGGTGCGACTCATGTGTGGTCAGTATTCAGAATTATGCAAGACGCCAACGCTACAATGAATAACAAACGAGCAAGGACATAGAGGAACTCAAATAGGCAACGATTTATTATTGAATTTATGAAACAAGTTGAATAATGTCTAGCTTTTGCGAGCCATGGAGAGCAAAAGCTGGATATTATTAAACGAGTTTGATAAATTTAATATTACATCGTTACCCATTTGATACTATTTTAATCACAGTTTTTATTTCAGTGGAAATTATTTACATACATAGAAGAATGAATAATTTCATTCATTCTGACAGACGATGTACTTTTCATTTGTTGTGCATAAAATATAGTCCCAAACAAAGCGGAATTACTAAATATAGATTGTTCTGTTTTACAAACTTTAAATCAAAGAAACAGCCTCCATCCGAGTAAACAGAACATTTCATAACCACAAAATTATTTCTTAAAACAAAATTATAAATACGATGTGATGCTGCCACATTGTTTCATGCGGTGCACAGCAGGCCGACGGAATGTACATGGTTCCCTAAAAAGTGTGTTCAAAAACGTAACATTGTTTCGATTTTCATGTGAATAGTAACGGATGCAAAACGTCCCACATTTACTGCAATGCATTTGTGACCTGATATTTATAGTGTTTGATTTGAAAAATAGACTGTACAGAAGACGTCAACAAATTTATTTTTATATCCCATATATGCTACGTAAAGATGCTGTGGTTGGATAAAGATCTGATCTGTCAGTTAGGACACCCATTCATGTCCAGATTATTCTCCGAATAGGGGTGAGTTTGTTTACTTCGTTAATTTAACATTTAAACCACGCTTATATATACGGTGGAATCTGCATCTATGTTACTGATATACGCACCCCACCCCACACCCCGCTATTCCTTAGTTTTATTCGTTATTGTCGTTCTTGTTTGTAGTTTTATGCCATTTTCTTATGATGATATTATTAAACATGACATAATGAACCCCTGTGTGACTAGCATATCCTTATTGAGACAGCCGATATGATATTTCGTCAATTTCCATTTGAGTCTCGAGTTATAAAATTGTTGATTCAGATCAAAACCTTCTAGAAGGCGGGATTAAGAACATTTTCCCACGGTCGCAGCCAATCATTAAAGACACTAATGCACAATAATTTCATGATCTCATGTGGACCAATCAGAATCATATAAAGTGATATGTTCACACGTATAATATCAAAATTATGAACCTACACGCACTGTAGGAAAACATTACCGACTATCTGATAAAATCATTTATTATCTCGACGAACTAAAATATATTCTACGAATAAAATGTATAGTAGCGATAGATATGGCAACGGTAGATGACATATGTATCATCTGAGACGAATCTGACCCTGTTCTATTATATCACGCTAGAAATATTTTCACGTTAAATAAAAATTACAAACTAGGAATACCGTGTGGTATCGACAAACCTTGCTATGAGCGAGCATATCCTGTGATGACAGTTGTTTATGCGATATAACCACTGAATGATATACCTGGTGTTAATGACCTTCTGCCGATGAAAATTTCTAGCTTGAATTGTGTTGCTGAGCGAGTTACAGAATACTTTACAAACGCAACTGGTAGAAATGGTTTAACGGATCTAAGACGCAAAAAAAAATGATTGGGTAGAAACAGAGATACTAAGCGTCTATCAAGAACATTGTGGAACTGGAAAAAAAGATTTTTAATAAGGGTGAATACACTAACCGGAAAGATTGTTTACAAATTGAAATGTACAAAATGTAGCTTGGATAGATCTTATTGATCATAAAGCAATCGAGTGGACTTCGGACGTAACAATATTTGTAGAAAATCGAACTGTTAAATTCTATAACGATGGCATGTTTGATTTGGTCAGAAATATCAGTAAGAGTGACCATGTATCCGTGTGGTTGTTTCAAAGTTCAGAATCTGTGTAGTGTTTAACTTTTCCATCAGTTGCTTCCATCGCTGCTAAGAAGGAAAAATTCATGAAAACCAACACGCTTGAAATTTCCAGAAGATATCCAATGCTGTTTGTCAAATGCGGACACTGCAGGTTATGGAATACGAAATAAGATTTAAAGGAAGTTATGTCGATTGATATGGTTGCATGTTTTCCTGGACGTTTTCTTAAAATGGGAGTGTTCTGAGTATTTCAAGCGATTTGGATATCCAACTCACGAGATAATCAGAATTGCGATATATGAACCCATACCAAATTTAAATTAATTGGATAATGCATGTATTAAATCATTCGAGTTTGCATCTAGAAATCTTCATCCGATTGTCAATGTTTCGTTTGGAAAACATTTTAGCGAACGCGGTTGGGCTCCAATAGTTTTATTTCGATATATTGTCAACGTAAAAATATTGATATAATTATTTATAAGTAAAGCAATTATGTCAGATCGTCCACAGTAACAAGTTTTGTTACCGCAACAGAAGAAATAGTCCCTGTTGGAAATTTGGACAATACCAATCTCGAACATAAACTCGCAAAGGCTCTTGACAGAAAAATAATTGCTAAATTTATACAACGAGGATCATATGATCATAAACGACAATGTACAAGATTAATCATCAAAGATGCTGAACTTGATTTCATAATTGCTGCTACAACAGAGAGAAACACATTTAAAAGTCGAAGTAATGTTAATTTATCGGACGGAACAAAATTAGGTACGCTTGTGAGCTACACTGATGTTCACTTACCATAGTTTACTCATTTAAGATCTTAAATACTCGCATACGTTTCGAGGAACTTATTATCGATGATAAACAGATTTCCTGATACCGGGGTTAGATTCGCCACGGATTTATTTTATGTCAATAAAATATACATAGGATTGCTCAAACTATTCATTTTCGGTGCTGGTGCATCATGGGGCGAATGGAGAATAAAGAAACAAAAATACTAAGTTATTCTGAAACCGCCGACGTTAAATATAAGGAAATTTATTATAAAAACAAACAGATGTAAAAACTTTCGTATTCTCCATCTGTATATGATTCTATGCCCAGTCATAGAGCTTGCCAGAGAAATGAGCAAACAAGGAATTAAATCTCATACTTATAACAGCTTCCTTAGATGAAAAGGAGATACGTGGACTCCAGAGCAAATGGGTAAGAAATATTATTCCTAAGATTATTATTTTGGATGAGTCTTTGCACAGCGTCTTTAGAGGCATTAAACGTCTTTCTTGATTAGGTGTTGTTAGAACACTACTGTTGATATCATGTGTGGAGAACATGGTCAACTACCACATTTTTTGATCGCCTAATTTATTTAAAATTTTGTTTATTTAACAGTGTCGAGAATCAGAAGAATGTCTCAGTTACGGAACGGAGGGAAATCATAGACTGCGCAATGACTCAGGAAAGCACTGCTAGCAATTGTGATGGTATAGTAAGTAAATAATTACATGGTTATCAGCGATCTGACAGAGAAAGTAAACGTGTGTTTGACATCGATGTTAAGTTTATCATGACGCTGAAACAACAACAAAATAATCACTCTGCTGGTGTAACGCAGTAATGTTGTGGCATTATTCTTCTAATGACCAATGACAGTTTACCTTGGATAAAATTAATAGGAGACTCAGTTATAGACGCCAAAATGCGATGTTGACATGTCTTGAGTGTAATCGATGTAGGGGTGCTGGTGTCCAGCTTTCAAAGACATGAAGGCAGTGGTAATTGAGTATTTCTGGAATTGTAATTATTCATGTACAAATCCACGTTGAGGAGAAGTTGAATCTTGCCTGTTAATTACAAGTCTACCCGTGGATCTTACAACGCTGGAAATTGTGTGTGTGGTCACACTCCAAACATGATCAGTTGCTGTTCTTTTACACCATTCAAGTTCACCAGGTTCTTATAAATATCTTAGTCACATTACCTAGAACTGGATCATTCAAGAAAGACTCACGTCGTTGTACTGGTGCGTGTTTTTGTGATAACCTTGATGGTTTTCATAGAAGTTCCATGAGTATTTTCATTATTTAACGCAGCTATCACAACTGGTAGTCGTCAACCCATTCACGAGATCTCTGAACTATATGTATTAATATTTCCTTCGTATACTAATATTCAAACAATCGGTCAGCAAGTGTTCGATTATATCGCTCAACGATTGCCTAATCGTGATGAATTACTCTGTGTCTCGTCTAATTGTAACGTTATGTTGTTGCATCATCGACATTACTCCTCCTAGAAATTCCTTGCTGGATTAATTTTTAGTATCTGTGGCCATTGCAAGGATCCTATTTGATACATTCATTAAAACGCAGATGAACCTTCATTGCCTGTCTTTGTTAATAGTGGTTCTGCCTCTTTATATCTACCTGCGACATCAACGACAATCAACGCGTATTTGTATGTACGCGATTGATGTCGACGTATGTTATTACTATCATGCGGTAAAAACAATATATCTGCCGGATGAACATCATTAGAAGTGCTGACATCAAAATGTAGGTACTGAATATTTTTAGGTTTTGGTAGATAAATTTGCCATATTGCCTCTCGTGCTAACCAATTTGCAGCAATCAGTGATAATGAATCAATAATGAGGAGTTTGTGTTGATGATCGAATCATCGTTGAGTTCACCAGGTACAAAGACATTAAATACAATTCGAAAAGATAATAAAAAAATAAAAGCAGCCAAGATGGTATAACATCAAAACAGGAAGAGACACGATAAGAAAAGAGATATTTTGGAAAAGTAATATGCGATGGATACGATATTAATAGACAAACTTTATGAATAGGATATTTCAGTTTTGCTATACAGTTGTTTTGCTGAAAAAAGGGAAAGCCTATATTGTGACATTGTGGTCGAATGTCATCTCATTCTTATGCACACGACATTTCTGATACAACAAACAGAATGCTATGTTACAATAAATAAAATTCTGAAGGATTTCCGAAGAAAGTAATATATTTTAACAACCTCACTGATTACATAAATAATAAACTATTCATTTTTGGCGACATAGGAGGGTATCCTGGCGAAATTACATATCTTATCTTTGAGAAAGGTATAAAATATTTCATTTTAACGTCTATAATTTTCCCTTCAAAACCACATTAGCCCTGATAATCAAAGGTTTGATGTTTCTAAGCAAATATTAAGACATTTTACTGCCTATACGATATGCTAAATATTAGCCATATGGACATATTCACTAAATGTTCAGTACAACATAAGGCCAAAAGCTAATAATCAAAACCATTACTGTAACAGTACATAATAGTTTATATTGCAAGCCCTGCTTATGAAATGGTGTGAATATAACCACAGCAAGCACCTGATTTAAAAACAATCGTCCCACGAATAATGTTTCATAATGATATAATCCAACTGTAAAATGAATCAATTTATTCTACGACATTAATGCCACATCAAAAGGAAGACTAGTCTCAGAAGCAGAGATGATCTCAAGTTATACACTGCTGTACAGGACCTACGTGAATACTAATTAAAGAAACTTATTAACCACATAATATAACAAATTAAACTAATATACAATGTTATAAATAAACTAATAAATTGATGTTATATTCAAATACAGCTAGATGGCTATCAAGGAACAATTTTATACATTATTTCATATATACAAATTTCTACAAAAGTACCTTAAACTATTGAAACGTTTTGAAATCATGTGCACTATGAAAATTACATCTATCACACAACCATATTTAAATTTTAACATACTCATCATCTCAAAAATTTATATATATAACTTTCACTCAGTTTCAATTACATTCGACATCTAATGGTGTTTACGAGGTTCGAAGTCAGTCACTGCCGCACTCGCTTCCGAACCTAAGTTAACATTGCTAACCTTCACAGAATTGAATATTAAGAGTAAACAGGTGTGGTGCTGTTGTTGTTGTAGTCGTTTTAGTATTGTTATAGGGCGTTGTTGTTGTAGCAGTTGATTTTATGTTCAAGGTATTGATGAATTTACCCAAATAAGAGAAGATTCCCGTGTAAAGCTTCACTTGGAAGTATAAAAGGATTCAGTGTCCTAGTAATATTCATCAGTAACAGGGTAACTTTCTCAAATTTCATAAAAGTAATGAAATTTTCTTTGTTACAAGAGTTCACCGCTTTTAGTTTGACGTTAGTGTAACTGGCAATCGAAACAGACTGGCGCCGGCATAAATTATTTTTTAGAAAAGATAGATAAATAATGGAGTCTAAACAGTGCAAAATTACAAAAAAATAATTGTAGACAATTGATAAGTTGTATTTTACATATAGCATTAGTGGTATAGTATCTGCATCACCTGGCAATGTTCTCAATATATTGATTGTTCACATTTCATTTAAGGAACCTAAAGCATAATACATCATTTAAAACAGAAAACAACTCTACAATCCATCAAAGATTCTGCATTCACACTTAAATGTCACTCCACTCTAATGGCAAACTCACATTATCATGACATTTTGTTTTTACGAAATGAGGTGTTATTATGCCATTTGAACGGAACGAAAATACCCCTTCATCCATAAACACATTATGCGTGTAGACTAAACTGTAATTATACTAAAGACATAATAGCATGCGTCTGATGGAAGAGAACTTTTAGCTGAAACTAGTCGCCAAAGGAAAGGTTTTGTTTGGGAATGGTCAATCTCGCAAATTGCAGGAAAGATCAGGATTTCAATAAAGTTTGATCTTTCTTAGGAACGTTCGTAATTTGAAAGAACTTACGATGGGAAAAAATCCCAAAAGATGCTTGCTCTCTCTCTCTCTCTCTCTCTCTCTCTCTCTCTCTCTCTCTCTCTCTCTCTCTCTCTCTCTCTCTCTCTCTCTCTCTCTCTCTCTCTCTCTCTCTCTCTCTCTCTCTGCTTTGTTACTTCTGTCGTTCGTTTTTCCTTTTTGATAGCTTGAATTCTTTCTGGTTGTAAGCCCCTGTTTTCTCCTATTTCTAAGGACCTGTTGATAACAGTTTTCAATATTTCTGTAATCAAGCAATGAGCAAAATAAGCAACATCAAATTCACAAGATTCCTCAAAAATGGTATCTAAGGATAGGTCTCTCTGTGCATGTATATGAAAAAGTCGTAGTAACTAGTGAAAATCCAATCTAAATCTGACGCTGAAAGTGTTGATGTACCAACAATGACCTTTGTAGTAGTGATGTGCCAACTGTAATTTGTTAGATCACATCACATCAATCCCATAATAGATCTTTTCATAAAATTTCGGAATGAATTTAAAAGTCTCTATTTCTAGTAATGTCATTTGTGACGAGAACATTGTAATTCCAGGTAATATAAAATTTGAATAACTGAAATTCCATCCCAATTGAATCACAGAACACTAGAATAATCAAATTAATTCTACTAATATATTGAAGAATGAATTAGTAATTTTAAAATAAACAAGCTCTTTTTGTTAAACTTACACTCAAAAAGAAACCCCGGCTGAGAATAAAAGTACACTGTTCTAGAAAGACCTTAAATGTAATTAGAAAGTTAATCACTGAAATCATTATAAATCATGTGATAATCATCACATATTCTAACTTTAAAAAATACAGTGTCATTAACTTATATAATGATCCTCACTATGGAACATAAGTTGCTTACGAAATTGTCACTGATCTTGGACACAATTAGCTACTCTATACAGTGTTAAAGTTATCCACAAGATATAAATTCAAAAATAATATCTAAAATAGCTAACGAAAAGTTTATCTATCTCTTTCTTTATATATATATATATATATATATATATATATATATATATATATATATATATATATATATATATATATATATATATATATATATATATATATATATATATATATTGTTATTTGTATATAATCGAGCAACCTATTATTGGTTTTCATCTTTTTATTATGTTCATCTAATTATCTGATGTAATAAAATCATAACTTTACAGTTAGCACTAGAAGTGGTACAAGAAGTACTACCGCAACGCCAAACGTATTCTCCTGGTTCTAATTTTACATCAGTGAATGGAGCTCCACACATAATGTGTTCAAACAACATATACTTGTTGTTGTTGGGCTTAACGCCATTTTTCAGCACACGATAGGCTATTCATGGCGGCCAGTATTAATGGTGGAGGAAGAAACCGGGAATTCACCGGAAAGAACCACCGACCCACGAGAAGCTACTAGCAAGCTTTCTCACATATCTACATTAGCCGAATCCTAGACTCGAACCCACGCAGACAGAGGTGAGATGGCATTAATCCGTAACGGACAGCGCTTTAGACCACTCGGCTACTCGGGACCCCAACACAACATATACAATAGATGGCTCAGGATATGGACTTCCAAGCGCGTCATCATACCATCTTTCCATTATTTTGGACCCGTAATGTATACATTGTTCTTTCCTATGCTATCCAGACACATCTCTCTACCTTTATTCACTCATAACATTTTTAACAGAGAATGTTACATTTATTATTTCTTTTTTACTGGTGAAAAAGAAAACAATAAGAAACTTTAAAATAATTTTGTCAACCATACGAAATGTTCGTTACCGACACCAGATTGACTTCGCATCATTAATACGTAAACCCTTTCGGTCGCTGACTAAACCACCAGGGATTGTTTATACAATACAGGGCTGGACAAAGCATATCTGGAACCGACGAAAACTTTATGATACCATAAAAAAGCTCTTACAATGCTTGCATCAGTAGCCGCGCTCTTTACTGAAATATAAGCTGTTTGTTATATATCATAACGATGAAAAGTGGTCGAATTCTTCACTGAGTAATTGTTAATGAGTTCTCGGCCATCTGTAGCGATGTAAACAGGAAAGTCATGAAGATTTGGTACGTTAATTGGACTTGTAATGAGTTTTTGAATATGATTGCAGAGGCCGCCATCGTTTCTTCACGACTTATTGGAGGGGGAGATAGGTCCAGGAATTGCAGGGTGCTAATTGACGTCTTAAGGGTGCTTGCGACTACCTGGAGCTTCTCAGAGATTACATAGTTATCTTCGAACACATAACAAATATGTTTCAGTCGCTACACAAAACATGAGAAGATATGAAACAGGTTTAATTCAACTTTCTAAACCACCAGTCATGCTTGCGCGCAAAAACGAAGAAAAACACTATTATACCAATTGAAATAATCTTAAGAGACCTAGACGTAAATATAAACGCAATCGACGACATGAATGAGAATCTCGGGGTGGTCGCAAAAGGCACCCATATACTAGCCGAATGAGTGGGACGCATTCATGTGCAAGTACTCATTCACATCACTGGCATAAATCAAAGTCTTGAAAAAGTAGCCAGTAATAATCGTACATGGATGGAGATTGGTAAGACCTTGATATGTATAGAAACAAAGTTATATGAAAGATCGAACCATACCTGGAAAATGTTCGTTGCATAAACGGATCAACCTTGGATACACTAACGAAGACTTCGTTACCGTAGGAGTCTTTGAGTCCCAAAGAAAAATCTGCTCTCCAAGGAACCACCCAAACGCGGATAAGGTCTTGATGGAACATATGGATGGTGTAGACGTGCAAGGTTCAAACTTTGTGTCTATAAACTAGCATGCGGTCCAAGAACTTAAGGACTAGTTTGGAAACACTCTTGTTGTTGATGTTGTTGTTCAGGGGCATAACGCCATTTTGCAGCACGCGAAAGGCTATACATGGCGTCCGGCATTAATGGTGGAGGAAGAAACCGGGAAGTCCCTGGAAAGAACGACCGACCCACAAGAAGCTACTGGAAACTTTTTCACATGTCCACATTCGACGAATCTTAGACTCAAACCCACGACGACAGAGGTAAGATGTCAGTGATCTGTAACGGAGATCGCTTTAGACCACTCTGCCACTCGGGGCCCCGAAACACTCGTGGATCATATGCCTGCGATGATAAGTTTAAATAGAACTGACATGCCGCGCATTTCACTTGCAGTAATTGCTTTGATCCAGCTTCTTGTTGTTTAATACAGCCCTGATTGTCATCCAAATTGTTAGTCTTGTCAAATGAAAGCAGATTTCTATGTAGCTTCCATGAAGCCAATTTTACTGCAAAAAAGGCTACATTAAAACCGCATCAGGGATTACCCTATAAAATAGCTACTGGAGACGGCTCTAGAAAAAAGGAAAAGGTCTTCGACTACCAGGGCCAGAGTTGGAGCCAAAAAGTATACGGTTATCCAACCGAAAAGCGAATTTTCTATGTGGCTCTCGATTAAAAGAAGTATTAGCCTATTGTCTCGCAATTAATAATTTCATTTTTTTATAAAATTTTTCGTGAACACAATATCAAATATTGTAAATAGTTTTATGTGAGAAAAACTTGGATAAATGATCCAAATTCGCAAACTTGAATCCAAATGTATAGACTTGGATCTCATTATATCGCATCTGCGTTAACTTCAATGCATCATTAGTTTGACTCATACAGTCTTGCACCGTAACGGGAAGTAGTCGATTAATTACGCAGACGATTAATCTCGAGAAGCGAAATTTTGCCTATGCTGTTTAGTTCAGCGCTGTTGTTGGAAACTGAGACGGTCTGTCCAACATATAGACATCTCGTCATTGAAACATTCCGTTCACTTGAGGAAAGCAAAGATTCATTTCTGACTACGCTACCACAAACATTAAGTGATGTTTTGAAATGGCAATATCCTATCGATCCTGCAACAAAACATTAAATAAATGTGAAAAATCAGTAAGCAATTGAAACTTGATGTCATATTCGTGGCTCCTAAAATGATATTATCACAGAAACTTGTCAAATTTTGTCATCACACATGATAACACAGAAGAAGCCTTTGAGGGATTAACTGTATCGCATGCAAATAATCATTGGTTTCAACATGGAAACATCATTAGACACATTACTACTTGATCATGATTATATTTCTTCATTAGGGGTCACTTAGTATTCGCTGTGTTCAAGCTGGAATATTAGACTTTAGAAATTCTCCCTGTGAGGCAGATTCCGATGAGAAAATAGCTTCAAACATATTTGGTTACATGTTCATTTAAGGTTAACATTGTTTTAAAAATAGAGGCACAGCTGATAAATACCGACCATAAATAATATTGACCTTTTTTGAAAAGTAGTATTTAAAGACCAATCACTTGATATACACTGCAGTTTCAGTTTATATAGATGCATTTTGGGGTTAGCTGGGAGAGCTTACCAACATTGTCGATAGTTTTTGTTCCACTAGTCAACGAACAGTCCATATAATACAATCAAATATAATGTCGCCCAGGGTAGCACAATTGATATTTGAAATCACCCTAATATGTCAATATTGTTATAAGCAAAAGGGTCTCTTTACCAAGCGAATAAAATGCTCGCGAGAGTTCTCCCCGAAGTCCGTTTTCCCCCATTTAAAAAGACTTCTATACAAATGATGTTGGCAACTGGAAGTTCTAATAACGCGCCAAGAATATAAATAATTTCGCTCTAATCAATCAGTAACCACAAAATATCCCAAATTTACACTTACATCACAATTTTGCAATTACATGGCTTATCCTTCATAAGATTCTGTAACATAGCGTCACTACTTAACACAATGAAAATATAAATATAATTCAAACACCCAATACAGGTAACTATTTTCCTACTCCATCCCTGGGTTAGTCGAATCACGATTTTTAGACTGACATCACCTGTATTACTGCACCACATTTACCTTCAAAGCAACAAAAAAAGAAGCTCCCGATAATGGACCAAACCCATGTCAATTATTCCATTGTAAAAATTATCAGTCCATATGACAAATATTTCAGTTGGAAATACGCAACCAATCAAAAGTTTTGGATTTAAATAGGAACTATTTGGCTAAATGTCCACTTTTTCGCCTCTGACCTGAACTCATCTACGAAACTCAACTATGTCACCATAAACTCTGACCAATACTGCTCCTTGCCCCTAGAAATTGGCTAGTTACTGGGGCTAAGAAATATTTCCCCAACATCTACTCCCATTAATAAAAAACAACTAATCATAAAATCTACAAATATTATAGAATAGAGAATTAAAAATGGCGCATTTCCTAGATTTATTACAGTATCATCTCAAGATCAGCTAGGAATCATCGCGAACGAAAGTTTGATGGCGGTTACACTTCATGCACCACCGTTGTGCTTGAAAATGTACAGCGATTATCTTTACAGTGATGATGTGATATTCACCGACAATTAAAATTTTATAAAGAGGCATGTTCACCCAACATTGACACAACTATGATAAAAAGCAAACTCGATTGGTATTCAAAAATAACGATCTTTTCCGTCAAGCAGTTTCCAAAAATGATATCAGTCATTTGCGGCACAAAATGAGGACGCAAACTGCGTAGGTGTAGGTGACTGTGGTGGCATGCTTTCGGAACGCACAATGGCCTGAGACATGAATGTTCCTCAGAAAGATTTTATATATGATTGGATGTCATTATTCAAAGGAGGAAAAGTAATTGGCTAGAAGTGCGTGAAGAAATGCAATGGACTCTCATAATTGCCAGGATATCGACAATATAAAATAACTGAAGCGGTTTAACAGAGCAAATCAACAAACAAAGAAACAAACAAAACAATATCTTCGCGGAATATAACCCGTCTGTGCTGTCAAACATGCATCCTTTTGGACTCCCCACAACAAACCGTTGACCTTGTCCTCCCTTGAATTAATCAACAATAACTATCATATTCAAGCCAGTCTTAATTCTTATTGTTGCAGCTGTGGCCGTTGCCACCAGAAAACTAATTTCATTAATTTTGCATAAACGGATACGTGTCTACTAGGAAATTTTCGAGGAAACGCAGAGCACTGTAATTAAAATTAGTAAAGTCTTTACGGTGGCCATCAAAGATAAATTGCTTACCTAGCTTGAGTTCAAAACGGGAAGGTAAACATCGAATTGGCGGTGTAAGATCTAGTCTGTAGCTTATGAACATTTGTTTCAGAACACACGTGAACCCAACACAAATGCATTAACGTTTGTAAAAGCGGAAACATTAAAGGACAGTCTAGAGGGATTACAACACACAAACACACACACACACACACGTTCGCATACATACATACATACATACATACATACATACATACATACATACATACATACATACATACATACATACATACATACATACATACATACATACATACATACATACATACATACATACATACATACATACATACATACATACATACATACATACATACATACATATATTATTTTTTTAGACCGCTGCGGTGGCCTAGTGGTTAGAGCATCAGCCTCAAATGCTGCAGGTCGCGGGTTCTAACCTCGCTGAGAGATAACAAAGACTTACATGTGTGGCACTAGCCGTTGTCTCTCTTTAATCGCAGCATTAGAGGTTAGTGTTAGGACTGAAAGAACGGGGTGGGATATCATGCTAGATGTCTGCGACATGATGCCCTTAGTGCCAGACATCACTATAAACTGCCACACTTCAGACATCGAAGCGATATGACTAAAAATGTGTTAAAGATTTATTACAAATCCAAATCGTGCGCGCACACACAATCTTCTTTGAAATGTACAATATAGTATGGATGCCGTGAGTCCACTCTTTAGTTGTTAAGCCATATAATCTTCGTCGTCTCACAGAGTATCTCTCTGTTGTTTGATTATCAAAATATAATTTTTGAATGTCATATACTATGTATACTACTTTTCAAATAATAAATTCTGCTGAACTTGATGGTTTTCGATGGATTTTTAAGATCGATACTATAATTGGTATCCATAGCTACAACAAGTAAGTCACAGCGAAGCTTTAGACATCTTCCAGAATGAAAACATCTTGATCCGTTTAAAACTGGAACGTAGATATTGATTTTCTCTTCCAGAATAAATCAATTTTCCCGAGCGAAAAATGGAATGAAATCAGACTAAATTGGTGTTATGAAGGACTGTGGTAGTGAACAATTAGGCGTTTGTTTTATTTCGAGATACTTTAAAATGCGAATGCATCTATAACTAATTTAAGAATTGCATATATTCGTAAAATATATGTAAGATTCATTGTATATTTATAAAAGAGATGCGTGCTATTTATTTCTGCTCAGTTATGTTGCTTGCCCTACTAGCCTGTCACGTGACACCTTGTCCATCACTGGCCTTGTATTGCAAGTAATGCTTTCCTGAGTTTCTCCTCGTAGGTATTTGGAAACATTTTCTCATTCTGCATTACAGCCATTGTAATAGAATAATGCAGTAAATGCAATCGAAAATATATATAATGCAATTATCCAAGAGCATGGTTTCCTCCAATCAGTATTTACAGCTTTGTGGCAGTGGCACAAATCTAACCAATTGAGTTAATTCAATGTGAAAGCATCACAACTAATTTCAATCGACTTATATATATATATATATATATATATATATATATATATATATATATATATATATATATATATATATATATATATAAGTTATTTTAGGAAAAACAAAAATCTAAAATTATATTTTGCCTAGTCACAATATATAGCTGATGTCACATGTAATGCATCTGAGCTTACAACCACAATCTGGCTCTTCTAAACCTGTTTTGATTTGAGATTTCAATATGTGATTATATAGATACAGTCAACGTGCTCGGTTATCATAAAGTTAATGTACAAAATTTAGATGATCAATGGTATAAAATAGCCTTCAGGCTATGATATATTCGACAAGATTTGCGAAATGGTAGGAGCATGAGTGGGAGTAGCATATTATATGAGGCTAAGATCAACGTTTATTTAAATAGCGAAGGACATAAACAGCAAGCTAAATGAAAATATATTAGTTATCAAATTTTAGTTTTGTGTTTCTTATAAAATTAAGGTTATTTGATTTTTTTCTGCAATTAAATAACCATTCCTTAGTCGGATATTTTCGCTGATACATATTCTCTGCTTTTGTAATGATTTTGATACAGTACAAACCTATCACGCAAGATAAGACAGGGTCGGTTGGTTTGTTCTATCTAATGCAGATAACCGTGATGACATGCAATATACTCTTAATATCTTCTAGGACTAGCGTTTATAAATAGAATCAATTAATTAATACATGTCACGTACACTCTAAACAAATTTTTGCAGCAGGTTTGAAGATTGTATTTTCAAAATTATTTAATCCCAATTAAGCATTATGTAATAACATTATACATACTATTCCTGTTCTTTAAATTATATACGTCATATGTTTTAAACTTTACAATCTAACTAAAACAAAGTCTTATCTTGTCTTTAAACATGACACCTAACTCTCATTGCCCAACATGAACGAACAAAATCTACAAGTGATAAACTTTGAACGTGCTTTGCCCAACTGAACCAGACATGATGTGCGTCTTTGATGCACACCAAAATATTTTTACGTACATGATGTGCGTCTTTGATGCACACCAATACATTTTTTGCAGACATGATGTGCGTCTTTGGTGCACACCAATACATTTTTGCTGACATGATGTGCGTCTTTGATGCACACCAATACATTTGTGCAGACATTGTTTTCATCGCAATTTAAGCCCAGAGACTTACATGCAAGTTTGATCATAGAGTTACAGTAAGAGAAACACATTTATTTCTCTTGACTTTAAACATAAATAAAAATTCTTTATATGAAATGATATATTTTATAACGTTACAGTCTGTTTCAAAACTTTATTTTATTTCGTTGAGTTGTCGGAAAACAGTTAATCACTAGAAATGCCAAGCAAAAGCAGATACTCATTAACGGATTTTTGTTAATTTTCTAAAACAAAGATCTTATATTTTATATTATAAAAAACTAAAACAACAATTAAAACAACTCATAACTCTAAACATTGATACCAAGCTGAACATATTTTCATAAATAAAAGCCAGAGTCTACAATCTTTGTTTAGATGGAAGTGCATGAATAAAAAAAGCATATTTAACAGACATCAGCCAGTATTTCACTTTTCTAAACATGTGACGAACATGGTTACAATCATTTGTATAATATCTTATATTATTTCCTATTCAACATGTCAATTGTTCTATTGTTTCCAAAACAAAATTCAGCTTCTAAAATTGAGTTGAACGACCACAACTGTCGTGGATTATCTGAGAAACATGCAGTGCATTTTAAATGCAAAAGAATTTCGGTGGAATATTGTGATAAGATTTATAATCATGTTTCTTAGTAATTTCGTCTATATGCAACGCGTCGTGTCCATAATGAAACATCAAAAACAGTTGCTTTATGCGCGATGTAATTATAAATTAACAGTAATCAACCAAAGCAATTTCTCGAGAGCGTGCAGTTGTTACGGACATATTTATTGATCAGGCAATTATCAGCTGGCATCGCAGAATTAATTTGAGAAGATGTCGACTGACACCTCATTAAAACTTCTTTGTATCGTCAAGATAAAGAAATAAATTATGTACTATTTTTCGATCAATAAGTAATTGTAAATAATTGAAATCGGTTGGATATCATGCAAATGTTATATTGCCTCAGTAGAAGTTTGAAGCTATTCTATTTTACTATGAGGCACCATAGCAGACAAAAGCTGGTCCAATGAGAAAGTTGCAATTGAAATTTCGATATCGTATTTCGAGAAATATAATATCACGTGTTGGATCAAAGTCATTTAAGTTCAATTTTCTAGATCTGGACTTTATATATTATATGTGTGGTGGATTAAAGTTCTATTTCCTTTGTATTACACAGCGGTGGTTGAAATTTCAATAGCTAATGCCGAGAATACCTAATTAACAAGCTGTATGTAACTGTTTGTGATGGAAGTTCAATTTCACACTGTGGCAGTTTAGATTTCATCTGTTGAATTTCAAAGTCCAAGAAGCAGAATCCTTGTTTAAAAATAATGTTTTCCATTAACAAGATCGACCTCTAGCAAAGACATTCAGAGTAATTCCCCATCTGTGAATGTTCACATTCAAACAGTAATGCATGAAATGTAATGGCGCCTCATAAATGAGTAAATGAATGATTTATCTTAATACTCGATATTACTCTGAATTATTAGAGTGAACATTGTGTAATATTATTTTTAACACCAACACATCATTTCATCATTTAAAAAAAACTTCTGACAAGTACAAAAATATGTCCCACCACAACCTTGTAATTCAACAGATATAATCTAAAAACGCAACATATGAATTATAACTTTCAACAAAATCACTGTCATTCAACATGCTAAATTCAAACTCGACATATGATATTAAACTTTCAACAACCGGCGTGTAGTTCAGAAGACACAGTCTAAAAACTCGACATTGGACATAAAATTGTCAAGCAGCTCTGTGTAATTCAGCAGATTATATCTAAATACTCAGTATTTGAAATGGAACTTTCAACATGAACTCTTTGAACCAGTGCGTAAATTAGGAATTATCGACATTGAAATTTCAACCACCGCCATGAAATTCAAATGATACAAACTTAGAACTCGACATAGAAAATATAACTTTCAACCACTACTGTTTAATGCAATAGACACAATCTAAATCTCGACCCAGAAAACGGAACTTTTAGGACAAGCAGTTTTGATACAACACGTGATATTTGAAGCCCGAACATATGACATTAAAATATCAATGGCAACATTCTGATAGGACCAGCTTTTGTCCGCTGCGGCGCTTCATATTGTGCTTAATGTCGTCGTTCTAAGATAGACAGTATATGTATTTTAATTTTTCCTCATAATATCATGCTATATACTTTTTTGTTTCGTGGAACCGATGCTGAATCAAGGTACAGTTCCGTTTCTCACATAATTTTGTCTCCATATCCAACAATTTGTAATTTAATACAACAATGCTTGGAGGAATGAATATTGTGATCAGGCAATGGCGAATAAATGGCTTCGGCAGTAGATTCTGGCCTCAATAGTTTATATATCGGCCATTCAATTTTTCAGACATTAGTCATTGCTACCACAGAAAACCTAACGAGAAGAAAACACTAAAGTTAACGTTTCTTCTAATTTTTAAGTGACTACAACCTGTTCTAGATTGCTGTCGAAATTACTGTTGTATTTACTCTCTCTCTCACACACACACACACACAAACAAACAAACAGGAGCGCGCATGCATGTATATAACAGTGATGATTTCAGAAACATTTAAACATTAAAATTGTTTTAATGCATTGATGGAAATCAAACATCAAGACAAGTAAAACGTTAAATAGATTACAGTTGTGTGTACCACCTAAACAAGCAATTACATTATGACTTTCTAAACATTTAAACTCTACAGATTCAAATTCATTTTTCATCCATCGAAATTTTGATAGCCAGTTGTGAGGCTCAGTTAAACATTATAATGACCTGGATAAACTGTAAATGCCTTCATATATCTGATTCATAGTACTGCATTTTTTTTTATTCATCCATTCTCGTTGATTCCCAGTTTGGTTTGAAGGGCTCTCCAGAGATAGCCGATAATGGACGAGCTTTCGCTGTCATTGATGCTGTCTGATTTATATTTATATTTCCTTTTAAGTCAATATTCTATTTTTACACTTATCACCACTTGTATTATTTCATCGATATCAGATATCAACCAGAATGGAAGTCCATGAAAAGCAGCAAATAGGTAGTTTTCCAGCAATAGTTCAAATAGCTAGCATATAACGGAGTCCACTCAGTAGATGTTCAAGGATATATATCTCACAGTCAATAGGCATTTACTTGTAGTCAGCTGTAATTCATTTGGAAATGTTGTGTGCATTTTGTAAGTGTTATATTTACGCTTTATCCTAACTTTCTTTTAATAAAAAATACCTGTCTCAAAGATAGTGGAAGTGTCAGACATAGCTTCGAGACATTTGAATATATGCATGTGTCGTCGCTAATGAAAATTATCTTTCTATCATTCGGCATAAAATCAGTAGCATCTGATACTATATTCATTCAAGCGGAGAAGCTGCAGCATTTTAATCAAAGCGTCATATGTTCGTTACCCCTATGTCAATAAGGTAGGTTGTCTCGATTTGTCCATAGGAAACGAACTTATCTAATCTTTCCTCAGCATGTTATAAGAGGTAATATGTTAAATGTGAAGCTGCAACATTAAAAACCACCCACAACCAAAATAATTTAGCGAATTTGCATCATCGTCATGGACTCTTTCTAGGTAGGTACTTGCAAAATATTCCTCAACTCTTCGAGAAGTCACTGTAATATAGGTAATGCAACATATATAAAAATACGACAAACATTCCTTTATGTGCCGAATGTCGATGGTGTATTCTTGCACTATTAAAGACTATCATTATCAACAACATCTGATTTTTATTTTTCATATTGTTGTCAACCTAAACGGGTTGTGATTACTGAATACAAGAATCAGAGAAGGAGCAGAATTCATGTATATTTCAAAGTGATATAAAGCCACAATTAAAGCAAACACTCATTCCTGATAACGGAATAATTTCTCCGGTGCCTACGTAATTTTTAGAGAAATGGCACATTGGATGATCTGATATACTTTTAACTTCCCGAATTAATACGCCACCAACCCATACATCACTTGCGTCAACAGACATTTTAAATGGTTGACTGAAATCCGGAACTGAAAGAACTGGTGCATAGTTTAGTATGGCTTTCAACTTGTCGAACGTATCTTGACATTTATCACACCAAAAGAACATGGTCTTCATACATCAAAATGCTCTACGAGCGCATTGTGTCCTGCAGGTGATATGGGATGGAGAGTAACAGGTTTATCTCGTCCACAACCTTGCTCATAAACTGTGTCTTCTGGTCAATTAGTATATCTTCAGGAACACCAGCTCTCGACCAAACTCCTGGCAAGGCCTCAGCTACCAAAGCTGACTCAAAGCATTTAATGCAATGGCCTCAGGGTATCGAGAAGCGTAATCAACTATCGTCAATATAACGTTTTACATTCTCGGACGCAGGTTCTATCATTTTCTTGGGGGGGGGGCACCAGACAGATGCCCCCCTCTTAATAAAAAAAAAAGCAAACAGTGTTTTCATTTATTTTTGTTTTCCCACTAATGTTTTGCTATGTTAAACTTTATAAAAAGAATTTTGATAAAAAAAGTTTTTATGTTCTCAATTGTTGATGTGGTGCTTATTCCTAGTGTATCTAAAGGTTCACTCATCCGATAGTGTTTCGTCTACCCCATTGGGGGCGTTCCCCTTGTTCATATCAGTAGTATATGGGGATGCTATAGTGGCAATGTGAGTTATCATTAAAAGACACCGTGGGATACTATAGCGACAGGATTTAAAGCGACAAATGGCAACTCCTGTGATGCTAAAGCGACAATGGGAATTTTGTATTAGCATATATTGGGACTGTATATCGACAAGAGGAATGGCAGAGGTGGCATGACGTCAAGTTACTGGACACCTGTCAACAGTTTAGCAAGGAGCTGACCTAGTTGACCTAATACGCGCAGCTAGCACTACGACTCTAGGGAGGAACATAGACACATACATACAGTACATATATACATATACCATATTGATACATAGAGACATAGAACACAGAAATAGAGATATGGAAATTTTTTTTGTTGAAAAGTATAATCTTTTCGAGGCTTTAAAAGTGGTCCTGAAAAGTGCCTTTGCTTATGATGTTTACACCAGTTCGTTAACATACATGGCATCTCATTGATCTTCATCTCTTTCTCAAACTTCGTTTCACTTCTGGTCCGTAGATGAAAACTATCTTTAGACACCCTCGTCTCTCCACATAGATTCTTCTTTTCCAAATGGTTGTATCAGTAATCTTGATAATAGCCCATGATGATCTGACATGCGTGGGATAGTCCGGGTTAAACAGCATCGATGATACGAGGGTAGATGATTCTACGTTGGTCAACATTTTTTGAGTGGGACGAGAACAGGTGAAGGGAATGAAGTGAACCGCGTGTATTTATTTGGAAAGAATGAATAGAAATGTATTGAAATGGTTGACCAATCCAAATACGCGTTACAAAATTCGGTCACATCGTGGAATTTGTCTTCCAATCCGAAGAGAGCTACCTGTGACGGCATATTCCCTATATACGTTCATTATCGTGTTGTACGCAGTTAATTGATGCGACAGTTTGGTCAAACATGATGGAACCTAAGAAGATAATGATTTGGGGTGCACCGGCTGCGAAGACGAAAAGCGATGGGATAGCAGCTGCTACTAAAATGAACACAGTACCACATCCCGATGAGGTTGATTTCAACTGGGATTTAGTAGATTTTCTTTCGTCGCAAGAATGTGTACCGGCACCAGCATCTTCGCAAATTTCACCTTCTTTACCACGCGTCGATGATTTTAGACAAAGACAAAAAGAAGAATTAGGAAAATTTTTACAGCAACAGAATGAGACAGAAAAAGTATTTCTGCTTAAACAGCAACAGTGAGAAGAAGAGGTGAGATGGAAACGACAGGAAGAAGAAACAGTAGAAAAGAAAGCAAGTCTAGGAGAGAAGGAGAACAGTGAAAGTCAAACGGTCAAGATACTCTTGGATATTTTAGCCGAGTTAAGAAGTCTGAAAGAAATGTATCAGACTTCTTTTTTACGACCCAAGAGAAAAAGACCTCCCCAAGCCAAACAGCCTAACCCTGTGTCTACACTAGATATACCACCATAAGTGATTTCTACTCAAGGATTGACAAGAGCAAGCCCACAAGTTGGCCTTAGCCGTGGCAAAGGCTTAAGGCAGTTAAAGCCATCCATTACTTTCGATAAGAGTTAATATTCATTTTGTCAAAATTAATTGAAACTTAAAATGCCTTGTATAACCCTAGTGTTTATGTATATACGTGTGCGTGCGTGAGTGTAGACTCTTAGTCTAAGAAATCAAAACCAGGAGACACTGTTTTCAATCTGGTATATTCTGGTACAACTATTTACAATTCGATTCACAACAGAACACAACACTTTTTTAAAAAGGTCATAAACGTCTGTGTCTGTTTGATTCACTCTCTCTATTTTTTGAATTTCTTCACTTTTACAGTTTCATTCTCCGCCTCTTCCTATTTTCTCTCCTTCTTTTCTTCTCTTTCTGAACGTCTTGGGGTTCTTCCTTTTCCTCTTCTTCCTCCTTCTCCTGCTCCTGTTGTTTCTTAGAGCACTCTGATGACCAATGTCCTCTCTCTTTACAATGATAACATGTATCTAGACTTTTGTCCCTTTTCACACTGGTTTTTTGACGGTCTGGACATTCTGTAGCCTAATGCTCTTTATTCTTACAGATATATCAAGTATCCTGACTTTTATCTCGAAAATAGGAAAAATAGTTCGTTGGATTGTCTGAAGATGATTTTCGCATGACAACTCGTAAAGTTCTAATCAGGAGTTCGATTTGTGTGGGTGCTTCCATCGTACTGGTCAGTTTGATAGCAAATTGAATACTGAGAGGGAAGGCAGTAGCCCTTTATATATGCACTTATTTGACATGAATATATAGGGACCATGACATTTCAAATGTAGTCATTTAACGTTTTGCAATCAAGATGAAACGATCGTATCATTTTGAAAAGAAAGGTGAAAAAAGAAAGTAAGAGGCAGAAACGTGATTTATCGCCTCGCGCAGTAGCTGAAGTCTTCGCACAAATTCATGCCAGTGATTTTGAAGAGGAGATGAGTGAACCAGAATCTAAACTCAGTGAGTGTACACCAAAACAAAGTCCATTACTATTCGAAAACCCTAAAAGATACTATCACGGACAAACGTTCCTCTAGAAAATTTAGAACCACAGCCTACATGTACTCGGTGAAGTTTAAAGATTTCAAGTCCGACGTACCACTGGAAAAGCAGAAGGGTTCATCACCGATGTGTGGGATTCTTTGTTAACCAATCTGAAACAGCAATGTCAAGCCAAAGAAGACGACCGTGTGAGACTTTCCATTCATCACGACAATTTGAAGTCTCCCGTATGGATCAAGTTTAGCAAGCAATCAGAATTGACACATTCTTAAGTCATGGACAAAATTAAACACGTTCAACAATCCAACGACAAATTTCACATCACTGCTGGAAATCGAAACTGTTAATGACCTACATTTCTCTTCCCCAAGGGACAGGAGGACATGGCGAAAAAAAGTTATTGGTCGACGAACTTCCCAGCATTAAGCGTACCCTAGTCCAAATTAACAATCCAACAGACCAGATGTGTGTAGCTCGTGCCACTGTGGTGGGACAAACGTATGCCCACCAGAACGACACGGCAGAATGGAAAAGAGCCTGGAAAACTATTCAACGATCGGACAGAGCCAAACCACAACGAGAAACAGAACTCCTGTAAAAGCAGTCAGGGCTATCTAAAGACACGCCCTGTGGCATTTCTGAAGTTGTAAAACTGCAAGACGTCTTGGCTCCGCGTTAAACCTTAAAATTGCACCCTCAAGAAGTGCGTGGACCTCTGTTGTTTCTAGGCAAAAATTTTAAAGACGGAAAATGCATTCACGTTTATCAACATTACGAAGATATTGATGTCATTACCAATATCACTGCATCTCTGTCATACGGTTATTACTGTGAAAAATGTGACTATAGCTATAATCAGCGAGAGCAACACATGCATTGTGGATCGAAATGCTCAGGATATTTGGCCTCTAAACAATATCTGGGCGAAGGGCAAGAACGTGTGCATTGCCCAGCTTGTTAGCGCACGTTTATCAGTCCAACTTGTTGCCAACAACATTTGAAAACGCAAGGATCACAGCGGAAATGTGCATCTCAGCTATTGAGATTATGCCCAACTTGTGGACAAAGCATACACATCAACATTGCCAAGGCACACGTAATAATCAGGAAAGAAAAGATGCCACATTTGTCGCCAAATCGTTGACATGGAGCACCAATGCTACATTCAAAAATATCATTCTAAACATGAAGAAAAAGAAGAGGAGGACCAGAAGAAGAAAGGCAATTCTATCTTTATCGATTTCGAATGCATGCAAGAAACTTTGTTCACAATCCAAATGTCTGCGTGGATAACCGAGCGTGGGAGAGGTGCATCCAAGAGCCTATCTTTAGTCATTGCCCTTACTGCAGCAAGTTTCCTGGAGGACGTGAAAAAAAATCTTTCGGGGATCGAACACATTGGCCGATTTTGCCCAATGGGTCTTAGACCCTATCGACGAGACGTGGAACCAAGAAGACATTGAACGTTACAGAGATTGTCATCGCTATGCACGTTAATGGCTCACAATTTTTCTGGATACGATGGACAATTTCTTCTTAGATTCTATACAGAACAATGTACCGAACGTCCTAAAATGACTTTGAACGTAGCCAAAATCACTTCCATGCAAGTGAGTCAAGTACAGTTTAAAGATTCGATGAGTTGGCTATGCCTGTGAGTCGCATGCCTAAAACGTTTGGCATGACAGAAATGGCCATAGACTATTTAACACACTTTTTCCATACCGAAGCCAATCAACATGCTGTTCTACCCCATTTGCATGAGGCTCACTACTACGACCTCTAAACATACGTACTGAACAACGAGAAGCTTAATATGCATGGTACCAGATTTACAGCTCGGACCCTTTCAACTTTCAGGAAGAAATGTTAAAATATTGTCGTTCCGACGTGGACATTTTACGACGTTGCTGTGGAAAATTTCGAGAATTGTTCATGGAGCACGGATGGATTGATCCTTTGAAAGAAGCCTGCACCATTGCTAAAGCGTGTTCCTTAGTGTACCTTCAACGATTCATGCGCGAAAACACGCTAGCTGTCATTAGTCCTCAAACAACCAATTTTGTCAAACGTCAATACTCGGTCAAAGCCTTACGCTGGTTACATTACTTGTGTGACAAGGAAGACAAATGGGTTTAACATATCCGCAACCAAGGAGGTGAGAAAGCTATTGGAAGTCATTCAGCAGATGGTTGGGACTTAGAAAACCTTCAGATCGTGAACGAGCTTAACGGATGCTTATTTCACAGATGTCCCATCTGTTACCCTCAACGTGACACTAAAAACCAGTTTGTACAACGCACCATGGAAGAGTTGCACCAGGCCACTTGTCATCGTCACTTGAAGTTAGAAGAGCAAGGATACCAACTGATAGAAATGTGGGAACACGAATACGATCAGCGATTGAAAACATATCCCGAGTTTAAACGCATCGTGGAAAGTTACAAGCTTATCGACCCTGTGAACCCATAGGAGAGTTTGAACGGAGGACAGACGAATGCCACCTGTTTGCTGTACCAAGCCGACGAAGAGAAAGGAGAAGAAATCAAAATCTTGGACGATTGTTCTCTGTATCCGTACGTGTGCAAATATTGTCACTTTCCCGCAGGGTGTCCGCAACTGTTGACCAAAGACATCGACGTGGACAATATTCGACAATACGAAGGATTGATTAATTGCAAAGTCTTGGATCCCAGGAATTTGTACTAATGTTTCCCTTGTGTCGTACTTGTACTGAAACGTGCAACCAAGACCACTCTTGTCGGCACATTCAGGAAGAACGCGTCTTGACGGAAACGTGAGTTACTGTAGAATTGTTTAAAGCTCAAGACCTGGGATACCAACTGTTAGAAGTGTACGAAATTTACTACTTTCCCCAAGACAGAAAAGTACCACAAGGGCGACGAGACTCAAAAAAGCATTTTCTGAGATGACCTAAATGCTTTTTTGAAAATGAAACAAGAAGCCAGTGGCTATCCTTCCTGGTGTCACACTCCCGATGACCAAAAGAAATTCAAAGAGAAATACCGAGAGCAGAAGGCATCACTTTAGACCACGTGGAGAAAAATGAAAGAAGGCGATCGTTTGCCAAAGTGATTTTGAATTGTTTATGGGTTAAATGGCACAACGTCCGTGTTTACCCAAAACGCTGTGTTAGTCACAACATTCCCGTTACTTCCAGATGATTCTCGATAAAACCAAATACATTAAACACGTGGACGTCGTTCGTGAGGACTTGCTCTTAGTCAATTACGAAGAAGAACCGAACTTTGTTTAAGCCGACGAATTTGGAAATATCATCATTGCGGCTTACGTGACAGCTCATGCTCGCTTAAAATTATACGAGGCTTTAGAACTGTTAGGAGATCATATATTGTATTTTGACACGGACAGTTGCATCTACATCAGTCGTTTGGGTCAACAGCAACCTAAAATCGAAGGAGACTTTTAGGAGCCTGGACGGACGAGCATCCCGAGGACAAGATTATAAGTTTTGCCAGTGATGGTCCAAAAAATTACTGTTACGAATACCGTAACCCTGAAGGAGAAGTGCACACGGAGTGTAAAGTGAAAGGATTGAGTCTCAATTATCGCACCAGTCAAGTAGTAATCTTTGGCGTACCTAAAGAAGCCTTGTAGTCTGGACGGGATGGAAACTTTAAAGTGACCACTTACCAACCTAACAAGATCGAACGTTTACCCACACATCAAATCGTCAGTTGACCCTTGGAAAAAGTCTATCAAATCGTGTACCAGAAGCAAGTACGTCTTCCTATCCACTTTACTTTACCGTATGGACACGCTGATATTGGTCAGCATATAAAAAGAGACATCGTGACTACCAGGACCAAGAGTGAAAGATGAATCATTTTACACATCAAATATCCAGCGTAAGTAAACTCGAGTGCGATGTTGTGTCTTGCGATGGCATAGATGCCGTACGCTGTGACCTCAGTGACTTAGTACCACATTATTGTCATGGGAACTTTGCTAAGACGACCAAGCCTATTATGGAAAGGAGTGATGATGATAGTAAACGTGCCAAACCTAATGGACACGAAAGTGCTGCTACTCGTCATTGTACACCTTTTCAATTTACTCGTTTTCATTGCCGGTGTCATCCTCTACCAGAAACCCTTCGGTTACCACCCTAAAACTGAGCAAACTTCTGCATAAGTCACCTTACCCTCATCGAAGAGAATCTGTACAATACGAATATTCGTTCGCTGTGCGTTTGCCAGAATACTGTGATTATGAAAGTCGGGTCTAAACCTTTCGAAGCAAATGGCCAAAATATCTGGGAGGACCTACCCCTGAAGAATTAGTCAGAGCCGGATTTTTCTATTTCGGGAAGGGGGATAATATTAAGTGCTATAGTTGTGGCGTGTCACTTCACGAGTGGGAACAGAAATATTCCGCTTACCTGGAACATGCTCATTGGTCTCCAGATTGTCATTACATACCTTTAGTTTGACCTCGTTGTTTGTGCAAAATCAACCATATCGAGTAAGAAAGTAGCGACATGGTTAGGAGTCAATGGTTTGACCATCCCATGACAAGTATTTAAACCCAACATCAAAATTAATCTTCAAATATTACCACTCGAATTACAAGAGAAGATCTACAAGGACATTTGGCATAGTCTTGCTAGAGCCAAATCTCAATTTGTGATTGTAAAACTTTTGTGTCGAGAACTTCACAGGAGGAAAGTAATAAAAAAGCCAACCAACAAGTTCAATGTCTCTGGATCAAGGCTATGTTCATTCATTGTTTTCACTTTAGACCATTTACATTGGAATCTTTTATTGACATTCTTGACCGTTATCCTGAATGGCAGGGGAAAGAAATAACTCACTACATTCATTATTTTTGCTCTAGGAGAAATGTTTGTTACATGGTCATGGATCTTTACAAGAGAACATTCGTAGCTTACCTGTGGAGAGAACGCATTTGCCGATAGTTGGTCAAAATAGAAGTCAAACGCAAGGAAGAATTTCATCCGTTATGTCAACGACGTTTGAACCACTGGTGCCTCAATGCTATAAGAGGATTCATTCTGGAGAAAGTTTTTCACTGGTCAGACATTGATGAGCATGAAGGATAGTGTGGATTGTGTGGAATGTGTTATGGATAGTGATTATTTTTATTTCCAGGTACACGTACTGAATCGAATTCCAGAAGAAGAGTTAGAGAGTTACAGAAATTTTAAATGGAATGCATTCATAGCGGAAGATGAAGACAAAACTTCTGATCGACTTGTCATATGTCAGCTAGTGACTAAAATTTAAATTCGAGAACGGAATACTACGACCACATTTGTACAAAGAGTTTATGAATAGTTGCCAACAAAAGAGACTATAGAAGAAATGTTTGACTGATACATTGTCATGGATCCTTTACAAGATAATAGTTTGTGGTTTACCTGTGGAGTTGAGAGAACACTTTTACCGAGAGTTGGTCAAAATACAAGTCAAACGCAAAGAACCATTGCATCCGTTTGAAACACTGGAATCTCAATGCTATAAGAGGATTGATTCTGGAGAAAGTGTTTAAGTGGTCAGACACTGATCAACTAATTACGGAGGAAATTAGTTGTTATATTGATAGATATTATATTTACTACCAGCTACACTTACTGAATCGAATTCCAAAAGACAAGTTAGAGAGTTACAATAATCTTGTACAGAATGTATACTTAGTGGAAGAGGAAACGTCTGATCGACTTGTCATGTGTCAGTTATCGACTAGAACATTTGAGTTCGAGAACGGAATAATACGACTATGTTTGTGCAGAAATTACGGTTATCGTTGCCGAAAAAAGAGACTATAAAACATTTTACCATGCCTCGACCTTTCTCATTGGTGATACAACAGATTCCGTGAAAGGAGATCCATGGCCATATTCAAACAGTGGAGGATTATCATTGCTTTTTACGAGAACTGTGTCCATTGAATTGGGGTCGACGTGTCGTGTGTGTCTTAATGACTTGCTTTCTAGGATTTCGTTTACCGTCCGATGATTTGTGGACTCTTTATGAACAGTACCTATCACTCAAAAACGTATGAAAGTGATCCCTTTAAATGCTCAAGAGAGACTCATTCTCCTGAAAGCTTTGCGCTTTAATCTAGATACTTTTCGACCTTTACGGGAAAACAGGATTCGTCAACTTTTAGGTACCAAAGAAGTGTATGAGGATATGTGTGTGTGACTTACACCATCACTGGACAGATGTACGTGGCCGGAAAAGTGGGGTTTTGAGGCTTGGATTAAAGAAGTGGCCGAAACCGATCATGTTGTTTCTTAGAGAATTCTGTAGACCAATATCCTTTGTCTTGACAATTATAACAGGTATCTTTACCTTTATCTCTCTTAATGCCTGTCTTGGTTTGACGTTGTGGACACTGTAGCCCAAAGTCTTTTCTTCTGACAGATATAGCATGTATCTTGACTTTTGTCTTGAAAGGAGGGAAGTAGTTCGTCGGCTTTTTGATGAAAACTTTTGTAAGACGCATCGCAAAGCTCTGGTCAGAAGTTCGATCTGTGGTGGCTCTTTCATATTTTTGGAAAGATTGAGAGTGAAATGAATAATCTGAGGGAAGACACTGACCATTTACATAGGGAAGATACTGACGTTTCATTTATATTTGACATTTTGTAATCAAGATGAAATAATAGCACGATTTCGTGACGAAAGGAGAAGAAAGTAAGGGGCAGAAACGTGATTTATCACCTCGCACAGTATTTTAAGACTTGGCTCAAGATGACATGAGTTTGAGTGAGCCAGAAGCAAGATCTAGAGATTTTACGCCAAACCATAGTTCACTGTCACAATCCCCTCAAAACGACTAACACATTAGAGAGATTGATAATTGGTCCTCTAGAAAATATAGAACTAATTCGTCAAAATATAAGTGAACCTCAAATAAAAATTGCATTCATTACCTCAACAATCTTTGAACCACTGGTACCCTAATGCTATTAGAAATCTGATTGTGATGAACGTGCTCCATTGATCAACTACTCAATGACTAGAAGAATTGGTTTACTACTGACTCTATTTACCACTAGGTGGATTTACTTCAGCGAATTCAAGAGGTTGAGTTAAAGGGTTACCAAAATATTTTACACAATCTAATCCTGGTTGAAGACAAAATGTCTGTATGATGTTTGGTGTGCAAGTTAGTGACTAAACAATTAATATTTGCCACTAGAGTACGCTGTGCTCTGTGCAGAAAGTACATTTATAATCCTTATAAAGGCTTTCTACCAAGCCATGCTCTTTAAAATTACTTGTACTACATATGCCATGGAAGGAAGTCAAAAATAATATTCAGAAAGCAGAATATTACCAACACATGTTTATGAGAATTGTCCATTGCATTTGGATTGTCGTGTGGTGTGTGTGTATTAGTGACTTCTTTTCTGATATTTCGTGTACCAGCCGAATCAATGGCATGTAACTCACGTATTAAATTGTCCATATTTATTATAATTTATACCTCGCAAATAAGATCGTATTTGATCAAGTATTTTTTATAAGTGATATGCTGTTTTACAAGCATTTTTGTTTGACTCGCAAGTCGAGTCTCGATTTGTTACACGCTATTTGAAGAGAAACACAAACAACGGATATTATTAACAAAAACGGTGTTAATGATGCTCCACTTGAGATTATACCAAACCTAGTAATTAGCAGTGGTAAATGTTATATATTAATCGAAATTTTTGCTATAGCATTTGTAACATTTTCCCCACCAAAGATTTTATGATAATATCTGTAATATTGCATAAGTGAGTCCACATCTTGTTTTGAACTTCATCTCAAACATGATTGGCATTGATTTTTCTTTTTGTTTTCATTATTTAATGTTTGTTTACAGATTTGATACAATATTAAAATTTCTGGTACTAACAATGGAGTCAAGAAAATCATCAAACGTGCATGATACTTCACGTTGATACAAATCTGTTTCGTTTACCAAATTACAGTAATCGCTTTCTGTTTTATCAATATACCCAAATACTAAACTTATTTGATCTAACGTGAAATTTTGAGGATGCCTGATAATTGCATATGCAAATACGAAATTTATCAGCATTAACATTTGGAGTGATTTTCGTCCAATGTAATACCAAATGTAATACCAGTAGAAACATTGACTTAACGCACATTTTTTAAAAATTGTTTGCAAATATATTCTCGACTTTTTTGTAATAATTTGGTAATTATAATTATCTAGAGTGTTCGAGTGATGGAAGTGAAAAATCATCTTCACTAATGTAGAAACTAGACTTAAATTTTGCTTTAAATATTGTTTGATTTACTTCTTCAAAATTCGTTTCACGCTCAATATCACTGATATTATCAATTTCATCGTCCCAAAGTTTTTAATAATTTTAGTGATATGTCAACAAGATCAAATCCTATGTCTTTTTTGCGCATATTGGTAGAATTGAGTTCGAGTATGCTTTATAATTTATTATATATCGGCTGTCATAGTAACGATTTTAACTTCGATTTCCTTGTTGTACTTAACGAGATACTTAAACATTTATCGTTTTAGAAAAAAACTATTCCTAGTTCTTTTTTCCTTATTATCCTAGATTATGCTAGTTTGTTTAGACATTCGTGCTATCGTTTATCTTTATCTCCTGTGCTATCCGCGTTAATAAATCTGATCTTATTATCAAATCTATATTTTTAAATTGAGCGCAAGCACTATTTTTGAAACAGGAGTTTAACTTGTTTTTGTTCTTCTAGTCAATCCTCAATATGACAGTATCTGCTTTATTATTAAAATGTTCTCTTGCGTTTATTAGTTGTGGTCCTCGCATATAGATAACAAGAATATAAAAAATTCTTCATCAGATAATGGAGAATATATCATTGTAATTGTAAAAGTTTTAGTAGTGTTCATCACAAGTGCTGCTAGTAATTTTGTTCAACTTTCTAAAGGGGTTAAAATATAAAATTCTCTTATTGGTTATAATTGCTGATTCAGACATTTGTTTTACAACGTAAAACTAAATGTGATCCCAGTTATCATACCTGATCATCAAGTGCATATATTTGAAATGATGTCATGTCTGGAAAGGGGTGTTCAGCAGCGACAACATAATAAACTCGAAAATATAAATGCTTGTTTTATGTTAGAGTCGTAAAACAGTGTTGTTGAAATATTTGTGCTTTCTATATTATACAATATTATCAAGCAGATATCTTTTGAACCTTCAAACCACTAATTATAAATCCGAACAAAACCAAAGTTTTATAGAGATGGCAAATGAAATAGCAAAATGCTGACTGCAATGTAGCATTTGGTTTTAATACAAAACAGTTCAACTTCTCCTTTGGTCCTCTATTCCTGTCTATCAGAGAAAGCGCAATGATGATAAGTTTCAGGATAATGCTCTTACTTCTCATCCAGCGCGGTTGTCAGTTGCCTTAAAAGATGTTGGATAATACCCAGCATCATTTTTAGTTTCTTTCACACCTTTAGAGAGACTGTCAATATGCGCTTTATTAATCAGATGATTAGGGTTAACTGGAACGTAAGTTGTCATTATCCTGTAGGCTTTCATGTTTATATTACCAGTTATTGCTCCATTTGATTTTCTCAAATACGGAATCAGTAAGTATGAGGTAATTATTGAATATAATAACAAAGATCGTAATGATCTTGATGCTGATAAAGATTTTTTTTATCAAACAACCAGGAGAACTTGCTCCAGTTATGCAAAATGATTCAGATGAACATGAGATAGTTGTTTTTGATGATATTTCGCTAAACTTCGAAGATATTAATAAAATAAGCATTTTTAGTATCACATAATAAAATATTGAATTCTTTTTCTCACGCACAGGATTTTTATAATGTTGACAGATTTATTCGGCGAAATATCGGTTGTTTTATATTATTTTCCTAACCTGACAATGTAGACGTTAAAAATATTGCAAACGAGCAATGTGGCGATGTGGCAAAAGATACATTTATTGAACTATGTCATCAAGCAGCTAAAATATAATTATAACTTTTTCTTATTTGCTGAACTAACACATAATACAGATAAAATGTTTCGCTGTTGTATTGATATATACCTGCATTAAGTTATTTTCAATTGTTATGGAAAAATAGCATATAATTATGGATAAACAAGCAAAAGTATAGAAACCAATTAGATCTGTAACAAACATGCTAAATCTCAAGCAGAATTTAAGCAAAACGTACGACAGAAACAGAAGCTACAACTTATAAACTAGTTACTGAAGCTCTGTTTGGAAAACAGCCTGAAACTAAACCACTAGCAGAAGAACTTTAAAGTTTGCAGTAAAATGGTTTACTAGGACTAGTTAAAGAACAACTGAAAGCAGCTACTGCAAAAATTATTGTTAGATATGATGAAGAAAGAAAAGTATTAGCTGATTTACTTGTAGCACATATTCCGAATCCTTCTCTTTGACAAGGTGAACTAAATCAGCTGATCAATAATCTAATTTAATTTGAACGAAGATTAGAAAATTTAACAGTTGAAGAAGGTTAGACTAGATAACAAAACAATTAAGAATCGGTCAGCAAAACTAAGAGTTGGTATGAGAAGAGGCATGACAAAGAAGAAGCTAGAAGAGAATAATTGAGGAAAAGCAAAATATCCACGAAGAGCAAAACTTAAAATATGCTCTAGAAAATATAAATAACTAAATAAAAGATTACTAGTATAAATCGTTCAACGAAAATACAATTTTAGGGGTTTAATAGTAAGAGATACTAAAACAACTGATTATGACGTTGGAGATTATATTAATACGTTAGAAGCAATTGAAGAAGAAAGTAAGAAACATCTCGACGATGTAATATTATAAAACAATAAATCTAAAACAATGGTATTAGACAATGTCGACATTGGTTTATCGCCGATCTTTATATCAAAGTTATTCATAATATAACAAAAATAGGAGATTACAATAATTGTTTAAGTACTGAGGCAAATAACATAGATGGAATACATATGAAAGCTGATATGTTTGTTCCAAAGGACGTAAAATATCCTATTGGAAGACAAATTGAATTAAGTCAAGAGGTTGATGATAAAGATGAACTTGAAAAGGTAAAGACAGCTAGAAAGAAAGAACTGGAACAGGAGTAAAAATATTTACATCAGTTACTGAAAAGTGATATGTAGGCTAAAGCTATTGCTATTGCCAAAAGAAGCTGGAAATGTTAGTGCTGAAATTGACATACTTGATAATTTGAGACCGGAAAATTTATTAACCTCTGACGAGTACGAAATTTACATTGCCACCTAATCGCAACGATTTAGTCGCCGGATTTAATTTTATAAAAAAATATATAAATAGCAATGTCGACAACATTATTACTAGACTCAAGACTCAAGCTGCTAAAGATAGCACACATTTTTCAGTAAATTATATTCCGCCAATGCAACTTGATATTGAAAAACTGTGTGCAATTGAACTAATATTAATACTTAGTACGTGTTGGCATTATATTACTAATATAAAAGCGATGAATTTACATTTAGTCCTGGACGCTCCGGTAGCTTTTACAATTCTGCAAACGTAACTGATTTAATTAAGACGATACGCAAAAAAATAATGGAAAATGGAGGAGTTGCAGACAATTTTGAGTTAGTACCAAAGTATAACACATTACGCTCCAGAATAACATTGACAAATAATTTGATAATAAATGTTTCATAAGCAACAAGCATGTTTTCCAGATAGGATTTACTCACAAGCAATATGGATCTGTATCAGAACAGACTATAACGTATGATGGTGATCTGTCAGTAATTATATGTGAAACTAGTATTGATAAATTGCACTGTTTCATCTAGATCTTATTCAGTCAGCGGAAGTCAAGGACAAACAATATATAATTTTTGTCCAGACATTCCACTGGGATCTCTCTTGTAAATTAGTCCACATCAAGTTATTTATTATCCGATAAATGCTGAAAACCAGATACCAGAAATAAATATGTGATTGACAAATCAGTCAAGGCAAGAATAGGATTTTAGCAATGAAATTGTTACCTATTATTTACACCTACCCACAATCACTTAGTGCTTTTTATACAACCTAAGATATAATGAAATAGAGAAAATATTTTACAGTAGAAAAATGAGAATCAGTTTGGAAATTTATTTTATAAATGTCCCAGGAATAGCTCATAAAGCTGTGAAAATTGCACGTGACACGTCAAACCCTTTTGCAACTGTAACAGGATCTGCAGCTAGAACTACGGTTGGACAAATAATAGCTGATAAAATAAAAAGCGCACCAACAATTAACCAAGCTATCTCATAAATTGCACCACGAAATGAAACTCAACGAGTCATGTAGCAACAACATAAACTTTTATTACCAAAAGTAGAACAAATTACACAAAAATTAATATCTAAAGCAACAGAGCCGCAATAATACAATTGTATATGTCCAAATAAATGCAAAACTAACTTCAAATTATCTCGATTTAGCAGAAACCAATGACACAGATGACACGGTAAAAGAATTTGAATATGTTGACTATCTCGGTGAAAATTCGAATGAACCAAATCAGTCTGGTGTTAGAATATTTAATTCTCGAGACATGGTTTTAATGCTGCTGCAGATGTAATTGTGATAGATTTTCTTATAGCTAATGCTGTCAAGATTGGTATAGCCGCTCCATCTGCAGATGCTAATGCAGATGCTACTAGATTCGCACGTATTACAGCTTGTAATAATCATGGCATTATACCACCAGGATCGATGTTAAATTTGATTAATAACCGAATTAGCGTAAGAAATATACTTAAGATTAATGGTTATGTTAAGAAAAAAGAATTTGCAACAGGATCACGTCAAAGTACAATGTTTAGTGTTGTCGCGATTACAATAAAGTATTTAGTAGAGTTAAACATACGCTTTTTAAAAATCGGCCAGAATAAATATATTGTTTGTTCAGAACTGGCGTGGCTGATGTACAGTTTATCTTGAACAACCATGAATTGTGGGTCCCACGACTAACTCCGTCAATCACAAAAAAAGGGGCAGAATTAAACGATATGCTATAAAAACACACAAACAATATATTTTCAGTAACATAAATATATCAAACATCGGTTCCAAAGACTATTGATTACATACGGTAATTCAATTCACAGCTACTTCAAGTGAACAACTACCTCTACAAATATTTTTTATTGTATTTCAACAGCAGGAACGACGCTGTAACCAACAACAAAATAATGCAATATTTGATATCGCCGATATTAGACCAATAAACATTAGAAAATATTCAAAGCAATATCTGGAACGAGCAATATAATATAATTTTGGAGATGACGCTAAAAATATTACTAGACCGTGCATGTATCGCATGGACGAAATGCTGCAATATCAGGACGTTGGAGATGGACCTCAGATTTCATTAGAAAAATTTCATACACTTTGATTATTTTATATTTTTTTGATCTTAGTATGCATAGCCATCGTGTATGACCAGAACGTTAATACTAAATATTTTGACAGTACTTGGTACATGAGGATCATCATCAGCAATTGGAGCAGTATCTGGCGCAACGAATAAAGCAGTTTAAGGTCATGGAATAAAGAAAAGTTTTGTCCAAAGATAGATATAATGCCTAATGCAACGCATCGACGTAAAGAGCAAAATGAAAGACATCAATGAAAAGAACACGAATGAGGCGAACAAGGGCGGATTTATAGAAGCGTTGAGGCGTTTGTACCGGGAAGTCTATTGACAAATCTGTTTGAAATAGTTCGAGCACTAACATTGCCGGGAACTCAATCGTTTTAAGTAAATTTGACCTACTTGATAAACTGAGAAAAGTAGATAAAACATTCTTTGGGGTTTATTCTAAAGATAAACTTAGCGCAAGATATTCTATCTCTAAAGGTGTCGCAGATAGGGGTTAACACAGCTGCGATAAAGCAATGTTAGATGTAATATGAAACTTGTAAATAATGCGAAAGCGAGATGACCAAAGGCTGGTGCAGCGTTTATTGGAGCAAAATATAAACTCGGACGTGGTAAGAATGAATTATATAATGATTTTGCCTCAAAGCTATACAAACCTGAACCAAATAGTTTATGCGACGTAAGGTGGTCGCAGATGCCGTTAACGTAATATGAACAATATATTGTGGTGTTTGTTATTACGTGATAAAGAATCGTGCTCTGTAACAAAGAGAAGAGTGAAAGCCATCAAGATTTGTATATTTTAAAATAACATTTTATTTCTCTAGACATCAATTTAAAAATTGGTACATAGGACTTTCAATCTCCGAATATATTACAAAATGTAATCCTGAAAATGAAAACAAAAGTCATATTACTTAATAGTGCTATAAGAATACAGGTTCGAATCCGACGACGTACAAATATAGATGGTGATATATTCAAATGTGGTCCAATGTAAGAATAACAATAATTCCCGAGTTGAATTAAAGTGTTTGTTTCCGAAAAACTCCCAGAACAATCTTCCATAAATATCTTACAGAATGTTTTATAAAAAAGTAAACTTGTTGAGTTTCCAGATAATTAAATATTAAATCCAAAATCAGACAACGAACAAACAATCTTGGCAACTAATTGAAAGATACAACGTTTTTTCAAGGTTCCGAATGCCTCTGTCCAAATAAACATTAGGAATGCGTATTTAGAACCCAAAGCCTCATTTGAAGTCTCGCGAGATTGGTCATGTGGTCTTTTAACTATTTTTGCCACGTTTGCCAGTATGAATCAACTTACAAACCAATCATAAAGCGGTTGTTTTCAAACAGTGATCATGCAAAGAAAGTATGCCCGTGACCAATCATTTTAGCTTCGTGTTGACACTATTACCAGGGGAAGACGGACTCATGATAAATCTCACGTGATACATCTTAGTCTTGAATAAACAAACTTTGTGATAAAAGTATATCTCACTACTAAAATAAAACTTTGAATCGGATAAAAATATTCATCTTAATTAAATACAATGAAACAAAATGACATTAAAAGAATTTTAAACCTTACACATAAGCAATTTAATCATATATATATATATATATATATATATATATATATATATATATATATATATATATATATATATATGTGTGTGTGTGTGTCTGTATATATGTGTCTATATATACACATATATATCAGAAAGTTTCTTTATCAGGTTTATATCGTATTTCCTTTTATCTAATTATAAATAATATCTAGCGAAACGAAATCTCCCGATGTAAAATATCAACAAAAGGTTAATATATTAAATTACAAAGAAACAACTAAGGCAGTTCAAAAATGTTTGTCAAGTTATAGCGCTAATGTAGTTATTGTTATTATATCTCAAGTGACTCTGATAAAATTCTGCTAATAGTAGCAGAAAAACTACAATTAATGATAGCGCATCAATAACATTACAATTCGATAAAGCCGATATTCTTATGTTCGTCCACTGCTTTCTTAGTAAAACAGAATTCAATAATATCATTAATTATCATATTCGAAACTAAATTTGTCAAATGTTAATGTTGAAGTTACTGATATGGTTTTTCTGTTTGCAACATCTTGTATTAATTATCTGTCACTTTCAAAATATTTTGCAATAGCTGTCATTGATTTGAGTTTCACTTCACCAGTTTCAAGAATTGTTGAAACAATTGGTGTAGCAAATCTACTATCACCAGCAGTTCCTCTTCTACTATTTTCTCTTGGTGTTACCATATCTGAAGTTTCCAGAAGATTGTCAGATTTTATGCTGTTAATATAATTAATAACCAAATTATTTGAAATAGCGCCATGAAAAATTTCATTAAAAACCTATGTGATAGATTACTAACTAGGTCAGTATTAATTACTCTAACAGCTACTATAAGATATGCACTTTTTGTAAATTGCCTAATATGATTTTGATTTTTATGTCTAATAATTTTTCGATCATTGGCCCCATTTAAATCAAATAATGTATGAGGTTTATACTCATTTTGTACTGCTAAATTTTCAATACTTTCATTAGTAATTGAACCATTTACTCGATATGCTCGCTGTCGTTCTTGAACATCATCAAATAACAAAGTATAAATAAAATTGTTTCTAATCATTTAGATTCTTTCGCTATTATCTCCACTGGCACTTATTATCATACCAGCTGGAGTTGATTTCCATATAGATTATTTTACATTTATGTTATAAACTAAGCAACGTGCATTTCCAGCATATAAGTATATATCTCAGAATTGGCATTATTAAACTATTAAGATTTGATATCTCTAATTCATATAATTAAACAAAATCAATTAAATATAAAATATACTACATATGATGGTAAAGAGCCAAGAAGAGCATTATTAAAGCAGATAAATTGTTTGTTCATTTCTTGGCTATGATAACAGTTACAAATTGTATAATCAAAATGTTTAAGCAAATTTTTTACTTATTTTTTAAAATCTTTTGCAACTTGTTATATCAAAAGAACTTGCAGTTTATAACAGTATCAAACTAATAGTTTAGTATCACATGATTTTCTGAAAGTTACATGCAATCTAAAAAGATATACTTGATATAATATTTGTAAATACTCGTTTTGCCAGCGAAATTTCAGAACCATATCTAACAGCTAAATCACGCAAAATATTAACTAGAACAAATATTGCCATGAGATACATCAAGAAATAAAATTAAAATTATAGTAATTTGCTGCATCAGAATCGGGTTGAAATTTGAAAAGATCAAAGAAGTTTAATTTTACACAGTAGGATATAATGTACATTGTGGTAGCGGCGCTAATAGCGTTGCCAATGGTGATCTCTCTGAACAAATAAAAACAAAAAACGTATAAAAGTCAGAAACAACGATAAACAATGTTTTCGCTGGTCAATTTTATCTGCAAAACATCCTCAAAATGATCACCCTGACAGAATCGAGAAGTATATGCCATAACAGGATGAGATAAATTTTATTGGAATAACTTGACCAGTAGCCGAAAAACATATCAAAGTTGGAAAAACAAAACAAATTTCCAGTGAATGTTTTCGGACAAGATGAAGAGAAAAATATTTACCCCAGATATATTTCAGTAAATAATAAACAAAAGACAATAAAGTTATTATTTTTTCGGGGACATTATTGCTGGATAAAATATTTTAACGGCTTAGTTGGCAGCCATTGTAGAAAAAATAAAACACAAGACATATTTGTTTATAGATGCATACAGGGTGTTCTTAAGATGGAACACTGTTGCATCTCAGAGTATCAATGTTCAAAGAATGACAATGCCTAGCGAAGAATTAAAAGTGTTCCAATTTAAAAATTATGATCATATCGTGTTTGTTATTTATGCTTAGTTTGAGTATCTATCTGTTCTTGTGGTTGGAGCAGAAAATAATCCGAATAAATCAAGTAAGAGACAAATACACGTCACTTGGAGAAGCGAAAACCAAAATTATGATAAACACCCTCATGGAATTCCTAGTTGTTGATGAATGCGCCCTAAACTCTGGTTCAGAAGCTGACCTGCAACGCAGCGTCGACAAGTGCTCCAACTCCTGTCCAAATTTTGGTCTCACCAGCAAGAAGAATGAAGTTCAGTATCAGCTGGCTACTGGGAAGGTTTATGTTGAGTCCAACATCACCGTCAGCGGTCAAAACTCAACATAGTGAACCGCTTCACCTTCCTTGGTTGCCACTGTGTTGACGACGAGGTTAACCTCTGCATTGCCATTCGGCAGATTGTATACCAACTTCTGGAACAGAAGGAGCATCATCATCCAGACCAAACTAAAGGTCTACATGGCAGTTGTGCTCCTCACATTACTTTATGCATAGGAAACTTGGATGGTGTACCAACGGCACGCCAAGAAGTTGAATCTTTTTCAGACAGGTACCCTTAGTAAAATCCAGAATATCAAGAAGCAGGACAAGGTTCCAGACACTGAGGCACTCACCCAAGCTGATCTTTCCAGCATCCACAACATCATGACGAATTCTCAGCTACGCTGGGCGGGATACTTTGTGCGCATGCCAGACCACCGGCTGCGTAAGAAACTGTTCTATGGTGAGCTACAGCAAGGACAGCGATGTAACATTTGCTTATATTTTGTTACGTTGTTTATCACAACGTTTGGCTAATGCAGGGTATTTGTCAATTTTCGGACTGTCTGTTTGTCTGTAATGTAAAACTGTATCAATGAAATTCATCTCAGCGTCTAATTATGTAAGGACTTGACTAAAGTCATACACGTAGAGTATTATCGATTATTTCACTGCATAGTATGTTTCTAATGTATATAGCTCCGATGTATTTGGCGTACATGAGATTTCGCTTTAAAGTAAAACCCATTCGTATAGTTTATCGATTATTTCATTGCAGAGTCTGCAATGTATACAGCCGTTGCGTTGCATTCATCTTACATTAGAATTTCGTTTGTCTGTACAAACAGATTGAGATAGAAAATATATTGTAATCAATTATTTCTCGATTGCTCTCTTGGTTCTGGATAGAAATTCATCATCATCTTAAATAAAAGTTTGGAGGAGGGTGGCATATGAGACAAATAATTTTGAAAAGAGGTATTTGAGGTGGTGAAAAAAGTCAGAATATATTTATTTTAGATGGGAGAGGGATCTGGTCTAGAATGTTTTGGCTGAGCATTGTCATTTTCGTCTACTTCATGTCATCTTCGACGGCATGTTAGTAGAAGACGAAGAAGTAATTGATTACGAAACTCAATGCCCATTACGTGGCCTTGTTTAAAAGTTATAAAAAAAATCACAAGTGCAAGCGTTAACCCACAGCCAGTCTCATAGAAGTCTTACGATGGTCAAGGCATCTTTCATCAAACCAAACGCTCTTTTTGAATGAACAAAATAGCATTAATGAAATTGGGTATCCCCTCATCGACACTCAAACCAAAAAGCAAATCATTTTGAAACCTGGAAGTAGTGGTTATCTAGGAGGTATCACCATTCACTCCCTTTTAAAATGGGATCCCAGTGCCCCAAGTCATCCCCAATAAAAAAGTCACTCACTCATCCCAAGTAAAAGAGCATTAATGTCAAGACCAGATCCCAGACCCAGAAAAAAGTCCCAAGAAAAAACCCCAGAAACCAGCACTGCGGCACTGCTGCCAGGACCACGACCGGAAACGATGGACTCTGTTGCCTTAGGCTCTTCCACTTCTCCGTTGCTTGTGATGCCAGCCAAACCAAATTTGACAAACGTCTTTCCTAATTGGATAAAACTGGAAACACGTTTCTCCAGGAACTTCTCCTTTTATTACCTTATTTTCTTCTCTCTTGTTTGTTACATAGTTTACATGATTTATCCATGCAAGAAATGTCCCGATTTAGACGGTTGAGAACCTCTCAACGTCGAGTGATGTCTGCTATGAAGATGATACGACGGACCGACAAGCAGTGGCGACTCATCCCACCAATATAAAATTGACCTGGGATAAATGATGGGTATCAGTGTTTTTTGTGCTCACCAACAGTATCGCCGTTTCCCTGTCGAAAGAGGAAAAGGATAAAGAAAAGGACAGTGTCATTGTTTAACCCCGCATCCGAAAATTCGCAATTCGCTTAGCCAAGTATCGATGTTTACCAATGAAAAGACCCAATTGTCCAAAGAAAAAGAGGATCAACTAAAGGGGAGGATTTTGTTGGCGATTATGCAATATTCAAACAGGTTATCAAACAGACTAATTACAAATAATATAACGTACTCAAAAATACCTCCAAAACTTCAGATAAAAGGACGTTTGAAAATACATCCACGTCGAAAGAGGAAAAGGATAAAGAAAAAGACAGTGTCTTTGTTTAACTCCGCATCCGAAAATTCGCTTAGCCAAGTATCGATGTTTACTAAAGAAAAGACCCAATGGTCCAAAGAAAAAGAGGAGCAACTAAAGGGGGGGATTTTGTTGGTGATTATGCGATATTTGAACAGGTCATCAAACAGATTAATTACAAACAATATAACGTACTCAAAAATACCTCCAAAAATTCAGATTAAAGGACGTTTGCAACGACATCCACGTCAATATATTTTGTGCATGCACTGTAACAATGATTTCACCTTCCAGAAGTCATCCCTATTCCACCCAAAAAGGAAAGAGAAGAAAAGGACTATCTCCTCGTTTAGCCAAACATTGGGACGTATTTTCAGTTCTATTCAAAGTTCCTCTACTCGTACGAAAACAACTCATTGAAACAGCCTCGAAGGAAGTCGCTAATACCGTATGCGAATTTTACCTGAATATTTACCCCGGCATCGACACGTTCTTCGCCAAACGGTGAGAAAGAAAAAGATTTTGGCACAACGCGCAGGAAATGTACATCTGTTCTTAGCACCCATGTTAAAAGCATCATTGGTAACAATGATTGCATGGCTCATGACTGAAGCTGCTTCACACATGGGTCAAAGATCTAATGGATAAATAACATAAAAGTGGCCTCAGTTGTGAAAAGATCTGAGACGTTTACTTTGAAAAGTGATGTAAGGACGAAAATTGACATTATTCCCTTACAAATGTTAGCTGGAATTCCATCGTTAGCAAGAATAGCACACTCTTCATTTATCAAGACAGACGCATCCCCACGGATTCCTTAGGAATAATAGGAACGTCAAGTCCTTGGTCTTTGAAACGCCATCAGTGGATTCCATTCCTAATAAGACTGCAGCTTCCTTATTGTACCTTTCCGTTCACACACAAACAATAAGAACTCAAAGCTTCGGTTAAAAAAATGATACCACTTTTCCTCGACGGAAGCGTAAAATAAAGATGGAAAACCGGAAGTGAAAGAATAAAGCAAAATTAAAGCCATTTTATTACCAGCATCACCATCACTATATTTGACTTCAACTCCTGTGGCACGTCGAATATGTAAAGCCGTTTACAATCCACCACCTCACTTCAGCCAGAGTAGCATCAGTGAAGTGTGGGTGACTTGCTAAAGAGAGAGAGAGAGAGAGAGAGAGAGAGAGAGAGAGAGAGAGAGAGAGAGAGAGAGAGAGAGAGAGAGAGAGAGAGAGAGAGAGAGAGACCTATTAGAGAATTTGTTAGCCATCATTTACTACGATCCAGCGCATTTGACCTAAAGTTTCAAGAAATCGAACCCATGTGGATGGCATTGATTACCAATGGCTAGCCGATTTAACCGATGTGTCTCATTGAGCCACCAACATTCGTAGCTAAAAATAATTGTTTTATATCATAGACACTTTCCAAATTTGCCTCGGTTGTGCCATTTACTTCAAAATCGAGATTGATTATTGCGAGACCTAAACCTGGTGTTGAAACAAAAGCGGTTGTCACCCTCTTCGATGATAAAACGACACCGAACGTCTGAACAAAGCCTTCCAAAGCCTTTCAAAAAGAATTAAAGAAACAAAAATATTCATTGTTCCACGAACATGAATCCAGGAACCATTGCCAGCATCGTGGAAAGTTTTCAACATACTTTGAAAGAAAAGCGTATGGAAATACACCCTCTCAAGTTTATCGACGTCTTAACACACTGACTGTTGCTGCCCCAACGTAAGGTGGAGTATTGAAAGGAAAAAGTTAGGTGGAGTGTTGACATTGGAGATTGGATGCCTAATGGCAAACCTAAACGCACTTCAAACAAAAATTTCTTACCTATCTGGACCACTAAATTGTTTTGCGTCACGCGTCACTGAACGAGAGCTTGGCCATCAGCCTATCATCCATAAATTGGAAGACATGAACCGAGAATTGTTAAAAAGAGTATTTTCCTTGCCAGGATTACAACAAATGACCAAAAGAAGAATACGAAGTGTACTACATTGAAAGCATTTTAAATCAAAGAACCCGTAAAGTGGCAAAACGTCGTGTCAAAGAAGTCAAAGTACATTGGAAAGGATATCAACCTCAATTTTGATTCTTGGATCGAGGCTTCGCAAGTCATCAACAATAAACTGAAGTGACCATCATGCCATTCAACAAAGCCTGAACAACAACAATGACCATTCCTTATCCGTGCTCTTTTGCGCTTTTTGTGCAAGATCGACAAAAGCAACTTTTGTGTGTGTGGTGTGGAGAACGTGTCCCTAGAATGCAAATCGTCTAATCTTTGTGGTGTATTCTGTCATCGGTGCTGCTATCACCATTTAAGTTGGCAACAAGGAGACAAACAAATGTGAATCATTTTACTGAGCAGTTTCATCGGTAATCTTCTAGCCAATACCACCCTGAAATACTCCAACTGTTACAACGTGAGTCTTGTGATCAACATCAGTCACACTCCCAAAATTCACCACCGAAACAACAAATAGCCGTGTTTTGGACATTCCTCTGACTTCAAGTGACCACGCGGAGGGGAGAATTCTGAAATTACGAATGGACGTGTTTTCCCACAATATTTTGTAATGTTGCATGACCCACTCATTTTAATTGGATCACGAAGGCAGTTGGAAAGTTGGTTTTGGTAGAAATGATTCACTCTACACGAAAAAATCACTGAAAATGAAAATATGTTCAAAGTTGAAGTTGTGAACGACCAAGTGAAACATTACTTGAATGAAAACGAAACTGGATTTAAATAACCACTAGCACCCGATACCCCTACATGTTATTATTTTAACGGTGATCATTTGGTGGACACGATTGCTTCCAAATTCAATGTTCTAATTGGCAAAGCCTTGGACAAAGCTAAACAAAGTATCGCCATCAAGTACCATACGGTAGCTCGCCGATTGTAGATGACATTTTAGGATGCCAAAATGTTGTCCATTTCATTTGTATTGACTTATTTGACCTTTTTGTGTGACGTCAAAGTGATCATGGGTACAATTATACCATCCATCACAAATAACTTGACTTTTTCGAAGCTTGTACGTCAACCTGTAGAAATGAAACAAGGATTGAACTTGATCTTTGTGTATTCTGATATGGCGGAGTACAAAGTTGTGGGACACATCCGCGCCATTATTGCGAGTCATTTATTTCAAAGCTTATTCTGCCACAATGAATGACGAGGAAGGTGGAAACACGAACCACTTTAATCCGAATTTGTACATTCTCACCATTTAGCAGTCAGTAAGTCGTATTTTGACAGTGTCAATATTGGTATAAAATGACATCTGGTACACAGTATTCCATTCTCCAAAGGTAAAGTCACTGTGAGACTTCATTTCCAAACACGATTCTGTAACGACTTGTAAGTCATGTAGCGAGATAAGCTGAAAACTGCATTTCGTTCGTTGGCGCCCATTTTGGTCACTCAATAATTCCACATCTTGAAAGATACTGCTTTGAATCAAGACAAAGAATTTGTCCAAAATGTCATCATCGACAAATAAAATCCCAAAGAATCCTTCCTGAGAGCAGGTAAAAATGCTTTGCGTTTTGCTTCAAACTGAAAAATACATTTTGGCCCGAGTGGAAACTCTTATTGACGACTTTAGCCCACATCGAATTTAAAATCAAAATCAGCTTGAAGATTAGATCAATCTAATATGCAGTTACATTTACCTAAAAGTCAAAATGATCCAAATGGGCGATACCACTCCGGGAACCGATGCTAGAGTAGCTCCCGTCAACAATTTCATTCATTCGATGTTCAGCGAAGTGTATTTGCACTTCAATAACTAGAATGCATTTGTGACCTGATATTTGCAGTGTTTGATATGAAAAATAGATTGTACAGAAGACGTCAACAAATATATTTTCCTGTCGGATTTATATCCTATGTATGCTACGTAAAGATGTTGTGGTTGGATAAAGATCTGTCACTTATGAGATCCATTCATGCCCAGATTATTACGTGAACAGAGGCGAGTTTATTTACTTCGTTAATTTAACATTTAAATCAAACAGTTATATACAGCGGATTCTATTTTATATTTATGTTACTTATATACGCACCCACATCCCCGCTATCCTTTAGTTTTAATCCTTATTGTCGTTCTTGTCTGGTAGTTGTATTCCATTTTTCTTATGATTACATTGTTAAACATGACCCAATGAACCCATTTGGGAGAAACATATATATTATGGGACAGCCGGTATAATATTTCCTCAATTTCCATTTGTAAATCGAGTTTAAAAAATGGCCGTCGAAACATTGTGATTCAAATCAAAACATTCTAGAAGTCGGGGTTAAAAACATTTGTCCACCTTCCCAGCCAAACAGTAAAGAAAATACCTCACAGTAATTTCATGGGCTTATTTGGACTAATCAGAATCACATAAAGTGATATTTTAAGGTGTAGTAATATCAAACATATAAAACTTTACATACTATAGGAAAACTCATACCTGCTAGGTGATACATATTTTTATGCGTTAGATTATCAGTCTATGTGTGGTGGTTTATTATTTCTCGTAGATTAAAGAATAAAGATCGCTGACTGTCTGGAAACATTTATCTGAAAAATTGATTGACGGATTTTTAAAGTGGGCATCTACAGTGATATTGTTTCCAAAAATGATTAGTTTCATTGCTTTAATGGGTTTCTTCTTGAACAGTTCGTAAATAGAACGGAAAGTGTGCTTTGCCGAGTTTGCCACAAACGTATTGTTTGTTTTCTAAATTTTGTTTTTATCTCGCCCAGTCACTCGGATGACTGTTTACTGTAGCAGAATTATATATTTGTAGCCAAAAATGATTAGAAGCATACATTTGGCTGCTTTTGCTGAAATGGTTGGCAAGATACATACTGTTTTCATTCATTGCTAACATAACATATGATCGCTTTGAACTGTGATTGATACCTCTGTCAACTATCTTGGGACATCACAGTATGAGCTACACACAATCAATTAACAGTTAACAAGATTAATTTCAGGGCATGACTTTTATTCAACCTGTGGTAGCAACATACATATATCCTAAAGTCAAATATCCAAGTGAAATTAAGCTTTTTTGAGTCAATTAATTGTCTAAAACAAGAAAAGCAGTTCCCTTTAGATGAGTTTGCCCTCTGGGTCTTTTGACAAATCGGCTAAATCTGGTCTAAACAGATTAAATTAGATTTTGTGGTGTGGCTACATTCGTTAAGTCCCTAACGTAGTAGATAGCTTGAGAAGAGTATTAAAGTAAGCCGCTTCGTCTTATAAAACTATTAAGAAATAAAGAAGACGGAATGTGTCCAAATTTACCTGGAAATTTCTCTTCAGTAAAATTGGAATCGTTCAGAGCCATGCTCAGACTAATCAGTTAGCAACTAGGAAAGGCAACAATATAGTTTGTAATAAATCATTTAGGGAGTTAATTAATCAATAAAAAAACAGCTAGTCAGATATTTACTTAATCAAACAATGACAAATATAAGATAGTTTTCCAGCTTTATATTGACAATTTTAATACATAAGAAAGCAATCCAAATGCTCTGTTATTAACCTGAAGACTGAAAATGAAAACACTCAAATGATATAAGTTACTTTTTGTGTGACAAAGAAATAATTAAACTACAAAGCTATCGAAAAAGTGATGAAAATAGAATCAGGGAAACCACAATGACATTTTAAGTTTAAAGTATTATACGACATATAAGTACAGATTCCTTTTCTTGTGATACGATTCTATAATAATCGCAATTCCATATCAAAAGATGATCAAATCTCAAGGTTTGATGATTTATACAAATATATATTTTGTTTATTTTATGATATCAGTTGAGGTCGCATGTCAATGTTTTGTAATGTACATTTGTGAGTACTGTAAAGTGTATGCAAATACATATCTACAATTGCTAAAGTTTTTATTTATGTGACCCAGCTTGGCCCATGGCAACCAACAATTCAACAATGGCTACTGAGAAACATGGACATCTGTGTATCAACAAGAAAGTTAACAACTGAGTATTGATAAATACTTTACGAGCTTCATTCACATTACAATATGAATTGATTGATTGATTTATTGTTGCTGCTGCAGAGTTTAATACTATTTTTAGTACAAGATAGGCTATACATGAAGGCCAGTATAAATGCTTGTTGAAGAACCACGGAAATCCCCGGACAAAAAAAAAAGACCCACAAAAAGCTACTGACATGTAGAAAATGAATTGAAGAAAACGGTCACTGCTATGAAAGCACTGTTATAGCAAACTTCAACGTATAACCGAGGTAAACATATCTATAATTTTATTCACTAGAGCACAATAATGGCTCCTATTCACTGTTACTATTGCTATATTTATGGTTAATGTCAATTATATTTACAATTAGCAGAATTATGATACATAACACTCGTATTTGTTACCGCAATAGTGTAGTTTATTAAGTTATGATTGATATTAATACATATTATCAGCATATCACATTTATGGTAGAAAATTGTATCACATTACTGGTTGTTATGCTGTAGGATTTGTATCGTTTGAGTTTTCAACAAATGGGTGTTAACATACGTTTAAGGGAGTTTCTTGTCCCTTTACTATGTTAGACACAAATGAAACATGAGTCAATTTCATGTTGTTATTCTTGATGTTTTCGGGTGTGGTGGGGATGGTAGTTGCGATTTGTATTATTTTTTAAATTAATAACCGTATATAAAAAAGCAAACGCATGACTGAGAATTATCTCATAAACTACTTTACAAACAGTAACCATTTTGTAATACAATTATAATATTTTGGATACGATTATGCTAGTTTTTTAATACTTTAATTATTTTAGTCCTTCGATGTACAGGATGAGAGAAAAAGCAGTAAAAGTATTACTACATTATGATAATTGCATCATTTCTCACACAGTTCTTTAGCTCTTGCAAACACAAATGCATGTAATTTTGTTAATAATATTTGTTCCACAGATCATGCTATTGCCGAGGGAGTCCACAAGGATAAAAAGATGAACCCTGAACGACAAGAAAAATTAAGCTTGAATGAGGTATATTTTTCCAGATAGAACGTTCTGCACTAAAAAAACTGTTTGCTTCAAAATCATATATCCTTTAGACAATGTACTTATCAACGGAATAATTTCTAAGTAGATTTCAGTCAAGGAAATAAATAAGGATATTATTGTATAGATCGTTTTAGTATACACCGATTTCAGCCTTAATTTTATCGATGTAGACATACTGTCCTGCAATAGAAATATCCATTCTGAAAATAACAAAACGTTAAAGAAAGTTCTCAAGAAATGGTCCGTCTATAATCATAAATTACTAGAATTCTTAAATCGTTAAATACGTATCTCCATATTTTTTATCTTTACACTGATGTATAAGCTTCCTCTGGGTTCCAAGGGTTGTTATCGCCGGGGGCGGTTGTGGGAGATAAGCACTCACTTACCCTAGAAATCCCCCAATGGCTTGCGTCAGTGATAGCCTCTGACAACCAAATCCAGCTCGAGGCCTTCACGGGTGGCCTAACTACTAAGCCCGGCGAAAACTGTTTAAACTAACTGGAGAATGGATGGCAGGCAAATTTCTGGCGCCTCAAAACCAGATGCTTCGGGCAGATGGGGCCCGTTAACCTTGGGTGGTAGCCCGTCTAGGAAAAGGTAAACTTTGATTTCAAACCTTAGCTGCCTTGCGACTATACCCTTACATGGGAAAGGCTAAGCGAGTAAAGCCCAACAGAAAATCCGGAGACGGAGTCCCTAAGGCGACTATTCACTGCATTTAGTGACCTCTCGGCAACTCCTGCGACGCCGCTGGTGCCATGACATATCGGCTTGTCCTTTCCCTTCGATCCATCAGCTGCGTGGAGAGGGGGAGTCAGTTGCATGGGCAACAGCTGATTCTCCATATAACCTTGCCCAGGCTTGCGCCCTGGAGAGGACACTCCAGCTTCGCTTCACAGCGTTGACACAACACGGGAAGCAACAGTTACCGGTTATAAGTCACCACTCAATTGGCGTAGAGTTAGACGCCAGGGGTTACTTCCGACAGTGGGAGAGACCAACAGATCTCATTGGACAGCTATCGCCCGCTTCAAGCTGGGCAGCCCCCAGCCAATAAGGTGCCGTCCCGCCACAGCTCGCCTGCCTTGCTGGGTGCGTAGGGCTTAAGATACGCGAGTGCCTGACAAGCGGGCTGCAACTACAGCACCAAGAAAAAACAAACGAAAAACAACGAAATCAACAATCCTCAAGCTAGGTACCTGGAACGTCCGGACTATGCTGACAGGGCTTTCAGATGATCTCCAGGCAATCAGTGATGTTCGGAAGACTACAGTCATCAACGACGAACTCTCAAGACTCCATGTCGATATCGCCTCACTTCAAGAGACACGGCTACCAGATTCTGGGTCCCTCAGAGAAAAGAACTACACGTTCTTCTGGCAAGGAAAGAGCTCAGACGAAGTTAGGGAGTATGGTGTTGGTTTTGCTGTCAGAAACTCTCTGCTGGCTATGATAGAACCCTGCCAACAAGGAAACGAAAGACTGCTATCTCTTCGCCTCCACACCACAACCGGGCTAGTTAATCTCATCAGTGTTTACGCTCCTACACTCAGTGCCACCACAGATACCAAGGATGAGTTTTACAACGAGCTCGACTTGCTCATCGACAATATTCCGAAGGAAGAGAACTTGATATTACTGGGCGACTTTAACGCTAGGAGGGTGTGTGCCGTTCACGACTCCTGGCCTTTGTGTCTCGGCAAGTTTGGCATTGGGAAGATGAATGAAAACGGGCATCGTCTACTAGAAATGTGCTCGTTCCACAACCTCAGCATCACCAATTCATTTTTTTCAGACAAAACCACAGCACAAAGTGTCTTGGAGGCATCCCCGATCCAAACACTGGCATCAGCTGGACTTGATTATCACAAGACGTTCAGCCATGAAGGGTGTGCAGCTTATTCGTACATTCCACAGCGCTGACTGCGACACCGATCACTCTCTAGTCTGCTGTAAATGTAAGCTTCAACCAAAGAAGATCCACCACTCTAGGCAAATGGGTAAACCACACATCGATGTGAGCAAGACGTCATATCCAGAGAAGGCTGAAGAATTCACTTACGCCCTCTCCAAGGCGTTCAGTTAAGAACCTCCCTACGGCAGTGCCAAAGAGAGATGAGACAACATCAGAGATACTGTGTACAGTGCAGCCACAAGAATCTTTGGTAAGAAGCAGACAAAGAACAATGACTGGTTTGACGCCAATTCCGCCACACTCATGCCAGCAATAGAAGAGCGTCGCAGTGCCCACCTGGAATTCAAGCGTTCTCCCTGCGTGAGGACACTACATGCATACAGGTCTACCAGAAACAAAGTGCAGAGGTTAGCACGGCAATGCGCTAATGAATACTGGCTTCTACTCTGTCAGAGCATCCAGTCAGCAGTAGACAACGGAAACAGCAGAGGCATGTATAATGGCATAAAGTAAGCAATGGGTCCAACGAAGAAAGTGATAGCTCCACTGAAGTCTTCTGCAGGAGATATCATTCATGACAAGAACAAACAGATGGAGCGCTGGGTGGAGTACTATTCCGAACTGTATTCCAGAGAGAATAACGTGACCAACAATGCCCTCAACGCCATTGAAAACCTCCCTTGTTTAACCAAACTGGATGAGAAACCTACTGTGACAGAACTAAAGCTAGCATTAGAGAAACTGACAACAGGTAAAGCCACAGGAAAGGATGGCATCTCAGCAGAAGTCATCAAATGTGGCGGCAGTGTGCTGTTCACACACCTTTATGATCTTCTCTGCCAGTGCTGGGATGAAGGTGCAGTGCCTCAGGACATGAGAGACGCCAACATCATAACCCTGTATAAGAACAAGGGCGACAGAAGTGACTGCAACAACTACAGGGGCATATCACTTCTCAGCATCGTGGGTAAAGTCTTCGCTAGAGTCATTCTGAACAGACTGTAGCCGCTTGCCGACAGAGTGTATCCAGAGTCTCAGTGTGGGTTCCGCGCAGAGTGGTCCATAATCGACATGATCTTCTCCATCAGGCAACTGCAGGAGAAATGCAGGGAACAACACAGACCCCTCTTCCTGTCTTTTATAGACCTCACCAAAGCATTCGATCTGGTCAGCAGAGACGGACTCTTCAAATTCCAGACGAAGATTGGATGCCCTCCAAAGCTGTTAAGCATGATCCAGTCCTTCCATGTAGACATGAAAGGCACAGTGCAGTATGATGGCTCATCGTCCGAACCATTCAATATCCACAGCGGAGTGAAACAAGGCTGTGTCCTTGCCCCCACGCTCTTTGGCATCTTCTTCGCTGTCCTGCTTAAGTACGCATTTGGGACGTCCACAGAAGGGATCTACCTGCACACGCGTTCAGACGGCAGACTGTTCAAACTGGCACGACTGAAGGCAATGAGCAAAGTAAGGAAAGCAACCATTAGGGACATGCTCTTTGCAGATGATGCTGCTATAGTCACTCACACAGAAGCTGAACTACAACGCCTGATGGACCGCTTTGCTATAGCATGTGATGAATTCGGGCTGACCATTAGCCTAAAGAAAACCAACGTGATGGCTCAGGACGCAGACTCTCCCAGCATAACCATTAACAACTACAAACTAGAAGTAGTCAGTGAGTTCACTTACCTTGGCTCTACCATCACCAACAACCTCTCACTCGATGCCGAGCTCAACAAGCGAATTGGAAAGGCGTCAACAACTCTCTCTCTAGATTGTCGAAGAGAGTGTGGAACAACAACAGGCTGACAATAAACACTAAGATCACCGTGTACCGTGCCTGCGTGCTTAGCACTCTTCTGTATGCCAGCGAAACTTGGACCCTGTACGCCTCTCAGGAGAAACGACAAAGCGCCTTTCACATGCGTTGTCTCCGTCGCATACTTGGGATCACCTGGAGCGATCGTGTGACAAAGAACGAGGTGCTACAAAAAGCCAAAATTCCCAGCATGGTCACACTCCTCTGCCAACGTTGCATCAGATGCCTGGGTCATGTGCATCGAATGGATGATGGACGGATCCCCAAAGACCTTCTCTACTCTAAGCTTGCCTAAGGCAGAAGATCAATAGGACGGCCACATCTTCCCTTCAAGGATGTCTGCAAGCAGGATATGAAAGCTCTTGGAATAGAGGTCAACACCTGGGAAGAGCTTGCCCTCGACAAGTCCAGCTGACGACATGCTCTGTACACAGGTCTGAAAGCCAGCGAGGAAAAGTTACGACAGCTCGCTGATGACAAAAGATCTCAGAGGAAGAGGATGCAGTTCCAACCAAGACCTGAGTCATACTTCAAGTGTAGCAACTGCAGCAAGGATTGCCACTCCCGTGTGGGACTTTATAGTCACAGAAGACGCTGCACAGCTACAAACTAGGACACCTTTCATGGGCGCATTTTCATCGTCTCTCGAGACTAACGGAAGCCAACCAACCAAGCTTCCTCTGTAGATTCACAAGAGTAATTACTCCCACAGGAGTGAAAGTCAATTATATGTATAATCTTGTCATGCATATATAAACAATGTTTGCTACTTATGGCCTTAAAGGTACGACGCAGGAAGCCCCTGCACATTGGGATGGACGCTATGGTCAGTATTAACTGTATGCAGAAATTTCTTGCTGAATAGGTGTATTTATTATTATATGGATGATATACTAGTAGTTTCAGAACTATGTATCAGGGATAAATTCTTAAGAGTAGGGATTGATGAATCTCTACATCAGCAAAGATTCCAGAACGTCATTTAATGACACTACAGTTGTTGATTATACAGTAGCTGAACGTTCTCGATATTGTTAGTACACATTTCTTGCATATGAACACGATAATTTTCGCATAAAAATTTGTTTTAGAGGCACCCTATTTGCCAGTCTTCGAGTTAGATATATAGCTTCTTTATCCATACCAAAGTTGCAGGCATTTCCGTTGTAGGTAACCCAAAGTGCAAACCCGTGTATGACTTGTAATTTTGTACCAATACCTCGCGGACTAGGCAACTTGAATTTACCTGTCGTCTATTACGTAGAAATCAATGCCATCTATAAAAAAGTCCACAAAAGCCTGACAACAATTGTAATGTTTGATGTGCATATTTTGCGGATTATAAAATTACGACTTGGATCTGTATTCTGGAATATGTGTGCATCCTTCTGAAAAATAGGTGCAAGTTTCTTCTCTCTCTCTATCTGACAAGCTCGTAATAACTCACACAGACACTTTCAAAAGAACTATTTTTTAGTTTGATTAATTTCCATTTCTGTTTCAATACAAATTTATTTTTATGAGATTAATGTGCTGTTTAGTAAACGTATGCTCTCAGAGTAATTATAAAAAAGACGCAAGATCTTTTTTATGGTCTGTTATGCTACATCACACTTGAAATAAAAAAGAAATAAGGCTTAGTAGAATTGCTTGCCCTGTTGTACATGTTGCATTTGAAAAACATAATTTTCCAATTCATGTTCGTACACAGGTTTCAAACAATATTTTTTTCAATGCTTTCTGTCAGAAAAAAAACAATATAGTTTGATATGTCGTAGTACCTCAAATAAATACTAAAGCCTGTCATTAGATTTGCACATATATATCTTAACAATTACAGGCAAAATTCAATTTCAAATACTGTTATATTTCTTAAAGACTCATCTATTAAATTATTGTGATATTATTAATTTATACAACTGTTTGTTAAAAATCGAGGCGAATATTGTTCACAAATCATTTATTATACAAATTCCCTTGAAACTGATAGGATCATTCGTAAATATCCGAATATACATTTTTATTATTCCTTTGGAAATTCCCGTTTCAGAGATACTGTTATTAATAAATAAAATAATATATGGTAAGGTATGCTGGTAGGAAATTATTGGACTCATTTCCTGGTGTTTTATATTTCTAAGAAATAAGACTATCAATTGTGTTTCTTTGCAAATGCTTTGCTCAATTCAAATTATCATTCTCTTTTTGTGCAGGACCCTCGACGTCATAGGATTGCGGACGCATGATGTTAGTTTCAATATATATAAGCAAGAACATTCATCTGGTTTACTAATGCGGGACTGTTCAAGTTGTATACATATGGCAAAGAAAACGAATACAATGCATTGATGAGCGCCTGCAGCGAATACATCGTTTATTCGGCGTAAAAGTACCATGAAAATCTTTAACAGTATTCTTATTCCAGGAGAGGATGACCTCAGAATAGCATTGGGTAATTTCCAGTCGTATTTGCAAGCTATTTTGTTTGCGTATCATCATTACCATTAGTGGCTGACTGATTACAGAAAGTTATAGAAAAAAGAACTAGAGATTTGTCTGCAAACTTCAGAAAGAATCAGAAGAACTACTTGTTTTACAAGTAGAAAAGAAAGGAAGAGAGAAAAAGAGGTAAAGAAGAGGAAAACCTTGATTTACTTTTGATACAAAGAAGGGATTAAAAACGAAACTTTGAATCTTTTAAAGTATATTTTAAAGTAGTTAAAATACCAGAGTTCTTTACCTAATCCAAAGCGATTGTAAACCACACTATTTATCAGAGCCACTTGTCTGCCCTCCTAGATTCAACCCTCTACGACACATGTGGATCAAGCAGAACCGTTTCAAGACAGGTCAGAGTCGTAGTGCATTAAGCCTTGTCAGAAGGTGCCAGACAAATGATTCTTCCTGTGGATGTGGTACTCTTCACACCATGTCACACATTGGGAACAACTTTCTACTGGCAAAATTCCTAACAGTTTATAACTGAAGGTGATCAATATACGTCATTATTTTGAGTTAGCTTGAATAAAACAATAACAATAACTTCATTCTGATATATGTGATAAACAACGAAATATTCTAACTAAAATATTACACAAAGTGATACTTGTTGTCTACCTATGAGGAACACAGTTTAACCGGTTGCCTCAGATGTTTCAAAAGTACACTGAAACCAACTGATATTAAGCCAAGCAACGTCTGTCACATCAGGGCAAGCAATGTCAGTCATCTCAGGGCAAGCAACGTTTTTCACATCAGGGCAAGCAATGTCAGTCTCCTGAAGGCAAGCAACGTCTTTCACATCAGGGAAAGCAACGTTTTTCACATCAGGACAAGCAACGTTTTTCACATCAGGACAAGCAATGCCAGTCACTTCAGGGCAAATTATGTCAGTCACTTCAGAGCATGCGATGTCAATCACTTCAGGGCAAGCAATGTATTTCACATCAGGGCAAGCAATATCAATCACCTTAGGGCAACCAATGTCAGTCACCTCAGGGCAACCAATGTCAATCACCTCATGGCAAGCAAAATCTTTCACATCAGGGCAAGCAACGTCTTTCACATCAGGGCATGCAATGTCAATCACCTCAGTGCAAGCAACGTCTTTCACATCAGGGCAACCAATGTCAGTCACCTTTGGGCAACCAATGTCAATCACCTTATGACAAGCAACATCTTTCATATCAGGGCAATGTCAGTCACCTCAGGGTAAGCAACGTCTTTCACATCAAGGCAAACATTGTCAGTCACCAATCAGGACAAGCAATGTCAGTCACCTCAGGGCATGCATTGTCAATCACTTCAGGACAAGTAATGTTTTTCACACCAGAGAAAGCAACATCTTTCACATCAGGGCAAGCAATATCAGTCATCTCAGTAAATTATTATATCTTACATGTCAATACGCTAATCAGCAAAAGGTGCAGAACCTCTCATATAGTGAATAAACTTTGAAATTGTTTGAAAGACAGTGACATATCATTTTCTCAAAATGCAATACTTGCGCACGATTTTCTAAAGTGCGGAGTTTAAGTTGAGGTAGGATTTTACATATACTAGTACCACAACTGACCAAACATATGTTTAATGAAGAAATTACCACCGGCAATAATGTTGCAATTCAAATAGGAAATCAACCGCCATTGTGGGAATGGAAAATAGATGATCACCAAGACGATGTATGTTTCGAAATTATTAATGTTTTCCGTATGCATTTTCAAAGCAAAAAAAAATCAAATATGCAAAAACAAACTCGAATATAAAGATTAACATTTTGTATTGGACGATGAATAGACTTTTCTCCACCTTTGAGCCATTTACGTGCTTTCTGCAGTCGGCAAATAGTTTAATATCTTCCGTTCTTTTATCGATATCACATTAAAGTCTACGTTTGAAAAACAATCTATCTGTCTATCTTTAACCATTAAGGTAGCTGTAAATTATTGATAGTGCTGTCACGTAAAGTGTTTTATTAAGATGTCATGAAGACTTTAAAAAGTAGAAATCGATTACTTTATTTTCTCTGAAACAGTATCTGCATGCACAAAATAAATTGATGAAGCGTTTCAGAAAACCATGGCTTAAACCACGCGATCTAATGCGAATGTGTTCGTTTCCTTTCAATTACTTCAATCATGTTTAAAGCTGTTGCACGACGTGTAGTTCTTTATTAGAAATTTTAACTTTGCATTTGGAACATCATCCAAATTTAAAAAAAAAACTTAATTCATATATATTAGAAGAAAAGCTTAGAAGTTAAGTACTTAGTTAATTTGAGGCCTTCATTTCTTTATAATAACTGACACCAATCAGACATCATCTTTGCTAGCCGAAGTTTTGATATATCAATATGTTCTACATTTAGCAACCTTAGCTATCGAAGATAAGGACACATGCTAATATCAGCATTTATCAGATATGAGACCTGTTCTCCTACCTAAGTTATATCACAGCTTTTTCTTTGCATTACATGGAACATAATAAATATGTATACCACGAGGTGCATGTAAATATATAACCGATACTGAAGGTTTTCAATAACTTATTCAAATCGTGATTCCTGTTATTTTCTCATTTTCTCTCTCTCCAATAATTTTATTATCATGTTGTCATGTTGAGTATGTTGCATTATTATATGTTCATTTGTTTTCTCCATTAACTTTACATTGTCAGAATCGTTTAATATTCCCAGACATTTTACACCTACATATTGCACTCTTCGCGCTTGATGCACGTGAGCGCGCGGTACTCTATCAAGTTAAAATGTCTGTGGGAGGAGTTATATACGCATAAGTAATATTATTGTGCATTGAAGGAATCTATGAATGTGAACTTTATTATTTTAATAATAAAACAACAAATTTCATTATTAAATATATTTGATTGTGAATTTTATTATTAAGTCTTTGGTAATGAAACAAAAATTAGCAATTAATAAAAAGGTTACTGTATTTGAATGGAAAATATCAACTCGGTTTTTTTCTCTTGGATGGATATACTGCGCTCCCAAGGTTGTACAGTATAGCCATCTGAAAAACTCGTTCATATTTCTCATACAAATGCAGTAACCTATAAATATTTGTGTCATCTTGAAAGAGGGCTAATTTAAGATGTTAGAACTGGTATCAAATCATTTTGTTTTCATTTGTGATAAAATTCTTTTAAAAAAAAGAAAAACACGCGATATATGTTTCATTTAGAAAACAAGGTATGCCGAGTTTATTTTGAGTGAGAAATTTTTATCAATGATATAAAATATATATCAAAGATAAAGCGTGCATACTCTATATATGTTTTATTAATATCACATACAAATACACATCCTTTCATATCGAAACAAGGTAGATTTACTACAAGCAGATGTATATTGACGGAACGTATTAACTCTGCAAATCCCAGCCAGATGTATCTGCAACAATCTGTAGTTCGTTACCTATTGCGGCTAATTACAATCTTGATAAGTTGTTTCCTTAATGTTTGTACCTTTATTCTCATTTATAATCATGAACAATGGTTTAAAGGAAGAAAGTGGGGCTCTACAAACACCGGGTTCGACTAACTACTTGAACGTTATGTATTGTTGAAGCAATAAGTTATGTTTCAACAATAGGTTATCGCTTTATACTCTTTAAGTTAGTGATGAATTTTCACTTTTTGATCATTATCGACGCAAGAAAATATAGTAAAGAATGCAACTTTGACTGCTCTCATTTTTTAATTTGTCCATGATGAGTTTAAAGGATGCATTGATACTATGCAAACTGAGTTCAAAAAGTAATTCTGAAAAAGTGTCTTACATTTCAGCTTTAGATGTGAGAAGTGTGGTCTATTCCTGACGATTTTAAAGGAAAGAACAAATTGCAGAGGTCACAAGCAAGTTATTCTAAATAACAATGAATCACTGAAATTAGTAATGTACTTCGTGACAATTATACAGTGACATTAAATGCGTTTGGGGTGATTTGAAAAAGAATTTAACTTCGACTGGTCAACGCACAACATATATCAACTTTCAAATCAATAGAAAATGAACGCCACCAGATTAATACGAGTGTTTAACATGTTTATGTCAGTTGTGGAAACTATTCAACAAGGTATAGGTACCAAACTCTGGAAAACTTGAATTGGCACGTCTGTGCTACACTAGAAAAGGTAAAAGTAAGAATTCCGAGTCTCTCTGTTCAGTAAAATGTTAAGTCTAACTTTTAGCAATGTCGGCTCATAGTGTTTTGCTTATTGTTTCCGGGTCAGCGGAAGTCAACCCAGCACCTTAAAACGGGAATTCAAGGCTTCAATGATTCAATCTACTTTTCGTGTTAGCAAATCTGGACAAGTCAGTGTGACCTGTTCATCCCCTAATACACATATACATGATTTAACTGGACAATCCTTGAAAGATATACATAAAGAATGTAAATAGCAGAACGTGTAGAAAATGATGTACTATCTAATAATATTGGGGAACAGACTAAAAACTTGTCTGGCAAGATTGAAAATCTCGAAAATAGATTCAGCAATTTAGTCACGGAGAAGCAATAGAATTGAGGGTATCAGGCGCGGAAGTAGGATATTTCCAAATGCAAAAGTCGTATATGTTTTCTTAGAGACACTTTCCATTACAGCCGTCCCACTTTGAGATAGAGAGACCGCACATACTCGGTAATAACCGCGCGAGAGATAGCAAAACAGGTTTTACCAGCCCAATCACCGTAAAGTCCTAGGACAAAGACCACGTACTGATGAAACCATTATTAAGTGTAATGGTATCTTCATGGAATCGGTGCATTTCAGGGACAAAATGAAAGCACTGTATTACTCGATTTGGATCAAAGGGTGATTTTGCTTTCATCAAGTTTGATAAGCTTATCATTGGACAATATTTATGGCAGGGGCAGTCAGCAGACGCTGCACTCTAAGCATAAATTGAAGACCACGAGTTCTAATGCACAAACAATTCATGGGTAGTACGCGATATGATGATGCACGATATGATATTTGAGGAAATACAACTGATGGGAATTTCAGAATTTTCCCGTTAAAATATTAGGAATTCCACTAACCACGTAGGAAGCAAGTCGATGCTACTTTCTATCATACATATATTGTGCTAGGCATTCTGTTGCGGAATATACGGGCTTGGGTTTAAAAGTATAAACACCTTAGTTCCTTTTTCTTTATTGTATAGAAAAGTGTAATCCACGTGAATCTTACTGCAAGAACTTTGACATTATTGTTTCATATAACACTTAGAAAAAAATCCTCATGGGAATCTGACAATCATTTAACAAAATCATGATCATAATAGCTGTGCTTGTAAAATAATGGGTAAAGTTAAGAATAGGTGAAGAGTAATCATTTTGTGTATATTAATCTATCGTATTGGACTATTTTGTATAAAGAGTATTTAATACCATCGATGATTTTGTACTTTTACTGTTTAAGTCATCACCTTTGCATCTTGATAAAGATGCACTCATAGTTTTTAACTGTTTAGGCATATCACCCCTGAATATTATGTAATAAATTCTAATATCAATGAATATGTGATTGTTTTATTAAGCAATGATTCTCTAAAATCAAAAGTCAGTATCGAAATTCTTTTACTTACTGTTGATTTTAATGCGGAAATTTTGAAGATTTTGTTTTTAATGATACACTTGATTTTGCAATATGGATGAAATGTTGGTTATGATCCGTGGCACGTTCTGTGAGAAATTTGTTAACAATTATTCCTTCTTCATGTTTTATAAAGTCCTCTGATAGAATTCGTAATTCAAAGTACTATGCTTAATTTCAAAACGTGATATACAATATTAACGATTTTAGACTGATTCTGATGCAAAGAAATTACATGTCTGTGACTTAGCCATTGTGTTACGGTCAACTTTTGCGGTTACTTCGAAGAGACTCTTGCCACGTTGGTGAGAAACTCTGTTTGCAATCAGCAGTGATGCCATCGGTCGGCTAAGGCTTAAAGACCAGGAAACCCGACATGGTAACACATCAGTACTACTACTCCAGACAGCTATCAGAGAAAATTTTAGGGGCTGGTTTCTCTCGCAGCCAGACATTGTTTGTTAAGTTCATTGTGATCGAATTAATGCATGTTTGGACGTGGAAAGAATTGGCAGACACTAGAATGCACTCCGAGAGCAAGCTATTTACTTATAAAAGATCGGGAAAGGGAGTTAAAGGAACTGCGGACGATATTTGGGGTTCTGGGGAAAATATCTTCGTCCGAATCTGTCTCACTTTCCTATTTAGGTGTCGTAAGATTTATAAATTATTATGTGCATTATTTAGTAGAAATTTAATCTTCTATTTATAGCTGAATTATCAACACAGTGTAATATTGTGTATCGCAAGATATTCAAGATTAAAGTATGTAGTTGTTAGGATAAAATTGAAATGGATGTTGTAATCCGTTAGTATGTGGCATCGGTTGCTTAACTGAATTTAATAGTGAGTAGTGTTAGAATTTGCACTTGTTTTGTATTTTGAATATAATTGTGATTTGTGTAGAATTAGTATTGTTGGCATTGAACACGTAAAATTAGGCATTTCAGATTCGTATGTATATTTTATAACTTGTAAGGTAGGAAATGCGTTGGAATGTTGTTCATGTTGATATTGTACTATTTCAAGATTTAGGGATATGCGTGTATTTATCAGAACTATTGATATCAGTGTTGTTGTTATAGCCTTTATTTTAGAATGAGCATGTGCGGAATATTTAGATGTGAGTGTATGAGTAGGCCTAATGATTTAATTGCCATTATGCTCATGAACGATGCGCCGTTCTCACCAAAGAGCGGACTGAGTATAGCTTTAAGGTGGCAATACAATTTATTAGTTGTTACCATGTACACCGGCATATCAGGGTCACAGTCTCAGTTGTGGCTTTTCTGAAGAGGAGGTATGCATCCTTTATACCATCTTTCACGCATATAGTAAAATCTATTTATTTGCTTAGAGTTTATATGCCAAGACCAGTGGCCTAGGCATTTCCATTGCATTATTTTGTCTGAGAGTCAACTTGCATCGTTCCTTTCAATCTTACTGATGAAGACCCATTACTTATTTAAAATTATTAAAATGGGCAAGAAAGAAAACTTGGTTAAGAACATGATCTACATATTGGTCATATTTCTGTGTCTTAGATTTTGGTTATATGAGGTTGTTTATGCAAAACTAATTTATCTCTTTCTTAGCATGTGTCTAGTGGAATTGCTTGCAATTAGTTTTGCTTAGATATATTTAAAAAAAAAATTATTTATTTAATGTTTTATTCGTTGGAGTTGTAAGGTGCTTATTGACTTTTGAATTAAAACACTAACTTGGAAATCTTGTATATTCATTCAACGACATTTTTTATTATATTTTTCTTTTATATCAAGACTATTGATACGACGGCACATTCAAGACCAATGGTCCATCATCACAGTAAAGAAGTGGAATTCATTGTAGATGTTCTATACTTTTAGACTTGCAATCGAACTTTTAGGATTATTACGCATTTAATTCATATAAGTTTTTCTTAAATACCTCTGCATATCTGGCTGACCGCTCTGGTAGCCTAGTGGTTAGTGCGTCTGCTTCGGATGCGGGAGGCTGTGGGTTCGAACCTTGGATGAGTCATACCAGAGACTTACAATAATGGTACTAACAGCCGCCTTGCTTGGCACTCAGCATTAAGTGGGATGTGTTCGAACTGGTCGGCCTAGTGTAAGTATAATGTGACTGGGTGGGACATGATGCTACATGTTTGCGTCATGATAAAATCGTAGCGGTATGACTGAAAAAAAACTGTTGAAGTTAAGTTTAAAATCCATATCACTTACACTCAAACACAAACACAAATCTTAAATTATTTCTTGAATTTGATGAAACTTAATGGCTTTGCATTTTTGTTGCATGCTTTAAGAACAAAGAATTGTACCACACTTCACAGTCAATAACTGTATAAAGCGTTCTTTATCATGTTATGCACTTTATCGGAATTTTGTAGTTATTTAGAACTTTAATTTTCGAAATATGGCACTGTTATAGCGTCTTTAGAGTTATTTATGTCATCATGAGGTAGCAAAATTAAGTCAGATCAATTGAAAAATGTCAATTTTGTACCGTATATTTACTTAACTAATAGACGATTATATTCATCATTTTAAATGCGCTTGTGTAAAACAAAAACAACTCATTCCGCGAAACATCACGCCCATGGTCTTGTCGCAGCAATAGATGATATAACAAAAAATTTTACTGGCTGATATTTCATACACCCTGATGGATATAGATTCCTTTGCTCTGAATAATCATTATTTCCAGTGTAATCCGTTTAAACCGCTGCACTGTTATGCGTATCAGATACCATTTTATGATATCTCTGATCCTTATTCATATGTTATGGACAGCGTTTCTAACATTATCGATATAGAAGAGTATCTATAATTTATTGTCATTACTATGTTAGAATAAGTGTCATTTCTCCGCGTTATGTTAGCTAGTATTAAGACTAGTTAAGACATGTTTTTATTTTTAGTCCCATTAAAATAAAATTGCTAAAAACTATACGAAGGAAGCAAAAGATAAATAATAACTCAGCTCTCCTCTATTGATCACTCACACTCGGTCCTTGTGAGTCTCGGTTCGATTAATAAAGGCTTATGAGACAGTTTACCAGCAGCTTCCGTAATATATTTAGCTTCTTTCTGACCTAGAATTCTCTAATTTTGTAAGCTCATATATTATTGTGTCTTTGACATTTGTGTTTGCGTTTATTATGTGAGTTTGTTTTCAGTCTGACATTCAATTTGTTTCGTCGCCCTTCCCTACTGTTCTAGTCTGATGTAATTGAATCATTATTATATCAATAATAGAATTTCACACATATAAGCTAGCTTGACAGCTACTAGAGGCAACTAAGAAATATCTTACAGTCCGCGAATCTATCAAACAACAACAACCAGATCGTCTGGAATCTCGGTTTGAATTTTTAGAGGGTGCAGAACAGTTATATAAATCGGTTACAAAAACTACTAATGATCTGCTTCCTACGTTGGAACCATCCGGCTGGAAAAAAATAGAAGAAAGAACTAGGAGAACTTCCAGATGTAATAACTGCTCAAACAATGCAAAAATTACTTAATGGTATTGGCCATGTTCGTGCTGAAATAGGTGATATAAAAGAAGATCGTACACCAGAACCAGAATAAGAACAAGAGAGAGAGAGAGAGAGAACTAATCTAATTGATAAACTTACCGAAAAAAGTATTGCCTTCATAAACAATTTTTTTCTTGGTTTTGGGATTCTATTATCAGTAGTGTGATAGCACAAAGTTTGTTTATTCAAGACGAAGCTTTAATGCGTGAGAATTAGCATTTATTTCGTCTTACCCTGGTAACAATATCTACAGGAAGTTAAAATTATTCGTCAGTATCATGGACATACATTCTTCGCGTGATCACTGATTGTAAATAACTTTTTTATGATTGTTCTTTATGTGGAGTAACATTGGCCTTCGTGTGAAAATTAGCGTAGTAGGAGACAACATGACTAGTCTCGCGAGACTTGTAATTAAGTCTGGGGTTCTAAATACGCATTCTATATATTTTTCAGACAGTGTCATTTAAAACCTTAAAGGAACAAGGAGTATTAGTTTTAATTTGTTGCTAGAATATTTCATGCTTCGTCTGATTTTTGGATTCAATAATTTTTTCTCCTTGACACTCAGCAAGTTGACTTTCTTAAGAAACATTTTGAAACAAATTCATGGAAGTTTATTCCAGAATTAGTCAGAAACAAAGATTGTGATTCAAGTGAGGAATTGTTGATATTCATACATTGGACTACAGCTGAAGTCATCGCCCTCCATATTTGTACGTCGTCAGGACGCGAACCTGGATTCTTATAGGATTATTTAGTGATATGAACTGTGTTATTATTCTTAATATCATATTTGGATTATACTCACAAACTGTAAGTCCCTTTTACCATTTCTAACATTTTTGTCTAGTGAAATAATTTGTTTTATTAATATTTACAAAGCTTGTTGACTATTAATCTTTCCTTTGTTACTGAGTACGAGCATTTGAAACGTAAAAGATGTTATTCGCGATAAAGGTATTGGTGCTATTGGTGATGTTGGCGGTAAAGCATTCGCTGCAATCAAGGATAGACTTTCATGATTAATACGCAGACCACAGACGATCCTACCTCTGCCATTAAAATCACCAGGTACGGAAATTATGCCTTCTTAATGTTAGTAAAATAATCAAGCTGCGAATCATAAACTAGCAGAGTTGGCTGATGTAACCATGTCAGAAAATGAAAACATATAACTGCTAGTCCGATAGCAGGAAGTGTTCTTCGTGTTAGACGATACAAAGTGCAATAAAGATGTTTAAACGGGTATCTGATCCAGCATTTGACATGGACTCACCAGTTCTCAAAGAAGAATCTGTTTGTGATTATCAATATTATTCTCATGACGCTCGAGGAAGAATCGAATTAAAAATCAGGATACAAGTAGATATTTTCTCCGTACTGAGCCAATCATTGGGACCTTAGACAGACTTTTAAAAGCAGATGATACAGCTCTCGGAATTCGTGATCAAGTACGTTTTGTTAGTAATGGCGTCATGGTGCTATTTACCGATGCCACTTAAATCATTGACGGAAGAAAAATTGATTCATGCCTGGAAAATATCGACGTTGCCACGGCGAAACTCAGCCTCGCAAGATACAGCAATGACTACTCGAGGTTAGCTGCTCCGTCAATAAAGTTTGCAAACTATATAACTGATCAACCGGAAAGCAGAAACATAAGGGGAGGTGGTGCAAGAACCACTGCAGAGGATGAAATTAACTGTACAGTACTATCGATGAATGCAAATTTCATCTTGTGATTCGATCTGTGTTGAACGAAGATGAAGAATTTCACTATCAGGTATAATTGGATTTTGCAGAAATATCAGGAAAATTATATTCGGTGCAAATCGTATAATCGTCCTTATGAGAAAGGTAAATGATGATGGTACAATATCGCACGCTGATGGAGTTGATACATCTGCAACCGTGCCACTTAATGAAAAAGTAATACTGACAAAACTTTCTGTGTGGATGCCAATTATGACTTCATCACTAACCGAAGACCGACGGATACGTTCTTTTATGGACAGAGACGGCAAATCAACATGGTTGACGATGGCCACAAATAGTGTTTAAAGTAACACTGATGGTTTATTCACATAACAGATAGCATCAAAGCAAGATCATGCACGTGTAATTTCACAATTATGTGGTGTAATGATATTTGACAAACTTGGTACTACTGAAGTTCACTGAGAAATAAACGACATCAAAAACCATTTCACTGAGAATAAATTTACATCAAGAACCAGATTCGGATATATTACTGAATTTCGATAACAATCGTGTTGCAACGTGCATTTATTGGGTATGATCAAAATGCTGGTTCTTGTTTGCAAATATATCAGCGGGATTTCACATTACTATATCCAATCTATTTTTCTCACTAGAACACTGTGGAATTGTTCAGACAATCAGTAGTTTATATACATTTCATGGCTCGAGATAGGCAGACATTGCTAATTACAGAGCGATTGCTGTTATACTCTCATGCAAAATAACTTAGCATGAAGGTATTTGTGGACGAATGAGAGTCCTTTATGACTCAGTCGAAAACATGAAACTAAATCGATCAGGATATTATAATGTCATATCTTCATGTTAGTATCAGTCTGACTCCTGGTCAGATGAAAACGATACGATCAGTATAAAAAAAATTCGGGAATAAACATATTACTGAAATCAAAAAATATCACAGGCTGTTCAAACGAACTATCATTGACAGAACGTCAACTAAGTGACTTCAATGACGCCAAATGATCAAAGAAAGACGTACAACTCTTCGGGTGAGGTTAACTACACTGCCAAGACGGATGGTATATAACAACTTTTCGCAGCTATACCAGCTATGATATCAGCTGCAGACCCATCTGTTGCTTGAACAGCTGCAGTTGGTGCTGTTGGAATTGCCACTGGGATGTTTCTATAGAAAGCAACAGGACAAGGACTAAAAGCTTCCCAAAACAATCAACAGGGAAAGTTCTAAGGCTGCACGGAACAGTTCGTTGATACTTCCTATGCCCAATGTTTATTTAATTGTTGCTGCATAGCGATTAAATATCATAAACATCAGAGGTATTTTTATTCGTGATAAATTACTAAAACAACTAAATCGTATCATTAATCTCGATAGAAGTACTCGTCCTGTTACTCACTGATCGGTTCACGTGGAATTATTTATTTGAAATTTTGAAACTTGCTATTGGTATTCAACATTACCAACATAGAAAATAACTGATCCGCCAATATGTGGCCGAGAAGTACTTGCTATACTCAAATCTGTCTTCGTCAAAGACACCACCTCATAAAGTCGTTCACGAGTATACCATCAGAAGGTAAAATTATCCATTGTCTTTTTTAAGCAGACCTTAGGTAATATACAATGGTAGATATTGTTGGAAGATCTTCTTGGAGTCTCAAACCTCAAGGTGAATTATCCAAATATGAAAAGTTTGACCAGGTCAAGAATAAGTTCGTTAATCTTTGGCGTCTCGCAGATCTGGACCAAAATGAAGTTGTTGTTTTTTAGGATCAGCAGGTAATATTAAAAACGAATAATATCCTGTTGACATATATCATTCTGCGAGTTCCAGATGCATCCGAGGATAACTTAGTGGTATTTACTAAGAACGGTAAAATTAAAAACACTGAGGAATCAGTGTTAACACTCATGGGAGAAATTGCTGAACATACCAATAGAATTGGATATATTATGTATGGAGATCTCAATATGAGAAGAAATACAAGTATTAATGGAAGAGAAGCAAAAGCAGACGATGATGTGGCAACAAATAGATACGTAGACAGCAAGAACAACACGATCGGAACTGAGATCGTTGATCGTTTGCTATTCGCCTGTGATACAATGACTGATTCTCTCAACATGTCAATTAATAAAATTACTGGTTTTGGAGAGCCATAATCAAACTACGACGCCTCAATGAAGAAATACGTCGATGATAGCAACATTCCGGCGATGATCTAGTTATCGACAATCAATGAGAGATTTGACACATTTCGATCTGAATTTTCTACTAACGCACAAACATTTGTAAATTTTCATAGAATTACAAATAGATTTATTAATAAATTTTTTGGGAAGTTCAGCCACTAAATTCTCTGACATAAATAACACGTTTAATAAATTGCTTTAAAATTCTGCAGAAGTCTGTTAGTCTGTAAAAAAAACTCTACAAAATAAAAACAAAATAATTGAATTTTTTGGAAGTCAAGCAGTTATCAAAATAACTGACACAAAAAAGATTACCGACAGTGTAACATATACAGTAGACTTTGAATCAGTATTATGTTTACCCAGTACCAAATTCATCGAGTATCAAATTCATTTCGTTGAGATTACCTGAAAATACATATTAGCAGCACTCGTAACTGCAACACTATTCATCGATAATCAACAGCGTTTTCCAGTTAATGAATTTTCTGGACCAGTGTTAGAACCACTGGATTAAAATGACGAGGTCAATTTTTGTGACACCCGAAAAACGATTAACTATTTGTATCTCGAATTTGTCGCTAAAATACTACCTACTTAAAATGTATAAATAACCAATCGATTGACTTTGTTGGAGAGCAACATTACAGATACGAAAAGGTATGTTTGTTGAAGATTCAAAATATCATTGAAGAGTATTCAATAAAACCAAAATAAATTTCACAGACAAATCGTTGTAAATGACATAATTGTATATTCTGCATCTGCTGTCGTCGCTGAAACAGTAACTATAATCGGATCATTATCAGCGTCATACATAATAACATCAGTAATAGGTATTGGTTCTTCAGTTGTAACCGATGTTGCTGGTATTTTTAATATCATCGCAAATAAATACCGCGTATGCGGTTGATACGCTACACGGAAATGCGACGTTGCTATCATCGACAACACTCGCATGCCAAATTATCATCGCTGATAGCATCAAAGCTCGATGATTGAATAATATCATATCATGAATTCGCAGAAATGATTAAGGTTTAAGATGAAGAAACTGGAAATTGACAGTCGCCTTAATTTAAATCAGGAACTAAATAGTAAATTAGTACGTCACAATAATTGCTAGAAAAAATACATCACCAACAACTACGATGATATCAGCGAAGTCAACCAATTCTGAAATCAACGTAAGCTTTAAAACGGCAATTCCAGCCAAATAGTTAGCATTGATGCCATTGCGGGTATATACCAGCTAGCCAAATATTAGAAAACATCATTCGGTGGGTTGTCCGAAAACAACCCATTGGTGTTTTCTTATAAAAATAATTGTTGGTATTCCTATGGGTAGTTGTATTACACAACATATTAAAAGTGAATTCCACGGCAGAATTAAATCTATCACAGAAAAAGAATCCAAAATCGCTATTACTGTTTAATGAGCGAACATTGTCGATAGAAATATGGACACTCGAGTACACTGTATATATATATATATATATATATATATATATATATATATATATATATATATATATATATATATATATATATATATATATATATATATATGCCTTATTTATATTACTGGAAAAGTTTGAGATAATTCTTGCAATTAAACCCTCTAAAGACAGATATGATCTTGACAGAATAACCTCTGAATTATCAAGGCGAGCTCTGGTTGAGTTAGCAAATAATACCTTAATCAATCATATTGGTGAAGCCAAGATAGAATTTGGCGATGATGGTGCGGCTCATGTATGGTCAATATTTCGAATTATAGAAGACGTCCTGGCTAATATGAATAACAAGCGAACAGCGAGAATTATTAATTATCTCGACTTTGCACGAAACTCTTTCCAGAATAATATTTATCGTTGTGTCCGCCGAAACATGGATTATGTGTGAAAAACGTGAGAATGTGTGACTTAAATTATTGTCATCATTAAATAAAAACTCAAAAACAGGACTACTGTATGGAATTGATAGACCTTCTTAAGAACGAGCATATCCTATGACTTCAGTTGTTTATGCGATTTACCCTCTGAATAATAAGCCTAAAGTCGATGACCTCCTACTGCTGAAAATTTCTTGCTTAAATTGTGTAGCTGAACGAATTACAGAACACATTACAAACGCGGTGCAGGGAAACGGTCTAGCACATTTGCGACGTAAAAAAATAAATGAATGGGCAGCAACAGTAAAGACGTTAACGGGGAACGTTTTATTCGAATCGAAGTATTAATCGAAAGGAGTTCCGATAGAGATTATTGATCATATGGGCTTCAGACATAATTTTTTTCCACGAAATCGAACAGTTAAATTCCATAACGGTGATATTTGAATTATCAGTAAGGGTGACACTGTATCCATGCGGTTGCTTCAAAGTTCAGAATCTGTCAACTGTGATCAGTTTGTATGGCCTCATTGAGATATTTATTGTACAGGACCTCTCCACAACAAAATGACAAATATTTCATTGAAATACTGATGTTATCGAACGATTGCTCTGTAATTGTCATATCGTTCCGTCAGTTGCCTCCCACCCTGCTCAGAAAGAAAATTCATGAAAACCAATACGGTTGGAATTTCTTGAATATGTCCAACGCAGATGTCTCAGATAAGGACACGGAAGATTATGGAATACTAAATAAGAATATAAAGCTGTTATGTTGTTTCGTATGGTTGAATGTTATACTGGAATGTTTCTTTAAGTTGGTGAGTGTTCTGAATACTTTAAGCGATGTGGATACCAACACACGAGATGACCAGAATTGCGATGAATATAGTTTACTAAACTGCATTTACCTGCATCGAGCAAGTGGAGTTTGCCACTAAAAACATTAATCCGGTTGTCACTATTTGGTTTGAAATCATTTTAGACAACGCGGGTTAGATCCAATAGTTTTATTACGAATAATGTAAAAATACTGATAGCGTTTGTTGCACGTTTGGTCTTCACATCAAAGAAAATAGTTCCCTTTTCAAATCCGGACAATACAAGATCTCGAAGATACACATTTAAAAGATCTTAGCAGAAAAAATAATTGCAAATTTACGCAAAGAGGATCATATATACGACATTTATAAATGCAGATACAACGGAGAGAAGAAAATTAAAAAGTTGAAGTAATGTTAAATTTATCGGACGAACAAATTAATGTACAATGGTGAGTTAAACTGATGATGACTCACCACAGTTTACACATATAAGATCTTCAGTACTCGCGTACGTTTCGATGATAATAGATTTTCTGTGAGTGGCGCCACATACTCATTTATGCCAATATAAAACACAGTAATTCTAAAACAATTACATATCGGCGCTGATTCATCAAATGTAGAATAAAACGAGAAAAGGTTCGGACTCTGCAGACGTTAACTCTCGCGAAGCATATTATAAAAATAAACAGATGTCAAAACTTTCATCGGCTCAATCTGTAAATAATCATGTGACCAGACATAATGTTGTTTATCTCAATGGATTATGAGATTCTGGTAAATCAGCACGTACAATTGAATTATTTCCGGATTTTTATATGGTTGTTTTGACACTCACATAAATTAGCCATAGAAATGAGTAAACGAGGAGTTAAATCTTATACTTATGACAGCTTCTTATGACATGCACTCTGAGCGAATGTCTGAGAATATATTCCTAAGATTATTATCTGAGAGGATATATGGGATGATATATGTATAGTGTCTGTGGAGGTATTGAAATATTTCTTTATTGGTTGTTGACAAAACATACTGATATCATCATGTGTGGAGATCACCACCTTTTGTTGGATCATCTCCGCATGAATGGCTAAAAAATTTCGTAGATTATTATATTATGAGGAAATGACTATCGTATTGCTATTGATGAACTGCTGGAATAATTTAAAAGTTTAATCATATTATAGCCAGATAAGATTTAAGGTGAGATAATAAAAATGTGAAGCAATTATAGAATTCACAATGAATGAGTTTTATAATTTATGAAGACGTGATGGTTTGATGGTTGCAAGTAGGAGGATAATTCGTGATGCACTTCAACAGCAATTGTTTCTATTACATAAGAAACGTTTTAAGATTTTCATGTGTCATTATCTTATCGACCAACAGACACACAAAAACAAAATATTGAAGTTGAGATTCCTGGAAGATCGACACACTCAAGGGAGAAACAAAAAATCGTTCTTAATGAAACTGCTATTGTTCATGACAGTGCTATTGAGAGCACTTTAACGATACACAAAACTCCTTAGACTCAAGGATATGCTATAACGATTTATTTGTCAAAAGGATTAACTATTTCTGATGCAAATATCTGGATTGTCGATGACCGGGTCAAATGGCCAAATTTGGTTTATTTAGCTGAGTCGAGAGTTAAAAGAATATTTCACCTAAGGAGGGTTTTCATGGAATAAGCAATTACTCAGGAAACAAAGATAAATTTGCATGATCCTCAGTGGAAGTATCGTTTATGTCTCAATAAAATATTTGGCTGAGAGATACAGGAGCAGCGACGACAAAATTGAATATCTGACGGGTAAACAAAAACATACAAATACGCACACACAAACGTCAAAGACAAATTAACAAACATAAGCTGACCCAATTAGAGATGCCTCGGTCAGAAGATCCTTCGGATTGGCGTTATTTACTTTGTATTTTCATTTTTGTAGGAAGCTTTGTTTTCGTGAATGGACTCTTCAAAAAGGTGGTCTGTTGCCCACCTTTTGCTACTTGAATAAAGCTTCAATACCTTCCTGATCTCCTGTTACATTAACTAAATTTTTCAGTATGTATATATATATATATATATATATATATATATATATATATATATATATATATATATATATATATATATACTTAGTGAGAGATTCAAGGAACTTCATATAATTTCACCTACATTAAACAACATCAACTGTCAAGCAGGGCTTTTACAAGATTTCAGGTAAAATATTTTCCAATTCTTAGCAGCATACGCTCCTTATGCGACATATGGCCATGACCACAAATAACAATAGCTGATGCTATCAGATAGGATGTGTACGGAAATAACATGCCGTAATATTTATGGATAGATTTTACTGCGAAGCCTTTAATATGTGTTATTCGGTTACAAAGTATACAAAGGGATAGAAAGTAGTAATGTGCGAGTAAGAATATTTATATGGGCCACAGACTTTGATCTACTATCACGTGGGGCGCATTGGAACTTGAAATAATGACGATATTGTTGGCAATTTTATCATTCGTAACCCGTCGGTCCGTACATGTATTACTATATATGCTGTGCCGGATTTAGGACAAATGAGGCCATGTGCTTTTTAAGTTATGAGAGTCTCTTACTTGGGCCGTGAAGGCGGTATTGCCAAGAACATGCAAACTCCCGGCCAACATGGGCCTTGTGCTTAAGCACAGCTAAGCACAACGGTAAATCCCGTACTGTATACAAATGGTATGTATGACTAATAGTTATCTCGTAAGCACCGATAAAAATATTAGTTAACGTAACAAACCAGAATTGAAAACTGGAAAGCATCAACGAAGAAACAAATATATACAAGCTAGTAATTGTAATAATTAATTTATTGTTTCTAAATTGTCGACAGAGGGTTCTTCACAATGTAAACTTGAGTCCACTTCCACCAAACTGGAATTACTCGCTATAAAGAAATTTATACAGTTCTTTTCGGTTTCTTTACGCGCCCATTTCAACAACAAAAATGTACCCTGCAACGTATACTTTTAATATTTCTACAACAAATTAAAGAAATAAAAACGATGAACTCTTGTATAAGTGTGTTTAAAGAGATATAAATACACATGTGTTACTTAAAATTATATTTCGTCCATGCAGACATGGGGACCGTATTACTAGTAAAACATTGGTTTGATTTTAAATCGATCCTTGAATTGACTGATAAAAAGATGACTTGGATTATTTTATACTGACTTTAAAAACAAACACGACTAGGTTTCATACATTGTTTAATTTTGAAGATACTACATTTTCGTATTCAGTTTTAATAAAAACTAAAAATAAAATCAAAGAATATGAAATAATGTATTTTACTATGAATCGTGGCTCTCTCTAGGTTTCCCTCTTACTCCTATACCCGTTTTTATCTAGCTTTGACATACAACATTTTATTCCATGCACTCAAATGGGGCAAATAAATAAAGACAAATTAATGATAAAATACCTTTTTGGTATGCATTTGGGTGGTTAATTGAGTAGATTTGGGTGGATTTGAGTAGATTTGGTCTTTCGTAACACCGTTCAAATGATACGTCGAATCATGATTGAGACTGTGCATACTGGACGGAATATTGTTTCTAGGTTTAATCGTTCGTTTCCACATCATTTTAAATGAAATATGACATTCACCAATACCTATTATTTGGAGAGGATCTCTTTACAATTGCTATATTTCCAAATAGCAAGTCACGCGTGTTATTTCGACGTGATAAATTCACACTTAGCCTATGACTGGGTCATTTCTTTCTATTATATGAAGAGAAACAATCAGCCACACATGTAGATATGTTGTCAGAGATATATTTTAAAATATTTTCAATTATGTGAAAGAAAAAACTGTATTACATATATCAATATTTGATATATTTCAAACCTCATGACTGTATATATGCAACATCATGATTGTATTGATGCACAATAGAGCGTCCCATAAATATATTTATTGGGTGAGAGTATAAGTTTTATTTTACTTTTGAAAACTGAAGGCTAAAAATAGCTTGTAACAGGTTGCTGATAGCCTTTCATTGGCTAAGAAATGGTTTTTGGCAACTATTGGTATTTTCATACAGACAAATTAAATAGTTTTCTTATATACACATTTTATCATCTTCGACATCTTTCATGGACACCTAAACCAAAACAGTTTTGCTGTACATCAGAACAACATGTGGCTGAGCTACTGCTAACTAGTTGGAAAACAAACATTTTGCAATAGGATTAATTGAAATGTCTCAGCAGTACAAGGCAATTGATAATGACGAATTATTTAACTCATTTGGCAGGTTAACGTGGTTCTCATTTGACAAGGCAAACAATATGTCATATAAGTCATTCTGTCCCTGTGAATGGCAATAACGTGTTTGTTTGCTCATGGACTATAGAGTTTCCATTGAAACATTTAGGTGCAGTTTGTTTACAGGTCACACTCTGGAGAAAATGAACTAAACTCTATAGTTAGATCATGATGCAATTGATTCAAGTATACGTACTTATTTTACAATCACCATTACTGTTAACATGTCAACACTTATTACCATTATTTGTTTTTAAATATTCAATGTTCAGAGACTGTCACATTTACTTTTGAGATTTTATCTGATTTAAAACATATTTGAAAGATCTAATTCCCTGAAGTTGTGTGCGATGGATGTTGTACATTGTTATAACGCTTGTTAATGCTGCTTATAAAGAATGCAGCAAATCCTTTTCTGTTATTTGGGTTCTCTATATTACTTTGCTTTATGATTTACGGCAACACGATGAAAAGTTGACCCTACAAACGACCCTACAACCTTGACATCACTTAGACTGCACATTACTATGCGATTCTGATAATCGTCGGTTTACACTGCAATTATATGCCGTTATTTGTTATGATGTTGTGGCTGGAAAAGAAAAAATCGAAAATTATAAGACAAGTCACAAAAAAGAAAGAAAAGTGATACTTTAGCATGCTTGTCTTGCAAGTATATCTGAAGCAAATAATGAATATAGCAAATGTTTTGTTTCATTTAGGTTACTGTTTTCACAATTGCTAACTTAACTTTAAGAATGGTATCATGGGTGGCTACACTTTGAAAAATGAAATAAAAAGTATTCAACATTATGTACTCACAAAAGCCAGTTTGAATGTGGTAATCTTATATCTGTAAAAGCTATTATCTGCTTTGTGTTACACAATAGTAATCTGAAGAAGGTCTTGTAATGTTGCACAGATATTTTGAATTGAACGACCAAACACTTCACCCTCCATTGCTCCCTCAAGTTAGTCTAAAGAGCTACGAAAACAACTTTGTTGAGTCACAATAATCTATTTTATAATATTTTACCTGTGGAGGACATATTATTGAATAGTCATCGTGTAAAAGGAAAACAGGGGTTTGATCTAGAAACACCCCTAATACATAACTGCTTATATATTTCACATAAAATGTTACTTTGTAATTGCAAGCAATGTATATTTCTGATATTTAACACAACATTTTTAGAAATTTACTGTAGCAGCCAATAAAATTTTTATCTTGGTAAAATCAAGATCATGTTGTACGTATCCTAGCACTAACGTATTTACACCATAAGATGTGTATCAGTTATCATAGAAATTGCAAAGACCTGAGTTTGTTATGACATCAGTCTCAATTTTATAAAAATTTGATTTTATTGCCATAATTTTATTATGACCAGTAAAAGCGTCTAATGCATAAGTTTGTAACTTCATCTGATAATTTTACACAATACATATTACAACGCAATCGCATGAACTCCGTTATAATTGTTATTGAAACGTCATCATTAAACTTTCCTTCTACGTTTTTATTGTCATCGCAGTGATATCCGCTATTAGCTAGATAATTTAAAAGATCAAACATATCACGGTGTTCATAAATTCCTTTGTAAATATCACCAGATTCTATCTCGTATATCAAATCAGAATATCTAAATAGCAATACCGCGTTAGGAAACTCAACCTTAACAAAATTGTGATGAAAGGCGTTCATCAACCAATGTGATATTTCAAGAACTGCCATATCAATAAGTCTGTGGTTCCAGACTTATCAACGTAAATCCACCATACGCCATTAGATCAGACAATACACAACCATAAAGATTATTAGATTCCAAATAAACTATAAAAACACTACGACAACATCGTATAATACGTATTGTATACTTGTATTTGCATATTTGTTTGTTATTAATATAATTCCTCCTCTGACTCCACGTTCTATGAAACAAAACATATCAGGGTCTGTCAGCAATTCAAGTTTTATTTTACTGTGCTTGAGTAATGCGTCCCATGGTAGTCCCGGTGCTGAGCAATACCATGATGGGTCACGTCTATAGTTATTAGCAATGACATCAAACATCTCTAAAATTTTAAAATATGTCTTCCAGCAACAATACATTAGTAATCAGATTCAGATCATGGTAAACATCGAACGTTTGACAATCAAATTCATTACAAATTTGCTTAGAGCAAGAAACGTCATCATCTCTGATACTTTCAAGATTTAACCAGGAATAAAACTTATTGTGATCAGGTATATTTAAGATTGCATTTATCATGAGCTGAACAACAATATTTACCTGTAATATGGCAACGATCTTAAACTCGATGTTGGTAAATTTCCGACGTAAACGCAGGCGTAAACGCCCCCTCGCAGGTGTGACGTGGTTTTGCTGAAGCAAATGTAACTTCCTGTTTTATGGTTAAAGGTTTTATTTTTGTTGTCCAATAGAGTCAAGTCATGACCATTATTATTATTTTTCAACAACAAAGCAGGACTTTCTTCCGCTGTGGATATCGGGCGGTAAACTTTAGTAGGTTTTTGATAAACGTTTATCAACAGCTCATACAACTTTATATACGACCACAAATCCAGTTGGCTCTTGTACTTTTCTTACTGATAATTTATCAGGGTTATTTTCTGTTTTTTGCACTGTAAGTAAAATGGACTCCAAATCATTGTATATTACAAACGGAACTTTCATTTTGTGTCAGTAGCTCGAAAATGACATATATTTTCATCTTAACCTGGCACTGATATCCGCTGTACATTAAAACAATGCACGATATTTGGATCTAATATCAGCTATGACTTGCATATATGCAAACATCTGACACAGAAATATTTATTTTTATGCCTTTTCTTATGCTGTCTACCAACCAGCCCGTTAAAGGGTTTGATCCACACGCAATGTTGTTTTTATAGAACAGCCAGTTTATTGTTGTTTGGATCTTGTGAGATCCAATGTGGCTCTATCGCTGATGTATCTTGGATGAATCTTTTGTGTATTCTCATATACTCAAAACATGGTGTTAGTAAATCAGATCAATGTATAAAATATAATACTCATACGTCGTTAAAGAGTCGTTAGAACGTAGATAAGCAAGTATTTTGACTATTTTATTTTCTATTTATGTGCTTTTGTTTCCAGATTCATTCGATGAGATTAGCGGGATCCGTCGGTCAAGGATATCAGCTGCTGAGTTAAAGATTATTAAACCTTTACCAGGTGTTATAAGTTTATCACGGCTTTTATCATAAAATTTAAACAATCTAGCAAACTTCAATGATTTGTCATATGGTTGTGATCTTGTCCTAAAAGCTTCAGCTGCTATAATCATAAGATTAGCAATAATTGCGTCACCCATTGTTATAAAACAATCCCATAATTTCTCTTTCGTCTTTTACTTTGGAAAAAATATTTTCAGCTTTTAAACCATGATGATCAATGTCTTGTTCTTTTTTCTTTATGTTCACATGAGCGAATATTTCTCAAATTTTGATATTGATCATCAACATTATCTGCTACAATCATTTTAAAGTTCATCATTTAATAATTTTTCCTTTGATTATCTAAGGAAATTTTTCAGTGTCCAGTCTTAAAATATAAGCTTTAGAAACATTTTAGTTTCTTCGGCAATTTCTTCCTAACGTATTCTATTTCATCAATTCTCTTTTCTATTTGTTCAGGCTCACCAAATTCACTCAACAATATCAGCAGCAACTTTTCGTTTTCATTCTCCAAGTAATCCTCGCAAACTTTTTAAAAAAAAAATTTTCTGTATCTTCCAGTGCTACTTTATCGATGCCAGATTGTTTGCCAAGTACAGTCTCAATGATAAGTTTGAAGAGTTTTTCGGTTTCTTCTGCTGTTTGTTATTGTCCTACACTTTTTTGCTCAAACTTTTCATCAAACGCAGATCTTGTTGCCACATATTTATTTAGAAGATTAACCGTGCCTTGTCTATTGTTGTACATAAAACATTACCTACATAATGTTTTCTTCTTTACAATGTAAGAACTTGTAAATTCCACGTCGAAACTAATGCTTGGCATCTCTGGCAAGTTTATTGAATAAGCAAAAACTGTGACTACGATGAGCGGCCTCTTGATACAGCTCACAAAATTTGTCACCGCATTGCTCTCGTAATATATTATGCACATCAACATTGTCAAGTCTATTAACCAATATAAAACCTTGAGCAAGATATATTGCATTATTTTTTTATTTTATCGACAATGAAAAGTTAGATTTGGTCTTGTCCATCTCGTCATTACTTAACTGAATATCATCAAAAACGATAATCTTATATTCATTCGAGTCTAGCTAGGCGACATGGAATGACCTCCATGAGTTCTTAAACAAATATATCTTCACTAGTTTGAGTTTTTTTTAGTTTTTCATTGCACTAGTTCAGTAACTCATATTTTGTCTACTGAAGTTTTATATTTTTATATACACCCGATCGTAGCTGAATGAATATGTTCCTGAACAATAAATTCATTAACAAGTTTGTTTTGCAAGATCCAATACGTCCTACTCTCAGATAAT